>CAUJAO010000068.1:0-480000 GCA_963082485.1 Eudonia mercurella
AGCATCATAGGAGCTCTTTTAGCTTATTTTCATTATAACTACACTAACAATAGCGAAGATCGTGTTATAAGCTCTAAGAGTAATCAAAATCAAGATGATGAGGAGGAGATATTATGAGAGAACAAGAAGTGAAAATTAGCAAAAAAGCTCTTAAAAAAAGCTTCTGGAATTGGTTTTTCTTTCAATTAGGTTGCATGAATTTTGAAACAATTCAAGGACCTGGATTTACTCAGTCTATGGTACCTATTGCTGAAGCTTTATACCCGAATGATAAAAAAAAACAATCTGAAATGTTAAAAAGACATGTGCATTTTTATAATATTGAACCTCATGTAGGTTCAGTAGTTAATGGTATGGCAGCCTCTTTTGAAGAAGGAGTCGCCAATGGCAAGATTTCTCCTGAAATTGTAAGAACTACAAAGGTTGGACTTATGGGTCCTATAGCCGGTATTGGTGATGCCATTATTCAAGGAATGATTGTTCCACTGCTTTTAAGTATAGGTATTAGTTTATCTCATGGACCTTCAAATACAGGAAGTCTCGTAGGCCCTTTATTCTATATTTTCACCTTTCTTCCTGTTGCTATCAGTCTCTCATATTGGCTTTACATGAAAGGTTATGAACTAGGATTCTCCTCTGTTGAAATTATTATGGGTCCTCATATAAAAAAAATTACCACTAGCTTAAACATATTAGCTCTTGTTATTATAGGGGGAATATCTGCTTCATATATAACAGTATCAAGCCCCATTACGATAGGAGGAATGTCTTTACAGTCTCAACTTGATAATGTTTTTCCTAAAATTCTTTCATTACTAACTGTTATCTTTTGTTATTCTCTCTTAAAGTTTCCTAAAATAACAACTTTAAAATTAATGCTTCTCTTATTAGTAGCTTCTGTTGTTCTGTCTTACTTAGGAATCCTCTAGTTAATTGAAAGTAAATGTTCTCTAAGAAAAAAATTCTTCATTCTATAAGCCTTCTTGAAAAGTTAAGAAGGCTTATAGTTTTTATTGACCTCTATACATACATAAAAAAATGTTGATACAATGAAAGAGATTAATTTTTTTTATCAGAAAATGAAAATTGAGCTAGGAAGACTGTAATTGATGAAAAATGAAAAATCCCTCTCTTTTACTAATTCTCCTATAATAGTTGTTACAATCCTCGTTTTATGGTTTAGTCCCTTTATTTTTTATGAGATATCATGGATTATATCTATAATCCTCATAGGAGTAGTCTTAACTATTACAAATATAAGTCAACCTGATTCCTTCAATTTCTCAGAGGAAATAGAACTTAAAAGCTACTTTGAACTTGTTTCTCATATGGAGCCAATTTATATTTGGGAAGAGAAAATTAATCCTTTTATAAAAAATTTTCCCTCTTTTCGATTTATTAAAACAGCAGTTCCTAAAAATATTGAAGACTTTCAAGCAATCTATATTGACCCTAAAGAAAGTGTTGTATTCACCTTTAACTCGATAGGCCAAGAAAATCCCTTAGCCCTATACAGTTTTATGATCGAGGCGATAAATGATATTTACCTTATCATAGAAGTTCCATATCAAAAAGGGTTTGTATCCTCTAGTGATATTTACAATAAGTCTCAATATTTTAGTTTTTTTAACATTAAAATTATATTTGCCATTCCTTATACTCCAACAGGATTCTTATCAGTCTATTTGTATCCACCAAAAGGTAATAACTCACCTTACTTAATTAATCATCAACAAAATTCCTTCTCTTCCATAATAAATAAG
Source organism: Eudonia mercurella (assembly GCA_963082485.1). Lineage (NCBI taxonomy): Eukaryota > Metazoa > Arthropoda > Insecta > Lepidoptera > Crambidae > Eudonia > Eudonia mercurella. Next base: position 1,764 of record CAUJAO010000068.1, read on the forward strand.
GGAAAAGAAATAATCTCTTTTATTAATAATCTTAGAGCTAGAATAGTTCCAGATAAAGATCTCAACAAACCTCAATACGTTAATAATCAACCAATTGTAAGGATAAAAGAAGTTGGTTTACATAAATATGAAAGTCAAGCATAAAGAATATTTTTATGAATAATACATTTGAAAAAATCTCCATAGCTCCTATGGTAGATCGCACTGACAAGCATTTTAGATACCTGATCAGTCTTTTAAGCCAAAAAATAACCCTCTATTCTGAAATGTGCAGCGTAGATGCTATTTTAAAAGGTAATTATGCCCATATATTAAATCAACCTACTGATGAAAAAAATTGCATCTTGCAGATTGCTACTGATTGCCCCGAACAAGCCTATTTAGCTATTCAAAAAGCTGAAAAATATTCACATTATTGTGGATATAATCTTAATGTTGGTTGTCCTTCTGAAAAAATTCAAAAAGCCTGTTATGGCGCTTCCCTTATGAAACACCCTTCTCTCGTTAAAAAGATATTAATTTCAATGAGAAAAGCTACTTCAAAACCTATTAGTGCCAAGATACGATTAGGTATCAAAAAAAGAGCTACAAGCTTACTGCCTCCTGATAATCTTACAAGATATGAAGATTTATATTTTTTTGTTAAAACTATCTCTGAAACAGTCGAATCTCTTATTGTTCACGCTAGAATTGCTATTTTAGAAGGATTTTCTCCTAAAGATAATAGAGATATCCCTCCCCTTAAACTTGATTGGGTATTATATCTAAAAAGAGACTTTCCAAAGCTAAATATTATTTTTAATGGAGGAATAAAAAACCTACAAGACATAAAAAACATTTTAAATAGTTCCTTAAATGGAGTTATGATTGGAAGAGCCGCCTATGATAATCCATATCTTATAGCCAAAGCTTCTCGACTTTTTTTAAATGAAAATACACCTATTCCAACAAGAAGAGAAATACTAGAGAAGATAGAATCCTATATAAGCAATATATCTGATAAAGGGGAAAATATTTACCATATTTATCCTCATTTAATGGGAATTTTTCATGAAAAAAAAGGATCTAAACATTATAGACAAATGCTCTCAAATCGCTTGCCTTTAAAAAAAATAATCACAAGCTTACCTGATGAAATTCTTGATCAAACTATTATACCTACTGAAGACTAAAATCTTAAATTTCTCTAATAGCCAATTGAAACTTACTATTGGCCTCAATAAGAGGTAAGAGTCTTAAATCATCTGCCATCACTTTTCCTACTACATTCATAGAACCATCATTTTCCATTGGTATTAAAGCAATAAGAACTTCTCCTTTATAGCGAGGAACAAAATCATTCTGTACGATAATATCTCCTTTTTCTATTGGCTTCGTATGATGAGGAAGAATAGAAACATGAGAATACTTTAATCGTGTTAGAGAGGATCGAACAGCGAAAAAACTTTTATCTTCACGATAACAATGAATCTCTTTAAAGAGAATATCTTTCTCAATTTCAAAGATCTCTTCAGATAAGATCACATCTAACGTAATAAGAGCTCCATTAACAGATTTAAGAGTCTTTAATTCCTTTTCACTAGCAAAGGCATTAGCAATAATAACATCATCTATAACCTCACTATAAAAAAGTTCTTTTGCTTGTGAACGAATATTCAAATGTCTATGATCCTCTAAAGTACACAAGCCATTTGTTAGAGACCAAGGCCCCACTTTAGCTACAAGTGAATTCACAAAGGCAGCCGTTCTAAGAGAGTTTCTCTTATAAGCTAAAGAAGTCTTTTTTAAGAAGTCTAAAGACAATCCTGAATAAAGCTTAGGATAAAAGTTGTGACACCCTAAAATATTATGCTTGTCAGGTTTATAAGCCAATACATTTTCTAAATAATGAGACCCTTTATCTATATTGAGTTCAATTTTAAGTCCATAAGGATTATAGGTCATCCAAGACTCTTCAGATCCTGAGAAAGCTTCATCTAAACGTATACCATCAATACCTAACTCTTTGAAAAAATCCAGATCTTTATAAGAGATAGAAAGGTTTCTAAAAATACGAGGAGATATATCAGCTATAACTTCCATATTATACTTATGAGCTTGTTCAGATATCATTGAAAGGGTATTTTTGATTTTCAATCTATCAGAGGATACACTTAGTAAACAAGTAAAAATTCTTGAATATCCCATCTCACCTGCTAAGGAAATATAGTTTAAATTATCCTTAATATTCGTCTGCTCAGGATAAACAGAAATACCAAACCCTCGCATAAATATATCTCCTTACAATAAGATTGTCTTAATTTTAGTTATTCAGCTAGGTAAAGACTTGTTAAGTCTTTTATAAATTTCTATTAACTCAGCCGCTAAATCTTTCGCTAATAGTGTTGTCATTAAATGATCTTGAGCATGTATCATAAGAATGCCTAAATTTTTTCCTTTAAGTTCTCCTCGACCTTCTTTATTAATTAAATCTGTTTGAACTTTATGCGCTAAAAGAAGAAACTCATCAGCTTTTTTAATAAGAGATTTACTTTCTTCATAATTTCCCTCTCTCGCTTTGCGAAGACTTTCCATAATGTAGCTTTTTGCTTCACCACTGTTTGCCACAAGCTCAACACAAGCAGACTCTAAATCAAACATCTATTTTCTCCTTTTGACAAAAGATCCTCATAGATCTAAGGTTACTTAGTTCAGTATAAACCCCTTTCAAACTAACTGCCAAACTATATTTTTCTTTATAAGGAATTATCTTTTATGAAAATAATGCAAATCATTACACTGGCTACTACAGGTGGCGCCCAAGAGGTTGTTAAGGAACTGATTAAAGAATCAACAAAAGAAGGGCATTTGTGTATTCTCATCTCTCATAAAACAGGAGAGCTATGGAAAAAATTAGAAAATCTTCCTATTAAAATATATCCTTTAAATTCTCTTATAAACCCTATTTCACCTTTTAAAGATTTTATAACTTTTTGGAAAATTCTTTGGATCTTTCTTAAAGAAAAACCCGATGTTGTTCATCTTCATTCTGCTAAAGCAGGTTTTTTAGGGAGAATGGCTCTAGCTTTTTGGAGAAAAAAAATCTTATATACACAACATGGATTTGAAACTATCTTAAAAGCCCACCGAAAAACTCTTTTCTTAGAAAAGGCAGTTAAAAAATTGTGCTTTAAACAAATAACAGTTTGTTTATATGATGAAAAAAAGATTAAGGAGACTTTTTCTTCTGTTGGCATTAAAGGTATTCAAACTATTTATAATGGAATAGAGTCTGCTCCTTCTATTAAAAGAATTAATTTACCTTATTTCAAATTTTTTCAAGAAAGACAAGCTCAAAAGAAAAAAGTTATTCTCTGCTTAGCCAGATTTAATACAACTCAAAACCTAGAAGGAAATTATACTCCCAATCAACCAAAAAATTTTCCTCTCACAGTTAAAGTAGCTTATGAACTAATTAATAAGAACTTTCATTTCATTTGGATGGGAAATATAGGAAAAAAACCTCTCGAACTCCCTCCCAATATGAGTCTTTTAGGGGATGTGAAAGAAGGTCGGTCTTACTTACCTCTAGCTGATCTTTTTCTTTTACTTTCTCATTATGAAGGTCTTCCTATAAGTATTTTAGAATCTTTTTCTTTTAAGACTCCTGTTTTAGCTTCTCAAGTAGGTGGCATTCCAGAGCTCATAGAAGAAGGAAAAACAGGATTTCTTGATAGTTCACAAAAAGCAAGTATTATTGCTCAAAAAATTGAAACAATATTTGAAAACAACTCTATTCTCTCAAATATTACTGAAAATGCCTATAATCTATGGCAAGAAAAATATCATTCCTCTATCATGTGGAAAAATTATCGAAAAGTTTATGAAGAAATGCTCAATTGATTATGATTGGAAAAATTTTACATTTTCTTAAAAAGAAAAAAATAAAGGTTTAAAAATTATGATAATTTATTTTGATTCAGGAACAGGAAGAGGAAAAGGTGTTGAGATACTTGTCACAGATGAGAAAGGTAGTAATCTGCTACCTCTCATTATACCTTCTCAGCACATAACAGAAAACGGGACTTACTTAATTCCCAAAAAAGAAGCTACCAATAACTATGGAGAATTATTAGCCTGTTATACAGCTCTCAAAATAGCTCTTAAAACACAAGCAAAGATAATCTTCGGAGATAGTCAGTTAGTATTAGATTATTGGTCAAAAGGGCATTACAATCGTAAAAATCTTAAGAATATAGATACAATTCGACTTATTAACGAAGTTAAAGATCTTAGAGAAAAATTTGAAAACCTCGGAGGAACTATTAATAAAGTTTCTGGTGATATTAATCCTGCTGATTTGGGTTTTCATAAATAATCAATGTTATAGTAAAAACTTAAAAAGTTTCACCAAACCCTGTTTGATAAACATCAGAGTCTTTATCTTTTTTTAAATAACTTTTAACAGATGTTGAAGGCGTCCATCTCACAAAAAAAGAAAACCCATTCTGCCAAGAAAGGATTCTTCTTTTTCCTACCGTCTTAAGACCAGGACTGGCTGACCATGAGACAGTCAGATACCAATCATAGAAAATTTGCTTAATATCTAAGCGAAAAGAATTCCATTTGAAGTTTGTTTTTTTAAGAGCTTCTGAATCCCAAAAAGAAAAAGAATCCCATAGATCTTGCCAAAAAGGAAGAGTCTCTTCTGGATAGCCTATCTTTTGCATAATGAAAGGAAAATATCTATAAAACTGTTTATTCTCAGAAAGAGAAAAAATAGATATTTCTGTAAAATCATTAAGATAAAATCCTAATTTCCACTGAAATTGAAATTCTGACTGAGTAAATCTTTGAAGAGATGTATTATAACCAGTATCAATATTAATATAAAATCTTCCCTTCTGAACTTGATTTGTATTCTCCCAAATATTCCCTTTTAATGACATGCGAAGACTATAAGGCAAGAATTCACTCTTATTCTTATCCCAAGAAATATTAGGACCCTTGCCTATTTGCCAACTTTTAGATTGTTTATCAAAATAATAAGGATAATCTTGCTTTGCAAAAAAAGAAAACTCAAAAAAACCTAAACGAATAAGAGTATTCAAAGAGTCTAATTGTTGTTTTTGAACATCATAATAAATTGATTCTCTTAAAATTACTTGCGAGATAGGTAGATAATAGACATTTGTGCCCCATATTTTTTTTGTTGTTTCCTTAGAATCAATCTTATATCCCAATAAAGTATCTATTTTAAAGGGATGAAAAGAGAGCCATCCTTTTAAATTATGCTCAAATTCTGATGTATTATTGGGAAATCTATAAATAAGCGAACTGCTCATACCCTTATTCGAATCAGAGATTTCATTAAAAATTTCAACTTCATTCTTTTTAAATGAATCTTTGCTAAAGAGATTTTTATATTCATTAATTATATTATCTGGCTTAATATTCTGTATATAAGAAAGATAGTTAAAAGAAGTGTTGTAGAGAATATAGGAATTTCTTAGCCACTGAATATCTTGAAAAAAATAACTTCCTAATGAGAAAGACTGTTCTATAATAACACTATTTGTACGATATTGATTAAACTTTGAGGGTGTTTGATAAATATAACCTAACCAATTGCTAGTAACTTTAGGTGAAGCTTTAAGGATAAAAAATTTTTCCCAAAAGTTAGCTACAAATTCTAAGCTAGCATAATCTCTCCAATTAAAGCTTACTTGAGAAGGTGTCCATTGTACCTCCTGAGGAGATTGCCAAAGAGATCCATTCCAAAAAGAATCTAAACTTAAATTAGGATTATAGCGATAAAAAAGATTCACTGAAATTGACCTTTCTGATTTTTTAAAAGCGAGAGGTTCTGAAAAAGGTTTGGGAGGAAGAATATTAATATTTTCTTCTGAAGTCTTTTTGATCTCTCCCTGAACTAAAGATTCTTTAACTTTATCTTCCTTCTCAATAAGTTTTTCATTAGCATTAAAATCCTTTTTCCAATTTAAAAGAGTTCCTCTCAAGTTCAAAGTAGTTGAAGGAAAAGTAGCCTTACGTAAATAAAACCAAGATGACATGGGATCATAATTTGTTTGAGAGATATCCTTCCTGCCCAAAGTCCAAAACAAACCAGCTTCTTTTATTTCCCACGAAAGTTCATTCAAATATTGATGAGATAGATGAGAATTTTGATAAATTAATCTAAAATTTTGAAAAAAACGATTAATAAGAGGGCTATTTGAAAAATTGAAACGACTTGATAGACTAGCATCACCTATTTGATCAGGCCATTTTTTTAAATAGGAAGATCCAGATATTACATCAAGTCCTTTTAGAAAATTAGAAGCTTCAGAGCGTTGACTTAAAAAGTCTCTATAAACATAAGAATCTGAATAATGATCTAATTCTAAAAATAACCTTAAATCATTGTGCTTGTACTCTTGAGAATAAGAAAAAGCCCACCTAAAAGGTATTATTAAACCCCCTAAATAAGTTTTATTTATTTCAAAAAAATCTTGCCAATCAATATTATTTTTATCTATTAACCTTTCAGGAAAAGGATAATAGATACCATCAGAATGCAGGTATAAATTTCTAGAAAGACCTATACCAAAATGTCCCCCATAAGAAGAATCTATCTTTTTAAAGGAAAAATCTAAAGCAAAATACAATCCAAGATTAGAGTATAAATCAACCATTAATTTCAGATAATCAGAATTAACCGTACTCTCATTAGTAGAAACCCACCATAAACCTTCTTTTTTCTTTTTTGAAAAAGGCTCTGATGCGTTAAAAGAACCCCTTAAATATGAATACAGAGAATTAGCATTTTTTTCTTGAGTAGGCTGGCCTATAAAATAAAATGTAGTTCCTAAAAATCCACCTCTATACCTATCAAAACCAAATTGAGGATTAAAAGATAAAATCCTATTAGAATAAAAGTAATAAGGTAAATAAAAGATAGGAACATTACCTAAATAAAAAACAGCATTCCAAACTGCCCATTCCCCAGATCCAATTGCCCAAATTTTTTGAGCTTGAATGCGATAATAAGGCTTAAAAATATGACTTGTTGTTAAAAATCCCTTTTTTTCAATAACTAAAATCTCTTCTTTATTACTTAAAGAACCCCTTAAACTATTCCCACTAAAAGAAAGGGTAAGAGATTGCCCTTCTTGGACCCAAGGGGTTTGTCCTTTAACACCTTTAACAACTAAACTTTTCTCAGAAATGTCTAAATAAAGACCATCACCTTGTAAACGAAAAGTATCCGATCCGGTTTTCTCTAAAAGGTAACTTACTTTATTGCTAGCATAAAGAGTTTTTCTCTTTTCACTCCAGAGAATGTGATTAGCTTGTATCTTATGTAAAGAACCATCTTTCTCTTTAAGAGAGAGAAAAACATCCCCTTTAACTTCTAGAATTTTTTCTTGGGATTGTTCTGAAGAAGAAACTGTAAAATATGAAAGAGAGTTTTGTGACTCAATCGTAACTTCTAATGAATCATCAGAAGAATAAAGAGCTGAGAGACTTTGTTCTAGAAGTTTCTCTCTTGCTTCTTGAGGAGAAGAAACTTCTAAATTGTTTTCTTTGGCTAGATCAAGAATCTCTTCATCAGAAGCAGAATTAATTTTAAAAGGAGTCAAATATGAATCTTGAAGAGAACCTGAATAAAGAGATACATTATCTAATAAAAAAAGATAAGATAAGACTAAAAGGGTAAAACCTTTCTTAAAAACTGTCCTGTGTACGAAGTTGAACACTGAGAAACTTCCTCTGGGGTTCCGGCAGTTATAACATACCCACCTTTATCCCCTCCTTCTAATCCTAAATCAACAATATAATCTGCTTGCTTTATAACATCCATATTATGCTCTATTAAAACAACTGAATTTCCTTTATCGACAAGTTTATGTAAAACTTCTAGTAAAAGTTCTATATCGGCAAAGTGAAGCCCTGTTGTTGGTTCGTCTATAATGTAAAGCGTTTTACCTGTGCTTCTTTTGGATAATTCATAAGCAAGTTTGATTCTTTGAGCTTCTCCACCTGAGAGTAAAAGAGAAGACTGCCCAAGTTTGATATAATCAAGACCAATAGATTGTAAAACCGTAAGCTTATGAGAAATTTTTGGATGAGCTTCAAAGAAGCGAACAGCCTCTTCAACAGACATCTCTAAAACATCAAAAATAGATTTTTCTTTATAGCGAACAGCTAGCGTCTCTTCATTAAAGCGCTTTCCTTGACATATATCACATGTTACAAAAACATCAGAGAGAAAATGCATTTCAATCTTTAAAAGTCCTTCTCCTTGACAGTTTTCACAACGACCTCCTTTCACATTAAAAGAGAATCTCCCTGGCTTAAATCCTCTTGATCGAGCTTCTGGAAGTTGAGAAAAAAAGTTGCGAATTTCTCCAAAAACTTCAATATAGGTAGCTGGATTTGACTTCGGAGTTCTCCCAATAGGTTTTTGATCAATTTGTATCATCCTATCTATATGTTCTAAACCTTCTAATTGATCATAAGTTCCTGTTATATGAGGTTCAAAATTAGGAAATAAATAATTATGAACAGAAGGACAGATAATTCCATTAAGAAGAGTACTTTTTCCACTACCTGAAACACCTGTAAAAACAGTCAAGGTTCCTAAGGGAATAAAGACATCAATAGACTTCAAGTTATTTTCACTAGCTCCTTTTACACTAAGAAAATATCCGCTACCTTTTCGTCTTTCATTAGGAACGCGAATCTCCTTTCTTCCGCTTAAATACAAACCTGTTAAACAAGTATTGCTTTTTAACATTTGAGAGTAAGTACCTTCAAAGGTAATATAACCTCCATTGACACCCGAATGAGGACCTATTTCAACAATATGATCAGCACTTTTCAGAGTTCTCTCATCATGTTCAACAACAACAAGTGTATTTCCTTGATCTCTTAATTTTAAAAGAGTTTGTATGAGCTTCTCATTATCTCTCTCATGTAAACCAATAGTAGGTTCATCTAAAACATAAAGAACTCCTACTAAGGAAGAACCTATCTGTGTGGCTAATCGAATTCTTTGAGACTCTCCCCCTGAAAGGGTTCCTGCCAAGCGGTTCATATTTAGATATCCTAATCCTACATTATTCAAAAAGAAGAGACGAGAGTGAATTTCCTTTAAAATTTCCTCTGAAATAGTTTGATCTTTTTCTGAAAGATTAAGATCTGCAAAAAAACCTAATGAACTCTCAACAGATATTTGAGAAATTTCATAAATATTCTTTCCCTTTAAAAAGACTGAAAGTGCTGCTTCATTGAGCCGTCTTCCCTTACAAGCGGAACAAGGTTTAAAATTCATATACTTAAGGTAATAGTCTTTAAGGCTTTCTGTATCAGCATCCTGATATCTTTTTTTCACTTCACTTAAAAGACCTGGCCAAGATCTTTCCCCTTGAAATGAACCCTCTTCAGAATTCGAACGATAAGAAATTTGATAAATTCTCTCTCCTGTTCCATAAAGAAGCTGGTCTATATGCTCTTTAGACCATTCTTTAAAAGGTTTATCAAGATCAAATCCAAGAGAAGATTGTAAGCTCTTCATAATTGAAATACCTATTCGACTCCGAGTTCCTAAAAAAGAAAGGCCTCCCTGCCAATAAGATAAATTTTCATCAACAATAATTTTGGAAATCTCAGGTTCCATTGTCTGCCCCATACCTTTACAGTATGAACAAGCTCCATAAGGACTATTAAAAGAAAAAAGTCTAGGTTCAATTTCGCTAAAAGTAAAACCACATTTGACACACGAATTCTTTTGAGAAAGTAAAAATTCTTGTGAGATAATTTCTTCATTTTCAAAGAGAAGCCTTACATAACCATCTGCTTGACTAAGACAAACCTCTAAAGATTCGGCTACTCTCTTATATTCTTCTTGAGAAACAAGAATACGATCAACAATAATATCTATCGTATGTTTTCTCTTTTTATCCAGTTTCATATCCAGATGATCTTCAAGAGAGAGAATCTCTCCATTAACTCTCACTCTTAAATATCCTTGAGAGCGAGCCTGTTCAAAGATTTTTTTTCCCTCTCCCTTTTTCCCTTGTAAAATAGGAGCCATAAGAGTCAATTTAGTATTAGAAGAAAAGCTGAAAATGAATTGTCTGATCTGATCGACTGTTTGTCCTTTAATAGGAATCTGACAATGAGGGCAAATAGGCTCTCCAATACGAGCAAAAAGCAAACGATAATAATCATAAATTTCTGTTACTGTGCCTACTGTAGAACGAGGATTAAAAGAAGTTGTTTTTTGCTCAATAGAAACAGTAGGTGATAAACCCTCTATACTATCAACATCTGGCTTACTCATTCTTCCTAAAAACTGTCTAGCATAAGAAGAGAGAGATTCCATATAACGACGTTGACCTTCTGCAAAAATAGTATCAAAGGCTAAAGAAGATTTACCTGATCCACTTTTTCCACAAAAGACAATCATTTTATCTCTAGGAAGAATCAAATTCACATTCTTAAGATTGTGTTCTCTAGCACCTTTTATGATTATATCTTTTCGATTCATGCTTTTCCTTCTCCCTCGCTTTTAAGCCTTTGAATCTCATCTCTCCAAAAAGCTGCCTCTTCAAACTCTCTCGACTTTGAGGCCTTTAACATTCTTTGTGTCATTTCCTCAATCTGTTGATCTTTACTTTTTCGAGAAAGCTTACTTAAATGTGTTTGATTTTCTATCACATTAGCTTTGGGTCTGCCAACTAAAATATCTTTAACTCTTTTAGAGATGGTTTGTGGGATGATCCCATGCTCTTGGTTATAGAGAATCTGCTTTTCTCTGCGCTTATATGTTTCATTGATAGCTTCTCTCATTGCATCAGACTCCCTATCAGCATACATAATAACAAAACCTCTCGCATTACGAGCAGCTCGACCAATAGTTTGAATAAGAGAAGTAGTTGAACGCAAAAAACCGATCTTATCAGCATCTAAAATAGCAACTAGAGAAACTTCTGGAATATCGAGCCCTTCTCTTAACAAATTAATTCCTACAATCACATCAATTTCGTCTTTTCTCATAGCTGTTAAAATTTCAACTCTTTCAAATGTATTTATCTCTGAATGTAGATACCGAATACGCACTTTTAAATTCGCAAAATAGTCGGTTAACTCTTCGGCCATTTTCTTAGTTAAAGTAGTAACAAAAATCTTATCTTTTAAAGCAATTCTCTTTTGAATTTCTCCATAGAGATCTTGTATTTGATTCTCGGTAGGTCTTACACTAATTTCAGGATCTAGAAGACCTGTAGGACGAATAACTTGTTCAATAACTTTAAGAGATTTCTTTTTTTCTTCTTCTGCAGGAGTAGCTGAAACATATAAAGTTTTATTTAAAAAAGTCTCAAATTCTTCATATCTTAAAGGTCTGTTTTCAATAGCACTAGGTAAACGAAAACCAAAATCAATAAGCGTCAACTTTCGAGAACGATCACCATTATACATACCCCGAATTTGGGGCAATGTAACATGAGATTCATCGACAATTAAGAGAAAATCATTGGGTAAATAACTAAAAAGTGTATAAGGGGTACTCCCCTCTTGTCTTTGTGTTAAATGTTTAGTGTAGTTTTCAATACCTGGACAATGTCCTGTTTCTTTCAACATTTCAATATCGTAGAGAGTTCTTGATCGAATCCTTTGAGCTTCTAAAATCTTTCCTTTTTCATTGAAATCTTGATAGACTTTTTCCATCTCTTCTTCGATTGTTTGAATTGCTTTAGAAATTTGCTCTTTAGGGGTTACAAAATGTTCAGACGAAAAGAGTGTGAACTTTTCTAAAGATTCTTCCTTTTCTAAAGTAAGAGGATGAACTAGATCAATGCTAACAAGTTTTCCAAAATCAAAAACTAAACGCACAACATGATTCTTAAAATAAGAAGGATAAATATAGAAAATATCTCCTTTCAATTGATAAGTTCCATAAGTTAGTTCAGCCGGATTTCTTTGATAATGAAGCTCACTAAGACGACCATTTAATTGGTTTAATGAATATTCACAACCCACCTCAAAATGCGTCATAGTGGCACGAAAAAAATCAGGAGGGGTAATACCATAAATCGCTGAGACAGTAGCAATAACGATAACATCACGCCTTGTTAACAAAGAAACGGTAGTTGAAATACGAAACCTTTCTAGCTCTTCATTAACTGTTGATTCTTTCTCTATATATAAATCTCTTGAAGGCAAATAAGCTTCTGGCTGATAGTAGTCAAAGTAAGAAACAAAATATTCTACCGCATTATTGGGAAAAAATTCTTTAAACTCTCTATAAAGCTGTGCTGCCAAAGTCTTATTGTGACTTAAAATAAGTGTTGGCTTTCCATTTTTAGCAATAATATTGGCCATAGTAAAAGTTTTTCCACTTCCTGTAACTCCTTTAAGAGTTTGATAGCGATGACCATCTTGAAGCCCCTTTAAAATAGATTCAATCGACTTTGGTTGATCACCCGAAGGAGAAAATTCACAAACAAGCTCAAACATATTCAAAATACTACCAGAAAAAATCTCAAATGTAATCCTTAATATAGAATAACTAATAAGTTTTATCTTTACTTATTAAGATAATTGTAAACAAGAGTTGCCCAATAATTTAATAATTCACATTGAATCTTTGTTAACTAGTTATTAAATTGTATGAAGAAAAGAAAAATAACCTATAGCTTAACGTATTTAACCCTAATTCAAAGTTATCAGGAGACTTCAATGAAAAATTTAGAAATACAATCAAAATTCGAAAAGTATTTAACCAATGAAAAACATCCTTTCTTTAGAGAAGAAGCGCTTAAAATATCTCTAAATGAAAAAGAATTAGAGATAAGGTTCTCTGAAGAACTAGAATTCGGAACAGCAGGATTAAGAGGTATCATAGGAGCAGGAAGTGCTTACATAAACCCTTATAATATTAAAAAAGCGACTCAAAGTTTATGTGACTATATAAGACTTGCTAAGACTACTTCTCAAAAAAATTTACCTTTAAGCGCCGTCGTAAGCTTTGACTCTCGTCTATTCTCAAGTGATTTTGCTTTAGAGACAGCCCTTATTTTTTGTGCTAACAATTTTAAAACTTATCTCTTTAAAAAACCACGCCCCACTCCTATGCTATCTTTTATAATTAGACATCTCAAAGCTAATACTGGTGTTATGATCACAGCTAGCCATAACCCTCCTCAATACAATGGATATAAAGCCTACTGGAATAATGGATGTCAAATCATTCCTCCTCATGATAAAGAAATTATAAAAATATATAAAAATAATAGTGTCATTCAAAGTTTATCAGCAGATAGTATAGAAGAAAAGAAAAAGCAAGCTATACAACAAGGACTACTCATAGAAGTAGATGAAGAATTTGACGAAATTTATCTGAAAGATCTTAATCAATCTTTGCCTAATTTTCAGTCTTTATCATCTAAAGAAGCCCTTCGCGTTATATATACACCTCTTCATGGTGTAGGCGGATTACTTATTAATAAACTCATAAAAGAAAAAAATGTGACTCTCATACCTGTAGAAAAACAAATGCAACCTGATGGTAACTTTCCTTCCTTAAAATCACCCAATCCAGAAGATCTTTCTGCCTACAGTCTAGCCCTTGAGTTAGCTCATACTCAAGAAGAAATAGATATCATTATCGCCAACGATCCTGATGCTGACAGAATGGGCTGTATAATCAAAAATTTAAATAATGAGTGGACTTTTATTAATGGAAATCAGATTGGTTGTCTTTTTCTTGAATATCTTCTCTCTCAAGATCCTAATCCCCAAAAGGCCTTTGCCATTAAAAGCATAGTCACAACGAATCTACAAAAAGCTATTACTAATTTTTATGGAGCTGAGCTTTATGAAACTTTAACAGGATTTAAATGGATTGGGACGAAAATGGATGAAATCTTCAAAAAATATCCTCAAAAACATCTTATCTTAGCTAACGAAGAAAGCTATGGGTATCTCATAGGAAACTCAGTAAGAGACAAAGATGCCTTAATCGCTTCTAAACTTATACTAGAGATCGCTCTTTATGCCAAAACTTTGGGCATGACTTTATGGGAATACTTAGAAAAATTCATCTATAAGAAACATAAATTTTATGAAGATCGAGTAATCTCAAAAAATTTTCAAGGTCTTGAAGGAAATAAAAAAAGAGAAAAAATTATGCAAAATTTTAGAGAAAAAAATCTTTCTACAATAGGTCCTTTTACCTTACTACATAAAAGAGACTATCTATTTCTTGAAGAGAAAAAACAAGATGGCTCTGTGTATTCTCTTGATCCTCAACTAGGAACGAATGCTCTTGAAGTTGCACTTAAAGAAAATCTCACATTTTTTCTTAGACCATCTGGAACAGAACCTAAGATAAAGATATATTTATCCGGTTGGGGAAAATACGAAGAGAGAAAAGAAGTAATTCAAAAAATTGAATCCCTTGAAAAGGAACTAGAAAGTTACTTACATTAATAAAAACAGCGCCTTACTTTGGAAAACAAAAAACGTATGAAAAATATTTTTGATCTCATGAATGCTCGCTTATCAAATATGCTTTTGGTTCAAGCTCAAGAAGTGGCCCGTAAGACATGCCATAAAAATATTGAACCTATTGATATATTAATAAGCCTCTTACAAGATACAGAGAGTTTAGCATCACAGCAACTGAAAAAATTCTTTCCTCAGGGAATATCTGGAGTTAAAAAACTCGCTAATATACTTTTAAAAGAAGAATTTCATAGTTCTTCATTAAGAGAAAAACAAGAAATTCAAAAAAATTCTAATCAAAAATGCGCTTCTTCACACACAGAGATTCATAAGGATGAAAAACTTGTTGAAAAATTAGAAAATGTTCATTTTATTCCTCTTTCTTCTAAGTCAAATAAAATTTTAGAAAAGGCTTTAGAAGAATCTGCTAAGCTAAAAGACCCTTATTTAGGAACTTATCATGTTTTTTTAGCCTGTCTTCATAATAGAGAAATTTATCAAAGACTTTCTAAAAAAATATTTCTTACTAACTGGAAACAACATCTTTTTAAAAACGATAAGCCTGCTAAATCAAAATCTAAAACCTTTGGCGTTTCTCAAGAAAAATCACCTCATTCCTTTATTACAAATATCTCTCTTTTGGCGAATAATCATCAGTTAGAACCTTTTATTGGAAGAGAAAAAGAGTTAACAACTCTTATCTCATATTTGGGAAGAAGACGTAAAAACAATGTCCTACTTTTAGGAGAGCCTGGTGTTGGAAAAACCGCTTTAGTTGAAGGTATAGCTCAAAAAATCTTAACTCAAGAAATACAACATTGGTTATCAGAAAAAAAAATACTTTCCCTAGATATTGCTGGGCTTGTTGCAGGAACAAGATACAGAGGTGATCTTGAAGAGCGTTTTAAGATTTTACTTAACGAAATACAAAAAGATCCTAACTGTATAATTTTTATTGATGAGATCCACATGATTGTAGGAGGAGGTAATGGAGAAGGTAGCACAATAGACCTCGCTAATATGCTTAAGCCTATATTATCTCGATCAAATATTCAGATTATTGGAGCAACAACTCTTTTTGAATATCGACAATATATTGAGCAAGACAAAGCCCTTACAAGAAGATTTCAGATACTCCCTCTGAGTGAACCCAATGAAAAAGAATGTCTTTTAATTCTTGAGAATCTTCTCCCTTCCTATGAAAAGTTTCATGAGCTTAGCTATACTCAAGAATCTCTTGAACTAGCTGTATCTTTAACACAAACCTATATGCCTAGCAAAAGATTACCTGATAAAGCTATCGATATTTTAGATATAGCTTCAGCCCAAAAAAAGATGCAACAAAATACTAGTCACTATACTCCTATTGTTAAAGGAGATGATATAAAAAAAAGTCTTGAGACTATTTTAAGAACTTCTCCATTTTTTAAAATCAATTCTATAAAAACAATAAAGAAAAAATTTAAAGACTTACAAAATCAATTGAACTCTTTTTTTGTGGGAAATGAAGCGTTAATACAAGGAATTACTAACCAATTAATACATGCTACTCTCTTCAAATCTAAAAATCCACAAAAACCTTTTTTAACTTGTCTTTTAATAGGCAACCATCAAACAGGAAAGACTTGTTTCCCTAAAGCTCTCTCAAAAGTTCTTTGGAATAATAGCCATGAGCAATATTTTCAATTTGATCTTATAGATTATAGCGACAAAGAATCCTTATATAAACTTATAGGCACTCCTGTGGGTTACAATTCTCATAAGGAAGGGGGATTTTTGACAGAAACTGTTAAACAATATCCTAATTCAGTTTTAACTTTTAAAAATATAAACAAAGCTCATCCTTCAGTTATTCAAGTTTTATTAAAAATAATAAGAGAAGGACAGTTGACAGATAACAAAGGACAACTCGTTTGCTTTAACTATAATATTATTTTCTTTACAATGACTGTTAATCAAGAACTTAGCCCTATTGGATTTGTTTCTACAACTCCTAAATTCTCTCTCAAAGAAAACCAATCTGTACTAGCTAAGTTCTTGCCCTTAGATTTTCTTAAAAATTTAAATTCCATTTACTTATTAACTTCCCCTAATACTGAAAGTCTACACTCTCTTTTTAAAAGGGAGCTAGAAAAGACAAAAAATGAACTTGCAAAACATGATATTTCCCTTGAAATTTCTTCAGATTTGGTCTCTTTCTTAGAAAGTCAATGGAATATTTCTAAAGAAAAATTTCATGACATTCTTAGTTTTTTTAAAGAAACAGTAGAAAGCCCTATAATGCAAACCATTTTAAAAAATGAAATTACAGATTCAACCTCTAAAATACAAATTGATCTCATTCAAAATAATTTGGAATTTAGTATAATAGAATAATTATCTTAAAATAAACTTCTATAAAAAGGAAAAATATTATGTTTAAACCTGTTGACTCCAAAGTGAATTTTCCCAAACTTGAAAAGAAAATTCTCTCTTTTTGGAAAGAAAATAGTATCTTTGAGAAGTCAATTCAATCTAAAGAAAATAGTCCTCATTTTGTTTTTTACGATGGCCCTCCTTTTGCTACAGGCCTCCCCCATTTTGGACATTTTGTTCCTAGTACTCTAAAAGATATTATTCCTCGCTATAAAAGCATGCAGGGATATCATGTTTCTCGTCGGTGGGGATGGGACACTCATGGGCTTCCTGTTGAATATGAAGTAGAAAAAACCCTTAAAATCACAGATAAAAGTGATATTGAGAAAATGGGAATTGAAAAATTTAATAATGAATGTAGACAAATTGTCTTAAAACATTCAAAAAAATGGCAAGAAACTATTGAAAGACTAGGTCGCTGGGTCGATTTTGAAAATTGTTATACTACAATGAGTCCAGAATTTATGGAATCTGTATGGTCAGTTTTTAAAAACCTTTTTGATTCAGGACTTATCTACAAAGGATACCATGTACTGCCTTATTCTCCTAAATTATCAACTCCTTTATCAAATTTCGAAGTTAGCTTAGGAGAATATAAAGATGTCCATGATCCTGCTGTGACTATTAAATTTGCTTTAAAGGATGAGCCTAACACTTATTTTCTTAGTTGGACAACCACTCCTTGGACATTGCCTACTAACCTTGCACTTGTTGTTAATCCTAAAAGCCTTTATTGTTATATAAAGTCCAAAACATCTTCTCAAGAAACTTATATTATAGTTAAAGAAAGAATATCTGATTTTTTTGAAGAAAACTCTTTTGAAATCACTAAAGAAATTTTAGGAAAAAATTTAGAATCCTTTCAGTATAATCCTCCTTTCAATTACTATCTTTCTGAAAGGGATAATGGAGCTTTCCAAGTTTATTTAGCTGATTATGTAACAACAACTTCTGGAACAGGTATTGTCCACAATGCTCCTTTTGGTGAAGAAGACTTTCAAATATTAAAACAAACACAAATAAATATTCCCGTTCCACTGGATGAAGGATGTCATTTTACTTCTGAAATTCCTGAAGTTGAAGGTCTCTTTATTAAAGAAGCCGATAAAATAATTATTCGTCTCTTAGAGAAAACAAATCATTTGTTTAAAAAAGAAACTATTACTCACCGATATCCTTTTTGCTATAGAACAGGTTCACCTCTTATTTACAGACCTATATCTTGCTGGTTTGTGAAAGTTGAAAATATTAAGGATCAAATGATAGCTAATAATGAAAAAATCAATTGGCATCCCTCCCACTTAAAGAAAGGAAGATTTGGGAAGTGGTTAGAAGGTGCTAGAGATTGGGTTATTAGCCGTAACAGATTTTGGGGAAATCCTATTCCTATTTGGGAATGTGATATATCAGGTCATCAAATTTGTATAAGCAGTCGTCAAGAATTAGAGAAATTAAGTGGTAAATCTCTCTCAGATTGGCATAGACCTTATATTGATGAGATAACATGGCCATCTTCTGCTGGAGGAACTTATCGACGTGTTAAAGAAGTATTAGATTGTTGGTTTGAATCAGGTTCTATGCCTTATGCACAAGTTCATTATCCTTTTTCTGAAAAAGAACAGTTTAAGCAAAATTTTCCTGCTGATTTTATTGCAGAAGGATTAGACCAAACAAGAGGATGGTTTTATACTTTAACTATACTTTCAACAGCTTTATTTAATAAACCTGCCTTTAAAAATGTTATGGTAAATGGCCTTGTTTTAGCTTCTGATGGCAAAAAAATGTCTAAATCCCTTAAAAATTATACAGATCCTTTAGAAGTTATTAATCTATATGGCGCTGATGCTTTACGCCTATATCTAGTAAAAAGCTCTGTTGTGAAAGCAGAAGATCTAAAATATTCTGATGAAGGTGTTAAGGATGTTCTCAAAAATGTTCTTATTCCTCTTTGGAATGCCTATTCCTTCTTCACTACTTACGCTCATATAGACCAATATAGACCAAAAGACATAAAAGAAATTCCTATTAATCCTCTTGATCTATGGATTCTCAGTGAAACAGAAAGTCTTAATGCTAAAGCAATTAAATTTATGGATAGTTATGAATTAACTGAGACAGCTAACTCTATCATTAATTTTATTGATATTCTCAATAATTGGTATATCCGTCGCAGCAGAAGAAGATTCTGGAAAAGCGAAAATGATCAAGATAAGGTAGAAGCTTATAATACTCTCTATTATGTCTTAAAAAAACTTGTGACTCTAGTGTCACCTTTTATTCCTTTTACCACAGAAGCTATCTATCAAAACTTAAAAAAGGCCTCTGATCCACTTTCTATACATCTCTGTTCCTATCCAAAGGTGTCTGAATCTTTAATCAATCCTGAATTAGAAGAAAAGATGAGAGTCATCCAAAAAGCAGTTTCAATGGGAAGATCTCTTAGAAAATCCCTTGAATTTAAAAATAGACAACCTTTAAGAAAACTTCACCTTATTACAAAAGATGAAAAAGAAACTTCTATTTTACGAGAAATGGAAGACATTCTCTTAGAAGAACTTAACGTAAAAGAAGTATTTTTCAGAGATAATGAAGAAGATCTTGTAGACTATAGAGCTAAAGCTAACTATAGAATTCTAGGAAAAATTTTTGGTTCACGCATGAATCAAGCTGCCTCAAAAATCTCAGAATTAAGTTCCCAGTCATTATCTTCTTTTATTGATGGATATCCTTTAGCCATTGAAATAGATGAAGAAATTTATTCTCTTAAACTTGAAGATATTATTATTGACCGTAAGGAAAAATCTCATATTAAAGTTCTTAATGATGGATCATTAACAGTCGCTTTTGATACTGATCTTTCAGAAGATCTTATTATGGAAGGAATGATAAGAGATCTTGTACGCTCTATTCAAAACAAACGAAAAGAGAAACAATTTTCTGTTACTGACAAAATTCACCTTTTCATAGAATGTGATGATTCTTGGATGAAAGCTCTCAAATATTCTCAAGATTATTTGCTCAATGAAACTCTTGCCAAAACATTAGAGTTTAAAAAATTACCTACTTCTGAATGCTTAAACCTAACAGGAATAATATGGTTAGATATTATGAGGTCTGTAAAATAATGGATTATTCTTTGCTAAAAAAAATTTATCTCTTATCTTTGAGCTTTTTTTTTATAGGATGTGCCTCTTTTTCTTCCTTAAAGTCACCTTCTTGGAAAGATGAAAAAAATTTCTTTCGAATAAGTTCAGATAATATCTTATATATACATGCCAAACCTGTAGAACTTGAACCAATTATTTCTAATTTATCAGGCAGTATAAGCTTTCTCTTTTCCCAAAGAGTTTCACAATTCTATTGGGATTATTCTAAATCTAATACTCATGCTAAATTATTGGGAAATTTTACAAGAACTTGGCTAAAAGCTAGCCTCTGGAATCATCCTAAAATGTTTGAAAATTATAGCACTCTTCAAGAAGGAAAATTCAAAATAAAAGAAACTCCTTATTTCTTATCTATCCCGAATCATTATACTATTCATTTAAGCGAAAATAACTTTTTCTCTGAGTCTTCTCCTCAAAAAACAGCTCTCCAAACTCAATATTTTCCTTATGAAAATTCAGAAAATACCCTTGAAGAGAGCGAATCTTTTCCTTTTTACTTTCATATGAATTCAGTTTCTGATTTTCTCTCTAAACAAAAAATTATTCTTCCTGACTTTCTCAAGCTTCCCTTTTATTCTCTTAAAGGCCATTTAATCATGCAAAAGGATGAAACCTCTTTAATTACCCTCTCTTTTCAAAATAAACCTGAAGATAAAGAACCTCCTTCAATTGTTGCTGTTCGCTTAACTATTGCTTTCTTGCTTTCTAATTTTTCAGCTAATCCCCTAAGCAAGGCATGGAAAACTGCTCGTATCAGTATCAATAATTATAACCCCTATAAAGAAACTATAGCGAGGTTCACTATCTTCAACAAAGATCTAAATATAAGCTTAAAAAAAATCATAGAAGATATTTCAAAAAATCAGAAAAAGGTTCAATAAAGTATCTTTTAAAGAAGAATATTAGGTTTTTTACAGAGACTACTTTTGAGTCATCTCTTGACAATTCATAAAAACTTATGTTTTCTCTAGATTAAATATAAAAAGAGACAGGAGGTCTCCTTATGTCACCCTCTTCTTCTCGCTTAAAAAATAAGCTTATTATTGTAGAATCTCCTGCCAAAGCAAGAACCATTCAAAAGTTTCTCAAGGATGATTCTATTATTGTAGAAGCTTGCTTAGGACATGTCAGAGACCTGCCTAATAGTGTTAAAGATATACCTAAGGAATATAAAAGTGAACCTTGGGCTACTTTAGGAATTGATGTTAATAACCAATTTAAACCTTTATATCTTATACATAAAGAAAAGAAGTCTGTTCTTTCTAAACTAAAAAAAATCTTAAAGGATTGCTCTGAACTCTATTTAGCTACAGATGAAGATAGAGAGGGGGAGAGCATTTCATGGCATCTTCTAGAGATATTAAAACCTAAAGTACCTGTCAAAAGAATGGTATTTCATGAGATTACTGCTTCTGCTATTCATCTTGCTTTTGCCAATACCAGAGAGATTAACATCAATCTTGTTAACGCACAAGAAGCCAGACGGCTAGTTGATAGACTCTATGGTTATACTCTTTCACCCCTTTTGTGGAAAAAAATTGCTTATGGTCTTTCAGCTGGGAGAGTTCAATCAGCTGGACTGAGGATGTTAGTAGAAAGAGAAGAAGAGAGATTGAAGTTTACAAAATCTTATTTTTGTGGAATAGAAGCCTCTTTGAAAGTACAAGAAACTCTTATAAACTTTACTTTAGTAGAATGGCAACAAAAAAAGATTGTGACTAGCAAGCATATAGACCCTTACACAGGTTCCCTTATCCCTAATAAAAATCTTTACTGGCTTTCAATAGAAGAAGCGGAAACATTCTCTCAAAATCTGAAAAAGGCTAAAGCGACTATTAAGGAAATTTCTTCTAAAAAAACATCTCTTGAACCTCATGCTCCTTTTATAACTTCTACCCTGCAGCAAGAAGCTAACCGTTATTTAGGACTAAGCTCAAAAGAAACTATGAGAATAGCTCAAAATCTTTATGAAGAGGGATATATTACCTATATGAGAACTGACTCTCCTTCTCTCTCCGAAGAAGCCAAGAGCGCTGCCTCACAAATTATTACACAAACATGGGGTAAGCACCTTCTTAATGAAAACCCAAGACATTTTAAAAAAACAAAAGGAGCTCAAGAAGCTCATGAAGCTATTAGACCCACAGGAGATTTTAAAAATCCTCAAAACCTTCCTCTCTCAGGAGCAAGTCTCTCTCTTTATCAATTAATTTATCAACGCACACTTGCCAGCTTAATGAAACCTGCTATAAAAGAGACAACAAAATTTATTCTTTGTGCCGATGAAGATTTCATCTTCTCGACAAGTTATACCCTAACAGTTGATCTAGGATTTCTTCAAATATATCCTGAAAAAGAAAAAGAAATTATTTTACCTCCTCTTAGAAAAGGTGAAAATTTTACTTTTCATGAAATATTGCCACAGAAACACGAAACTAAACCTCCTTCTCGCTATACAGAAGCTGGTCTTATTTCAAAACTAGAGAAAGAAGGTATTGGTAGACCCTCAACTTATGCTAGTATTATCAGTGTACTTTTAGAGAGAAACTATTCTTATAAAATAGGCCAAACACTTATTCCCACCTTTATGGGAATGGCTGTGATTAAAATGCTAAAAAATCATTTCTCTAGACTTATAGACTATCACTTTACCTCAACAATGGAAGATGATCTAGATAAAATTGCTTTAGGAGAAGGTAACAAACAAGACTATCTCTCTCAATTCTATTTGGGGAAAAAGGGACTAAAAGCTATTGTAGAACAAAGAGAATCTGATATCAAAGTTGAAGAAAGTCGAGTAGTCTGTCAATTTGATTATCGATCTGAAAAGGTATACGTTAAAGTCAATCGATCAGGAGCTTATCTATCATGGCACGAGAAGGAAAATCTTCTTACCTTAGGATTAGATCTTAAAACAGCTCCTTCTGATATGAATGAAGCAGAAATAACGAAATTAAAAAGTCAACAAGAGCAAGATAATACAGTTATGGGTATTGATCCTGAAACTAATCTTCCTGTCTATTTCAAGAAAGGGAGATATGGGCCTTATCTTCAAGTGGGAGAATCCTCTGAAGAAAATTCAAAACCAAGAACACTTAAACTCCCTTATTCAATTAATCCTGAAAATCTTCAGTGGGAAGATATTCTTAAAGAACTTTCTCTACCGAGATTAGTAGGGAATCATCCAAAAACACAATCTCCTATTTTAGCTAAAAGAGGTCCTTTTGGAAGTTTTTTAAGCTATGAGGATCTTTTTGTTTCTCTTAGACCAGAAGAAAAAATCTATACAATTACTTTAGAAGAAGCTCTTGAGCTTATTGAAATCAAGAAACAAAAAGATCTTAAAAATACAATAAAAAACTTTGGATTTCTAGGAAATCCAGCTAAAGAATTTAAGATTATGAAAAAAGGAAGATTTGGTCTTTTCTTAAAAAGTGATAATGAAAGTTTTCCCTTAGGAAAAACAATCTCTAATGAAGAAGTTTCTCAATGGAGTTCTGAGAAAATTCTTTCTTTATGGGAAGACTATATTTCACAGAAAAAAAATAAAAAGAAACAAAAATCCAAAAGAAAGTCTTGACATTTTCCCTTTAAAAATGGGATCATGATCACCGTTCACTGGGCGGTGGTGTAATGGTAGCACAACGGTTTTTGGTACCGTTTGTCAGGGTTCGAGTCCTTGCCGCCCAAAATTCATATGCTTTTGATAGCCTAAGAGAATATCCGGATGAATCTCTTAGGCTATTAAGTTTTCTTTTAATGTTTTCCAATAAGTCTTGTTTTTTCTGCACTCTCTTTATAGACTTGTGTGAAAAGTTACTAAAGAGAAGGAACTGAATGCATTTCAATCAAAAACTTCCCGTTTATCAACAGAAAGAAAAAATTCTAGAAGCTTTAAAAATACACAATATTGTTATAGTTGAGAGTCCCACTGGAAGCGGAAAGACTACTCAATTACCTATTATTCTTCATGAAGCAGGTTATACTAAACAAGGTTGTATTGGTATTACTCAACCAAGACGTATTGCCACTCTATCGATAGCTGAATTTATAGCTAAACAATTAAAGAGTGAACTGGGTGATTTTGTCGGGTACAAAATGCGTTTTGAAGATAAAACAAGTCCTCAAACTCATATAAAAGTTATGACAGATGGAACTCTTTTACAAGAAATGAAAAAGGATAAATTTCTTCTTGCTTATAAGGTTATTATGATAGATGAGGCTCATGAAAGAAGTCTAAATATTGATTTTATCTTAGGCTTATTAAAAACTATTCAAAATTTTCGCCGTGACATGAAGGTGATTGTTTCTTCAGCCACTCTTAATACAAAGATATTCTCAAGTTACTTTAATAATGCTCCTATTGTCAGCATAAAAACCCCTACGTTTCCTGTTCAGGTCTTTTATGACCCCATCCTTCCACCTGAAAATACAACACATACTAAAGGAAGACCTTTACCTATTGCCTATACTCAAGAAAAGATATATATTCCTTCTTCTTCTACAACCGCTATCAAGGTAGTCTCTGTTATACAATCACTTATGGAAAATAGAAAATCACAAGGAGATATTCTTGTCTTTCTTTCAGGTGAAAAAACTATTAAAGAAGCTATTACCCTTCTCCATCAACAACCTTTTGCTCGCTATATGTATATTCTTCCTCTCTATGGAAGAATCTCTCAGCAAGACCAACAGCAAGTTTTTGAGCCAACTCCTTCAGGAAAAATTAAAGTTGTCATAGGTACAAACTTAGCTGAAACCTCTATTACAATAGATGGTATTACCACTGTGATTGATAGTGGTTTTGTTAAACTTAATCACTATAATCATAATCATTATAATTCAGCCCTTCTCGAACAGCCTATTTCACAAGCTTCAGCCGCCCAAAGATCAGGAAGAGCTGGTAGAACTCAAGCTGGTGTCTGCTACCGTCTTTACGATCAAAAGAGCTTTAAAAAAAGACCCCCTTATACTCCTGAAGAAATTCACCGCACCGACCTTTCTGAAGTTCTCATGCATATGAGTGAATTGGGATTAACAAACTTTGAATCATTTCCTTTTATCTCTCATCCTGGAAAAATTGCTATACAAGCTGCCAAAAAATCTCTTGAAAGCCTAAAAGCTATCCATAGAGACAATAGCTTAACCAAGTTAGGAGAACTTATGGCTTCTTTTCCCTTGGTACCTAAACATGCTCGTGTTATAGTTGAAGCTATGATTCGCTATCCTGAATCTCTTTATAATGTTACTCAAGGAATAGCTTTTCTCTCAACTAGCAGCCCTTTTCTTTTCCCTCAAGGATCTGAAACAGAAGCTCGAGAAGCTCAAAAAAGCTTTTCTCACAAAAGAGGAGATCTTGTTACTTATTTAATTGTTTTATCTCGTTTTGAAAATTCCCTTAACCAAGAAGATTTTTGTCAAAAATCTTATCTTGAATACAAAACAATGGTTGAGATAAGCAATATTCAAAAACAATTGCAAGGAATTATAGAAGATCAAGGAATAAAAGTAGAGAAAAAAGATTCTTATGATTGTTATATTTTAGCCATGGGAACAGGTCTTATTCAGGGAATTGCAAAAAGAATAGGAAGGAATTTTTATAAAAACTTAACAGTAGATGGATTTAGTTTACATCCTTCATCTTTTTTATTTTCAGAAAATCCTGAATATATAATTTGTGGAGAAATTGTTAAAACAACTCGCATGTTTGCTCGTTCAGTTTCAAGCATAACACCCTCTGAAATTAAGTTAATTTCTAACAAACTACTAGAAAATCTCAATACTTTCACAAAAACAAAAAGTCTACTCCAAAGAAAGGTTTATTCTTCACATGAATCAAAAAGAGAAATTTCTACAGATAAAGAAAGAAAGAAATATTTGACAAAAAAGAAAATAGTTTCTCCCAAAAAAAATTCACAATTCTTAAAAAAAAGAAACTTAAAATAATTTAACTAAGAGTTAGGTTAAATAAAAAAGCTTATGAGAAGACTATATTTTTCATTAACCTTAATCTTCTTTATTGTTTTCTCCCTCTTTGCTAAATCACCTGACATTGAGTTAGTTAAAAAAGAAATTGAAAATACACAAGAAATATCCAATGCAGAAAAAGTTCGCCAAATAGCTACCCTCTATAGACTAGAGGGGAACTATAAAGAGTCTTTTAACGAGCTTAAAAAGAGTTTAGAAAAGGGACTGTTCAATGATTTAATGCTAGAAGATTTAGCAGGATTAGCTTATTGGCTTCATAGAGAAAAAGAACTAAAAACTATAGCTTTAAAGCTCTTCAACAAGAAAAGCTACAAGGAAAAACTTTCAGGATTACTCTTAGAGAGTTTATTAGATATTAAAAAAAATCCTGAAAGTGTTCTAAAAAATCTTAAAAAATTTTCTTTTGAACATACTAAAGAAAACTTAAATCCTTTATTTCTTCTCTTAATTAAGCGAGCATATTCACAACTTGGCAATTGGGATAGATTTAACTATTTTTCTCAACTATTTCAAAATCAATTCTCTCATTATTACCAACCTATCTCTCCCCCTGCAGCCAACAAAAAAATTGAAAATAATAAGAAATCTCTAAAAACTTCTGAGTTAAATCTTGTACAAGTTGGATCATTTCATTCAGATAGCACTCACTTATTTAGCTTTTTAAAAAAACTAAAACAATTAGATTTAAATCCAATTTTAGAAAAAGAAGAAAAAATAACCAAAATTAAAATTGAAACAAATAACTTAAAAAAATTAATTGAAACTTTAGAAAAAGAAAAAATTGATTACTTTATCTTACAATCTGCCAATCCCTCCCAAGAAGAGCAAGAAAAAATGTCACAAATATCTTGGAAAAAAGAAAGTAGCATTGTTCAAGTGGGAATCTTTAAAGTGTATGAAAAATCTGAGAATTTCAAAAATAAACTCATCAAAGACGGTTTTGATAAAACAGAAATTTTATATCAGCCTCAGGAAAAACTTTTTTCTGTTTATCTTAAAACCGAAAACTCAACTGACTTAATTCAAAAACTTAAAAATAAAGGCTACAAGGCTTTTGTAAAATACTCTTCAGGAAATTTCTAATTTGACATATCCTTATGGTTGAAATAATAGTCTAAAATTCGCTTTTTAATTTGAGGATTATTAAATTTTCCTTGATTTTCTATCACTTTTTTTTCAAAAAGCAAAGGATTACGACTATAAAACTTTAAAGTAACTGTTTTACTTTTAGATACACTCTTTAAATCATTATCAGGTAAAGTTGCCAAGAGCATTTCTCTAGTATAAGACTCTTCTACTTTCATATGATAAATTCCTGTATAAATTGTATATATACCCTTTTCTCTTTTCTCATCCCATCCTGTTTGAGTCATCCATTTATAGATTTGTCCATCATAAGTAGGCTTTTCATCTAGAAATTGTGGCCTATGCTTTGACTTCAATTCTATCTCAGAAAGAGTATCTGTCCATTCTCTTCTACTTATGGGACTTCCACTTCTTTCAATAGGGCCCTTTAGTTGAAATTTCTGTCCATCTTCTAAAATCAATTCAACAAAATCTAAATCAAACCACTCCCCCAATGAAAACATGCCAACTGCCAACAAAACATCTACAGGCAGGTTGTTAGACTTGGATTCTTTTAAAATAAAAGTAACTCCCTCTGTATCCTCATTAGCTTCAATATAGTAATAATTATAATTATCGATCCCACTTGCATTAGGACGAACATAAAATCCATTAAAACCATATTTTTCACTGTCAAAAGACTGGCAACTTGATAAAGTCAATAAAACTAAACAATAAGTACATATATTTTTAAAGCTCACCATATTCTCCTTAAACAACCTTATCAAAAAGTTTTTATGTATTTAAAGTTAAAAATCTCCAGCCCATTTCTAAGCCTAAAGTAACTTTAAATCCAGAGAATTCTGTTTTGAGTTTTTCATTAAACTGTGTATTAAGCCCAAAAAGAAGAGATGGTTTTAAGAAAAAATCTTCTTGCCAAACTTCAAAGTCTCCTGAAAGACCAAGCATAAGATAAATCTTATGAGAAATTCCTTGTGGGCCATAAGATGTATCTTGATTGCCTAAATTAGCCATCCATTCTAACCCTATTGTCGGAAAATATAACCAAATCTTCCTATTTTTATAAGTATAAGGAAGTTTTAAGTAACTAGATATACCAAAAGAAGAGAGAAAAGAACTTGAGTGACCCACTTTATTATTGAAGCCTATTTGAAAATCACCTTTAAAAAGAAGATAGGTCATATCAAAAAAACCTGAAAAGCCTAAAGAATTATTAAGCCAATGACTAACAACCTTTTCTGATCCTATATTTCTTCCTTGAGTCTGCAGGAAAGAGTAGTTAACGCCTCCTCCAAAAGAAAACCCTACAGGCCAACTTTCTTTTATATCAAGAGAGACAGAATAGAGAGGAAAAGGAGAAAGTAAGATAAGAGAAAAAATAACAAAACCAACACGCATAATTTATTCCTCATAAAATCAATTTCTAAACTAGGAAAATTTTCTTAAATACGATAAGATCAGGCTTATGAAAGCTTCTGCAAGATTATTTATATTCGTATTGTTGTTGCTAAGTCTAGGAAGTTGCCAGTCACCCTATGAAACTATTATCAAAAAAGACAAAGATTCCTACTCTATACTTAAAGAAGAAGCCTTCCTTGTTGTTACATCACCTTATTCTATCCTAAAAAAAGAACCTCAAAATCAATCAAAAATTGTTGAAATTCTTCGAAAAAATGCTATTTTGAAAATCCTTAAAATTAAATACATAAAAGATATGAGCAATATACATTATAAGTGGTATTTCGCCAAAGATCTAAAATCTAACACAAAAGGCTGGATGAGAGATTTTGAAAGTTGTCTAACAAGGAACATCTACGAAGCTCAAACAATCTCTAAAAATATCAAACCTATTACTATAAAGACGATGAAATAAATCACCGCCTTTAATAAAATTTTTTATTTCTTCTTATGTCTGTTTTTTCGTCTCTTCTTTTTTCTTTTATGTGTCGCTATCTTCTGCAATTTTCTTTTTCTACCACACGGCACAGCAGATCTCCTTACTTAAAGATAAAATAACTATGTTTCATGATATCTATTAATTAAAAAAACTTTTAGATATCTGTTACGATAAGAACGCCCAATTGTAAACTTTTTAAAAACATCATGTCAACGCAAAGAAACTAGCCTAAAAAGATATCCTTTGAATATATTTATCAACTTCTTCTTCATTCTCAAGATTAAACCAATTTACATTTTGAAAAGACTTGAAAAATGTCATTTGTTTTTTAATATACTGCCTTGTATGATAATAAATAGTTTCATATACTCTTTCTGTCGGTAACTCATCTTGAAACCATTCTCTATAACCTATAGCTTGCATAGCTAGAGATTCTTTATATCCGTTTTTAACAAGATTTTTTACTTCCTCTTCTAGTCCCAATGATTTCATCAAGGCAACTCTTTCAAAAGCTCTCTGCCACATAATTAATTTAGGTCTAAAGAAACCTACAAGATCATAAGAATAAGGGAGACTATTATGATTAGAATCAAAAAAAGAAAGTGATTTTTTAGTCTGAAACCATATTTCTAAAGCTCTAGAAAGCCTATAGATATCGTTCTTATGAATTCTACAAAATGCATCTAAGTCTATCTCTTTTAGTAAATTCAAACAATAATCTATCCCTTTTGTTTCAACAAGATTCTTTACATAAAAACGAATATCTTTAGAAACCTTAGGTGAATTAGGAAATCCCCAAAGAAGACTCTTCATATAAAAAGGCGTCCCACCTGAAATAATTACTTTCTTACCAGACTTTAATGAGTTTTCTATATAATTTAGAGATTCTAAACAATATTGCTTCACATCCATTGCTTGAAGAGGATCTCTCTCATCTATCATATAGTGAAAAAGAAGGCTTCGTTCGTGTGAGGAAATTTTTGCTGATCCTATATTAAAATGTTTATATACCTGTATAGAGTCTATATTAATAACACAGTAATTCTTATTTTGGAAGTTTTTAACTAACCAATTAGTTTTTCCAACAGCTGTAGCTCCTAAAATAACCAATAATTTAGACAGAACTATTCCTCAAGTTTTACAGATGTATAAGTAGCTTTTTGAGTAAGAACTTTTTCAAAAGATTCTGAAACTAATTTAAGAGGCTTTCGAATTTCTTGAGATTGAGAATCTTCCTCACCTTCAACGCTAGTATAAAGCTCTTTATTCTCTTGATATATCTTTAAACATAAAGTAGAAACAGCATTACTAAATTCAAATTCGTTAGCGTTAAAATCAATTAGTAGATCTAAAGGAATTGCCATATATTATCTCCTATTATTGTATATTTTTTTCTTTCTTTAAAATTTTTAGTATTTTTTCTACCAACTCTTGAGGAGTTGCTCGATCTGTTTCAAGAATTAAATCAGCCTCACTTAAATCTAGTATATCTATGTTGTATAAACGTTGATAGCGATTTCTATCTTTTGTATCTCTAAAAGAAGTAATTTCTTTCGCTTGAGTAAAAGAAAGATTTTCCCTTTTAGCAATTCGCATAAATCGAACTTCCTCAGAGGCCTTAAGGTATATTTTTAAATCGGCTTCAGGCAACATCCAAATAGCTAATCGCGAAGCTAATATGCAAGAATCTTTTCTTGCCAATTCAACTTGATAACTATCAAGGTCTCTATCCCAAATATCATCTTTCTCAGCCAAAGCGCTGAGCTTTTCTAAAGAAAGACCTCTCTCTTTAGCTAGATTACGAAAAGTATAGTTAATACATTTTAGATCTAACCTTTCAGCTAACATATGACTAACTGTTGTATTTCCACAACCACTAAGACCCGAAATAGCTAGCCGAAGGCCTATCTTACTCATATACCATCCCTAAAGTTACAGTTATAATTCTTATCACTGAAGAAAGTCGAAATAAATCTATTCTATACTAGAACAACATGTCAACCTTAAATTTTATCATGAACTAGATTTTACTATTTTATGAGAAATCTCAAAATTATTTCCCGCCCCCAAAGTTATAAAAATATCTTGAGAATTAAGAGTTTTTTCTAGAAATTCATGCGTTTCATCAAAACTCTGAAAATATAATAGTTGAAGATGTGGATATTTTTGCAGCATATCTGCTAAAAAAATTTTGATCAGTTGATCTGACTTTTCAAACGATTCCCTCGCTGAAGCATAAATAGGGTGAATGATTAAAATATCAGCTTGAGAAAGCACTTTTTCAAATGAATCAAGAAAAACCTGTGTTCTAGAAACTGTATGAAACATAAAATCTACAATAAGACGTCGATTATTGTAAAACTGCTTAATACCTTTGAGAATAACATCAATTTCTTTTGGATGATGAGCATAATCATCCATAATAAGAGATCCCTTATAAAATCCTAATTTTTCTTGTCGTCGACTGACTCCTTTAAAAGACTTAAGAGCTTTAGAAACTTCTTCCCATACTAAAAAAGAATCATTTGCTATCTTATTAAGAGTTGTTAGAGTAGCTAATACGTTTAAAATTAATTCTTTTCCTATCAGTGGAAAATAAAAATCTGTTGAAATACCTTGAATATTAAAAAATTGAAAATCTTCTTGTATTCCTAAAAAGGATAAAAAAAATCCTTCTTGTTTTTCACTTTGTCCTTTATTCCATCCATAAGGAATGAGTTGAATATCTTTTCTTTGTTGAGAAATACGAAAAGCTAATTCTCTTGCTCCTTCATCTTCGTGACAATAAATAAGAGTTCCCTTTTGAGGCAGTTGTTGAGCTAACTCTAAAAAAGCCTTTAAAACATCTTCTAAAGAAGAAAAGTAATCTACATGCTCCCATTCTATGTTTAAAACAACCATAATACGAGGAAAGAAGTTGAGAAAATGTCTTCTATATTCACAAACTTCAGCTATAAAAAAATCATCTCCCCCACTATAAACAGGAAAATTATCCCAATCCTTAACAGGTGAACCTGCTAAAATAGATCCCTTATAACCTAAAGATTTAACTAAAGAACCTAAAATAGCCGTTGTTGTTGTTTTTCCATGAGTACCACAAATAGCAATAGAGAAATATTCTTTAGATAAAAGTCCCAAAAATTCTGGATATGAATAAATAGACAAACCTTTCTCATAAGCCTTTTTTAAAGAAGGAACTTTTTCTCTCTCATAAGCAGGTGAATGAATAACAATCTCTGCTTGAGAAGGAAGTGCATCTTTATAGATATCTTCACTAAAAGAAATTCCTGATCTCTCTAGTACCTCTTGAGTAGGATAAAAAGAATCCGTATCTGTTCCTGACACATTAAAACCTTTTTGAGAGAGAAAAAAAGCCAGAGCACTCATTCCTGAACCTTTAATCCCTACAAAGTAAAAAAATATACCCTTTTTAAATCCTAATGACATAAAGCCTCCTGAATTGTACAGAAAAATTAATTTGCTTATTTACTTAAATTTATCTGAATCTCAAATATTGAAACACTTCTACTATTGTACTATAATAAGAAAATCTTTTGGGGAACTCTAATTACTTAGGTTATAGATATTGAAAATACGATATACTCACAACAACTCAACTGGCTACTTAGAAGAAGCTAGAGTTTATGATGCCTTAAAAGATCTAAGAATTAATCATAAGCAAGTAGATCCGGCTGCTCTTCATATAATAAAAAGATTAAAAGAAGAAGGTTTTCAAGCCTTCATAGTAGGTGGAGCCGTTAGAGATTTAATTCTTAACATATTTCCTAAAGATTTTGATATTGCTACAGATGCTCATCCCCATCAAATAAAGATAGTCTTTGGTAAAAGAGCGGCTATTATAGGCAAAAGATTTCGCTTAGTTCATGTAAGAGTCTCAACTAAAAAATTCATAGAAGTTGTCACTTTTAGAACAACACGTCAAAAAAGCTTTTCAAATAACAGCTATGGAACCATGAAAGAGGATGTTTTACGACGAGATTTTTCTGTCAATGCTCTTTTTTATGACCCTTTACAAGAAGAAATTATTGATTATGTTCAAGCTATTGAAAGTATTCGATCAAGAGTTATTAAACCTGTCATACCTTGCTCAATAATTTTCAAAGAAGATCCTGTTCGTATTATTAGAATGATTAAATATTCTGTTAAAGCTTCTTTAAGGATCCCTTTAAAATTAAAATGGCAGACATTTTTAGATAAAAAAGAACTTAAAAAAGTTCCTTCAGCTAGATTAACAGATGAATTCTTAAAAATATTACAAAGTGGTAAAAGTTTTGACACTTTTAAATCTCTCTATTACTACAAAATTTTTAAAATCATATGTCCTGTATTTGATAAAAAATTAAAAGATGATTCTATCAGAAATCTTTTTTGGCAAGAACTACAAAAACTTGACAAAAAATTAACTCTCTCTGATGAAATAAGCAAAGAAGATATCTTAAGACCTTTTAGAAGAGTCTGTCAAATTCTTTCTAAAAAAGAAAAAATAAATTTTTTAGAAATTTTAGAATCAATCTTACTCCCTATCCGTTTTACAGGTGAGTGGAGAATGGCTTTACATCTTATACCTCCTCTTTTTAAAAGTCACAATAAAGAGAAAGAGAAGGTAAATTTTAAAAAGAAAAAGATCAAAATAGCTCGATAAAATTTTTTTATTTATAGTAAAAAATTTAATCTCTTGTAACTCCTTTAACCGAAATATCAATATTCTCTAACTCTATATTAGCATACCTCTCTACTCGAGTTCTTATTCTTTCCTTTAAATCCTCCACCATAGAAAGTATCTCCATATAGTAAGGAATAGTGACACTAATATAAAAACTATAATGATTTCCCTCACCATGTCTGATACGAATTCGATCAATCCTAATATGAGGATCTAATTCATCTACAGCATGT
Source organism: Eudonia mercurella (assembly GCA_963082485.1). Taxonomy (NCBI): domain Eukaryota; kingdom Metazoa; phylum Arthropoda; class Insecta; order Lepidoptera; family Crambidae; genus Eudonia; species Eudonia mercurella. The sequence goes on from CAUJAO010000068.1 coordinate 35,727, forward strand.
CTAATCATCTCTATCACTGCATTTTGCGATATACTTGATATCCCTATCCTTGCGAAAGATGGTTTAACTATAGATTTTTCATACTGAGGAGATTGCCTTTTCCAAAAAGGCTTTTTAAAAAGTATTTTTATAGAATTATAAAAAATTTGAGAGTAATCTCCTGTCATAGCTACAGAAGGAACTGGTATAATATGTTCCCCTTTTTTTCTAGAATTCAAAGCCAAAGCTATTTCTTGCTCTGAAGCTATATCTTCAATATAAATTGTCTTAATAATACTAGGAAGATTCAATCGACCTGCAATCATGTTTACCATCTTTTGAGAAGTTCCTAAAATCAAAATAAGAGAAAATTTCTCAGCTTGCAATGCCTTTATTACTTCTTTTCGATGAGATTGATCATGAAAAATAGCGCACTTAAGTGCCTGTATTTTCCCATTTGCCTTTTTCGCTGACTTTCCTGTTAAAATAATATTTCCTTTAATGAGAAGACCGTCATCAATAATAAGAGGAATAGAAAACCTGCGAGCGACCATTTGGGCTCTAAAACTTTTTCCAGTACCACTTTTACCCACTAAAGCATACACCTTGACACCTCTAAAATACCAAAAAAGAGTGTTATATAATTTTCTTACTTGGCTTTTAAAGCTCAAATTAAACATCTTATAACTCTAATTTTAGATTTTTAAGAGAAATTCTCAATTCTTCTAGTTTTTGAGTAAATCTTAAAGGAAGAGGAGCCTTAATAGAAGAAGGTAAACCAAGACTATGAGGAAATTTTAAACAGTAACAGTGCAAATAATAAAAACCTTTTCTCTTTGATCCGTACTTACTATCATTAAGCAAAGGAAAGCCATGTAAACTTGATTGAACTCTTATCTGATGAGTTACTCCTGTCTCTATAAATAATCTAGCAAGCGAAAATCCATTAGAATAAGAAATACATTCTCCATAAGTTATTGCCTCTTTCCCCTGATCTTGAGATGAGTAAGATACAAATGTTTTTGCATTTCTTGATAAAGAATCCTTCCAATAGAATGTCTTAGGCATCTTTCCTTCAAAAAATCCCAAATATTCTTTAGTAATTTCTCTTGTTCGAAGAAATTGTGAAAAAAATCTCGCCCCCCAAAGAGAAGCTGAGCAAACTAAAACTCCTGTTGTATTTCTGTCTAATTGATGTAAGGGGGATGGTTTAAAGGCTAAAAAATTTGAAGACATTTTTAAATAACTATTGATCCAATCAACTAAAGTATCATCTTTTTTTCCTGCATGAGCAGGTGTAACCAAGAAACCTAATGGCTTATCAATAATAACAAAATTCTTATCTTCATAGAGAATAATAGGATTTATTTTAGAATGAAAAGGAAGAAAACTCTCAGATTTTATATCAGATTTTAACTTAAAAATTGATAAGTAAACCGATACCTTGTCACCCGTTAAAATAAGAGAATCAGGAGAAGATTTTTGAGAGTTTAGACAAATATCACCTTTCCGAAAAGCCTTATAAATAAGAGAAACAGGAACAGACTTTAAAATCCTCTTTACTAGGGAGATTAACTTTAAGCCTGATTCCTGATCAGTCACATAAAAATCTCTATACTTATAGTTCAATAGTATTTCTCTCTTAAATACCTAGTGATCACCATCATTAGATGAAATACCTTCTTGAGCAGGTGATTGCCAAAATGGTGAGGGCTCTACCTTTTTTTGAATTTGATCATTCTTAAGAGATTTTAGAAATTCCTTATCATTAAAACTAGTTTTATTTTGCCAAGAGAGAAAAAAAGTAATTCCTAAAAATAAAATACCCAAAATAGTTGTCAATCTAGTAACGATATTCCCACTTTCACTACCAAAAGTTGAAGAACTCCCTCCACTAAAAATACCACCTACTGTATTACCCTGCCCATCTTGCAATAAAACCATAATAAGTAAAAGTAAACAAATAATAACAAAAAAACTAATTAAGACAATCGAAAAGATACCCATAATCTCACCTTAATTCTAATTTAATAGAAATATTCCTACAATTTCCACAAGGAGGCAAAAGAGTCTGATTTTAAAGAAGCACCTCCTACAAGAACTCCATTAATATCCTTTTGACTCACTAATTCTTTAATATTTTCACTATTGACAGAACCACCATACTGAATGAAAAGAGATTCCCCAATATCCTTTCCAAAATCATTAGACATACAAGATCTTATAAAAGAATGCATTTCTTGTGCCTGATCTGATGAGGCTGTTCTTCCTGTCCCTATTGCCCAAACAGGTTCGTAAGCTAAAGTCAAATACTTTAGTTTATCCTTATTGATACCCTTAAGACCTTCTTTTAGCTGGTGTTTTACTACATCCTTATAGGTTTTATTTTCTCTTTCTTCTAAAGTTTCCCCAATACAAAGAATAACCTTGAGTCCTGATTCAAGAGCTTTAAGTACTCTTTTATTTACGCTATCATTAGTTTCGCCAAAATACTGACGACGTTCTGAATGACCAATAATAACATACTCAACACTAAGATCTTTAAGCATTTCAGTCGATATTTCTCCTGTAAAAGCTCCTTTATCAGCCCAAGAAACATTTTGAGCCCCAAGTTTAATCTTTGATCCCTTTACTACACTACTCACAGACTCCAGAGATGTATAAGGTACAGCTATCATGATTTCGTGAGAAACCCCTTGAGAGAGACTAACAAGATCTTTTGCTAAAGAAATCGCCTCAGAACGAGTAAAATGCATTTTCCAGTTTCCAGCTATAAAGAGTTTTTTCATTGTAGCACCTCTGCTTTTTATCTTTCTAAAATTTTAATGCCAGGTAGCTGAATTCCCTCGAGATATTCAAGAGAAGCCCCACCACCTGTTGAGACATGACTAATCTTATCTCCCAAATTAAATTTATTAATAGCTGCCACAGAATCTCCTCCACCAACAACAGTAATAGCCGAAGAATCTGCAACCATTTCAGCAACAGATTTTGTCCCATTGGAAAACTTATCTAATTCAAAAACACCCATAGGGCCATTCCATACAATAGTTTTTGCTGAAGAAAGAATATTTTCGATTTTTTCTAAAGTTTTATTTCCTATATCCATTCCCATGAAACCCTCTGGTATATCAGGAGAACTCACAACTTTAGTTTCTGCTGTTTCAGAAAATTCAGAAGAAACAATATGATCTTCAGGTAAGATAACTTTCACATTCATCTCTTGAGCCTTTTTAAGAAAACTTTGAGCTGTGTCTCTAAATTCCTCTTCGTAAAGAGATTTCCCAATGCTATGACCTTGAACCTTAAGAAAGGTATAGGCCATTCCTCCACCAATTACCATAGCAGAGGCCTTAGATAAAAGTGACTCAAGAACTTTTATCTTACTAGAAACTTTAGAACCACCTATAATAGCCACAAGGGGATTCTCTGGATTTTTAAGAACTTTTCCAAGAAAATTATCTTCCTTCTCCATAAGAAATCCTCCCACAGAGGGTAGAAAATGAGCTACCCCTTCAGTAGAAGCATGAGCCCTATGAGCTGAACCAAAAGCATCATTAACATATATATCTGCCAAAGAAGCCAACTTTTTTGCAAAGTCAGGATTATTTTCCTCTTCCTCTTTATAATAGCGAATATTTTCTAGAAGAATCACGCCTCCTTCTTCTAAAGCAGAAATATCAGAAAAAACCTTACTACCTATGCAATCATCAGTCATTTTTACTGGTTTACCCAAAAGACGAGATAAGGCTTCTGCCACAGGCTTAAGACTATAGTTGGAATCTGGCTTTCCTTTAGGACGCCCTAAATGACTTACAAGAATAAGCGCCTTAACCCCCTCCTTCAATAAGTGTTGAATAGTAGGCAGTGCTGCTCTTATACGAGTATCATCAGTAATAACATCTCCCTTAAGAGGAATATTAAAATCACATCGCAAAAGCACTCTTTTTCCCTTTACACTTATGTCTTTAATTGTCTTAATAGCCACAACAAGACTCCTTAATAGCAGGTTTTTCATTATTCATTAATACAAGTTTATTTGTTTTATTTTACCCATTTTTGAGCTAAATCGACAACACGTGAAGAATAACCCCACTCATTATCATACCAAGAAAAGACCTTAACAAGATCTCCCTCTAAAACCATTGTAGAAAGAGCATCAAATACGGATGAATGTGGATTTCCTTTAATATCTGAAGAAACAATAGGATCTTCAGTGTATTCAATGATTCCTTTATACTTACCTTCAGCTGCCTTTTTAACAACAGCGTTAATTTCTTCAACTGTTACTTTTCTCTTAAACTTAGCTACAAGGTCTACTAATGAACCTGTAGGGGTAGGAACTCTCACAGATGTTCCATTTAATTTACCTTTAAGTTCAGGAATAACAAGACCCACAGCTTTAGCAGCCCCTGTAGAAGTAGGAATCATAGATAAAGCAGCGGCTCTCGCTCTTCTCAAATCACTGTGAGGCAAATCAAGAACCTTTTGATCATTAGTATAGGAATGGATAGTTGTCATCAACCCATACTCAATACCAAACTCATCATTAAGCACTTTAGCCAAAGGGGCTAAACAGTTTGTTGTACAAGAAGCATTAGAGACTGCTTTGTCATCACTAGAGAGTTTCTCATCATTAACACCCAAAACAATAGTTTTAATTTCATCTTTAGCAGGAACTGTCAATACAACGTGTTTAGCACCTGCTTCAACATGGTCTAAATAGCCACCTTTTTCACTGCTAGCTACTCCAAAGACACCTGTTGACTCAATAACCACATCAACTCCCATTTTTCCCCATGGCAGCTCTTTTGGATTGCGTACAGCTGTTACTTCAATCTTCTTTCCATCAACAATAATAGCTCCCTCAACTGCTTCAACTTTCTTACCATAAACTCCAAAAGTTGAGTCATATTTAAGTAAGTGAGCAAGAGTTTTTGGACTAGTAAGATCATTAATAGCAACAATATCTATACCACGCTCAAAAGCGATTTTAAAAACGTTACGACCAATACGGCCAAAGCCGTTAATAGCGAGTTTCATAAGATTCCTCCCAAAATTTTTACACATTTCATTATATAAAGCCAAAAAACTTAAAACAAGTCTTTAGAGAAAATCTCATACTAATTCAAAGGAATAAGACACTGAGAACTTTCAATCTCATCTAACATTCCCTTTTTTTCTAAAGAAACTTCACTAGCAAAATCATCAAGTTTAGTTATCTTAGCACGACCCACTTCCTTTTCAGAATTCCAGATATACAAACCTGTCTCAAGAGAAAAAGAGACATCAGACTCATTCAAAATAGCTAACTCACTTCCACTTTCTAAGCCATCCAGCTTACCAAGATTAATAAAAGCTCTATTCTCATCTCTTCTAATAAATGATCCTTTAACAGGAAAATATTCCTCTAACTCTCGAGATAACTGTTCAAGAGCAGATGATCGACTTTTTTCATTTAAACGAGAAATTTTAATTTCTTTTACTTTAGTAGCTGAACTGGCTAAAAAGACATCTGCTTCAAGAGAGAAACCCCCTTGTTCTTCGTTGTGCGATTTGACTACTATATAATAGTCTAATCCTTGAGTACGAGCATAACGAAAAGCTTCTGAAATGCGAGAAACAAAATAAGGAATTTCCTTATCATCTAAAACTGAAGAATTTTTTATTTCAATACGAGAAGTTCTTTCTAAAGCTCTTTTCAACGATCTAAGAAAAAATTCTGTTGAACTTTCTTCATTTTTTTCCCTTTGAGTGTAAAAAATAGCTGCCTTAACACGATTCCTCTCTTCAAAAAGATGGTTAAGATCAGAAACCTCTTTAAATCCCCAAAAATAAAAAGGACTTCTCAAAAAGACTAATTGCTGAAATTCCCAAAGACTTTCAGACTCATCATTATGATAATTTCTCTCGTTAATTAAGAAGCTTAACTCTCTAAAGCTCATAGTAGATAAACCTAAACTGCGATATAGTTTAATTAATAAAAGTCTTAGAGAATCATCGTAAGGATCAATTTCAATTGATTGTTTTGCCTGAAATAAAGCCCTTTCATAAAGATACATTTTTGCTAGCTCTTGAGCTTTTTTTGAATAAAATGAAGCTATGCGTGAACGATAAGGACTTGCAAAAGAGGGAGATAAAAAAAAGCTTGCTTCTATAGCTTCTTGATAGACTTCTCCTCCTTTACTTTCCTCAAAAGCTCTATAAAAAAAGTTCTGTGCTTGAGATATATCTTTTTCTCTCAGATAAGCTACTCCTAATAGGTAGTTAAGAAGAACATTTTCTCTTTGCCAATTCAAAGCTTGCTTGAGAACTTCTATAGCTTGCTTATTATCTCCTTTAAGAAAAATTATACGACCTGCAAGAGCATAAGCACGAATAACAAGATCTTGAAATCCTAATTTTTGTGAAAGGACAAGAAAGTGTTGACTAAATCGATAAGATTGTTCGAAATCTCCTTTCTCAAGAAAAAATTGCGCAGCTATTTCGGAAAATTCTGGCGAATTTTGATAATAATTCTCTATTTTATGAATAAAGACCTCAGCCTCTTCTAGCTTTCCCTCTCTCAGGTAAATTTGCACAACTTCTCCTGCAGGAATTGAACTACTTTCAGGATGAAGAACAAAAATATGATTATAATATTGTAAGGATAAGATAAAGTTATTTTGATCTCTATAAACCCTTGCCATTCCTAAAAGAGCTGAGAGGTTATTTTGTTCTCGATCTAAAACTTTTTGAAAAAGGGAAATAGCTTCTTTGTAGTCACCTCTTTCTCTTAAAAGATTTCCATACATCGCATAAAACTCGAGATCACCTTCAGCAAAAGGAAGCGCCTTTTGAGCATAAGAAAAAGCCTTATCATATTGTGATATAGCTATATAAGCATTCATTAAGCCTTTATAGCTATCAATATAATTAGAATTTTGCTCTAGAGATTCTATAAAATTATCAATAGCCAAATAGTAATCGCGAGTACTTATAGCCTTTTGCCCTTCTTCAAACCAATCAACTGCACTTTTTGTTTGAGAAAAAATTGGTAAATTTACACTTAAAAATAAGACTAAAAATAGAAAAATCTCAAATCTCTGCCTCATCTCTTGGCTCCTTATTTTCTAAAGAGTTCTCTTTCACTATCTTAATAGTCTTAATCTTTCTTCCTTCTAGATTTTGAACAATGAAAGACATATCCTTGTATTCAACTCTCTCGTAAAGAGAAGGAATTTTTCCTAATAAATCGAAAAGAAAACCTCCCAAAGTATCAAAGCCTTCGCTTGGTAAATTAATTTTAAGTTTATCATTAACAGAGTCAATAAGAACCCTAGCATCACACAAATATTCATTATCTTTAACTTTGATAATCTCTTCCTGTTCTATTTCTTCAAATTCATCCTGGATATCCCCTACTATTTCTTCAAAAATATCCTCTAAGCAGATGATGCCAGAAACACCTCCATATTCATCTACAGCAATAGCTATGTGTACATGCTTTTTAATAAATTCTGAGAGAAGAGAATTCAGTCTTTTACTTTCAGGAATAAAGAAAGGTTTCCTTAGAAGAGAAACCCAATCTAGTTCATCTAAATTCTGACTCTTAAATAAACCTACTAACAAGTCTTTAGTGTAAAGTACGCCAATTATATTATCAACAGTATCTTTATAAATAGGATAACGAGAATGATATGTTTTCTCTAAAAGTTCAAAAACTTCTCTAGCTGAAGACTCAATAGATATAGCTGCCATATCTATTCTAGGAATCATAATCTCTTTAACAAGCGTATCGGCTAGATCTTCTATTCGCTTTAGCATTTCAATATGTGTATTACCAGAAGAAGATATCGTATTAATCTGAGATTGCCTCATAAAAACATTCTTAAAAAACTTCCCTATCCTACCACTTATACTTTCGGGCTCACTGTCACTCAAAATAAAACTTCTCCTTGAAAATGTAATAAAATTTCCTCTTGATAAATTAACATCTCCTCTTGAGGATCATTAGTTTTATGATCCCATCCCATCAAATGAAGAATAGCATGAATGCTAAGTCTTTTTAATTCTTCATTCTCTTTCACTTGAAAATACTGACTATTGTGACTAAGTTCTTCTAGAGAAATAAAAATATCCCCTTGAAGAACTTGAGATGAATGGGAGGATAAACTAGAAAAGAGAGAATCAGAATAAGGAAAAGATAAGACGTCAGTTGGCTCATCTTTATTGCGATACAAACGATTTAACTCTTTTATAAAGGAATTTTGACAAAACACAACAGATATATAATAAGGCTCAATTTTCAAATAAGCCAGAAGTCCTCCAACAAAAGATTGGTAGGACTCAGACCAGACAGGAGTTTCTATTCCCTCATAGGAAACACTAATCGACGATTCTTCCATAAAAGTAATAATTATTTAATTTTATTGTATGAATGAGTTAATTTCTTGTACAAGAGCCTCTTTAGAATAAGCTCCTACCATTTTTTTAACCACTTGACCATTTTCAAAAATAAAAAGAGCTGGTATACTAGTAATGTCATATTCTCGAGCCAATTTAGATTGACTATCTACATCCACTTTGTAAAAATCCATCTTAGAGGCATAATCATCAGATAAACTCTCTAGAACAGGACCAATCATACGACAAGGCCCGCACCACTGCGCCCAAAAATCAACAAAAACAGGATTTTTTGCCTTAATAACTTTTTCTTCAAAATTATTCTCATTTAAAGATTCTACTGCCACATTATCCTCCTGACTCTCTATAAACTAAAATTTTAACAACTACTGCTTTCTTTGTAAAGAATAGCCACATGTCCAATGATTCTAATAAGCGTAGACTCTGTCTTTAAACATATATCTTGAACTAATTCGTGTTTACTCTCTTTAAAATGATTAAATCGCACCTTAAGAATTGAACTAGTTTCAAACTTATCTTTTAAAAATTGATAAGTATTATCCTTAATCCCATACTTGCCCACTATAAGACAAGGTTTCATAGAGTGTGCTTGTCCAAACAAGCTTCTCCTTAGATCTTTACTCAAAGACATAAAATATTTACCTTTACTTTCCTTTTACATTCTTCTAAAAATTTATAACATGAACATTATACTAATAACTGAAAAAGAAAGCGAGCTTGGTATACTTAAAAATGATACAAGATCCCTTCATATAGATAATATTTTAAAAAAAAGAGAGAATGACACTCTCTTACTAGGAATAGAAGGAAATCCTATTATTTACCAAGCAAAAATTGAAAGAAATGAAAAGTTTTATATGTTTAAAAATCTTATTTCTTGGGAAGAAGCTCCTTTACCTAAAAATATAACAGTTATTTTAGGCCTTTCTCGACCTTCTACAATGAAAATTCTTCTAAAAGATCTTACAACTCTAGGAGCGAAAAAAATAGAAATTATTAAAACGGTACTTAGTGAATCAGGTTATGAACAAAGTTCTTTATGGAAAGACAATCAGTATCTTTCATACTTAAAAAAGGGAGCCTGTCAAACTAAAAGTACTTTTATTCCTTCACTTACTATTCATAATAATCTTAAAAGCTATCTGGAAACTCTTTCTCAACAACCAGCTATTGAAACAAGAATAGCTTTTGATGTGGGGAAAGAAAATTATCCTCATATACTAAGCTATCCTCTAACTTCAAATGAAATTCTTCTAGCAATAGGTTCTGAAAGAGGATGGACCTCTAAAGAAATTCAAGAATTTAAAGACTATAATTTCTCTTTTTTCTCATTAGGAAATCGAATTCTCAGAACAGAAACAGCTTCTATAGTAAGTCTTTACTATCTTAGTGAACAGATTGATCGACTGACTTTCCAGCCCAACTTTGATAAGGATTAAGAAGAAAGAGATGCACAACTGAAAAAGCATGCTCTATAACCTCTGCTTGAAGATTTTCAAAAACTTGAAAATCGAAAGCTTCTTTTGAATAAAAATGCATCTGTATAGGAAGACCTTTATCAGTAACACTTAAATTCCTTACAAAAATCATTAAATCTTGACGAATCATTTGATGATTTTTTAAATAAAAAAGAAGATATGCTTTAAAAAGACTTGTGTTAGTCATAGGCTTAGACTGAGGAGATATTAAAGAATCTGCGTGCTTTTCCCAAAAAGTTTGTAATTCAGAAAAAGACTTAATCTTGTTAATCTCTTCTTCTGAGAGAGGTTTAATAGAAAACAGGTCAATAATAATAGATTGTAAACTTTGTCTAGCACTACTCTTAAACATATTAGACCAATTCTTAAAAGAGGTTGCTACCAAACTTTTAGGAGGAAAACAAGAAATAGACATATCTGCATTCTGTATCTTAACAGTGCCAAAATAGATATCACTTACTGTACCCTCTAAATTTAAAGAAGGAATAGCAATCCAATCTCCTACTTTGATTAAACGGTTTGTAAAAATTTTAAAAGTAGCTGTAAGATTCAAAAGTGTATCTTGAAAAACAAGCAATAAAACCGCTGACAAGGCTCCAATACCCGCTAAGAATCCTGATAAATTAATATTGGCTAAATGAAGAAAAATTAAGATTCCTCCTATGCCATACAAGACATATCCAGCTGCTTGCGATAAACTCTCAACAGGCACTATTTCGTTCATTTCTTGGAGAGAACTCACTTTGTGAATGCTTCTTATCATAAAGACAACGACAGATATTACTTGCCAAACAAGAAGGGATTCAAAAACTCTATAAAAAATAGCCATTTTAGATCCTTCTGAAGGAATCAATAAAGGCAAGACTAAATAAACTATTCCAATAGCTAGAAAAGCATCAACCTTCTTGAGAATAGGTCGTAAATCTTCTTTCTTACTATGTTTCAGATTGATAATATGAGATAGGAGAGGGTTTACTAAATAAGAAGCTATTTGTTTTGCCAAAAAATGGACTAAAATTAAAACTAAAATAGTTAAGAAAAAAGAGAGCGTAAGTACTGAGAAACTCTTCATTCCTATAAAAAGATCGCTCGCATAATCAAAAAACTGGTCTTTTAGATTGTGGGGCACCTGAGGAGACTTTCCTTCAAAAGGATTTTTGAAAAAATTAGCAATTCCTGAAAAAAATTTGATAAAAATATCAAAAAGAGTCATTGTTTCTAACCTCATATAGTTTAAGCTTTTTAAAGCCTAGCATGAGATTATAAAAACGAACAGAATTTTTAAAAATTTTTATCATTATCTATTCTTATTACAAAGATCTCTCTTTAATTAAATCTTCTATCAGAAATTCTGTTGTTCTCTCTACAATTTGGTAAACTTTTTCAAATCCATCTTTTCCTCCCATATAAGGATCTGGAACATTTTGATCTTCAGACTCTCTATCCCATTCCCTGAATAAATGAATTTTATGAGCATTAGATTTATCCTTAGCTAAACTCATAACATCACGATAATTGTGATTATCCATCACTAAAATTAAATCATAATCATCTAAAAAATTGTCTTGAAAATGACGAGAAATATGCTCTACTTTAAGACCATGTTGCTCAGCATTTTGTCGCGTTCTCTTATCAGGTAAACTCCCATTATGAAAACCATTAGTCCCACTAGATTCTGTTACAAACAAGTGCGAATACCCTTTTTGTTTAGCCTTGTGATCAAACATTGCATGAGCTAAAGGAGAACGACAAATGTTACCAGCACAAACAAACATAATCTTGTAAGATTCAGAGAATTTCATAGTTTCTCCTATTTAAAACTTTAGATTGTCTACAATCTGTCCATACACTTTAATATTAACAATAGAGCCTTCTTTTAAAATAGCTGGCACAGTAATTCTGCCACCTTTCGTATAAAAACTATACAAAGGAGTGATAATATTTTCTGACTCTCTTACTTCTAAGTCTATTTTAACATCGACAGGATAAACTGGTAAGGTAAAATCTAAGAGCTTAAAAATATTTCCCTTATCTACTTTAATTGGTTTTATTTTAAACTTCATTCCTTCTGAAGGAATAGTCTGCGATTCCTCAGGTTCCTGAAGAAGAATAATCCCAAGATCTCCTGAAAGAGAATCATCAATAAAAAATTCAAACTTTATTCTATTTTGAAATAAATTTGTAAGGACTTCTTTATAATTTAATCCAACATAATTAGAGGCCAGACTAATAGTTTTTTTATCTGAAGGACCATGACTAATACGAAACTTTAATTCTGTTAATGAAGATATCTCATAACCCGCTGAAGGGTCTTGAGAAAGAATAGTCCCTACTGGTGAATTATCATAAACAGCCATAGGATTAGCTATCACCAATAAAGGGCGTGACTTAGCATACATAAGCAATAATTGATTTCTCACAGAGTCTATATTTCTTCCTATGAAATTAGGAACAACTCCCTGTAAAGCTCCCTTACTAACAGTAAGAGAAACTTTTCTACCAGCTCTTAGAACAAATCCTGGCTTGGGAGATTGTTCAATTACATGACCTAAATCAGAAGCATTTTCTGAAAATCGAAGTTGAACATTAAAATCTAGATTTTTAACCTGAAGGTCTTGAAGTGCCTCTGAGAGTTCTTTACTAATCACATTAGGAACAGCTACTTCTTCTCTACCTACTAAAGCTAATCTGTAAGCCGTAATAAAAGAGAAGCTTGTGACAATCATAAGCCCTACAAGTATTAAAGTGATAACTACAAAATCTTTATCTTTTAAAACATCTCTTGCTGATCTCAGCCATCCAATCATACGAACCTCTCTTCTCATAGACGAAATAAAACATGTAAGATTAAAAAATACCTAACCTAAATAAAAGTTCTCTCTGGCTTTTGTTGAAAGGGAATTCCAAAAATCTTGAGCTGCAATAACTTTTTTTCCTGATCTTTGAATCCATTTCAAACCAACTAAACCTTTCTTAAGAGCTAATATCATTCCCTTATCTTTGTCCACCTTGAATACTTTTCCTTTAGAGAATTCACTCTTTTCATCAACAATACAAGCTGAACGAATAATCAAAAAATCTTCTCCATAAGCAATTCTAGTTGAAGGAAAAGGATTCAAAGCACGCACTTTAGCCACAAAATCAAATGGTGATAAATCTAGTGTCAAAAAACCCATATCTTTACTGATCATAGAACAATAGCTCGCTAAACTCTCATCTTGTTTTATTCCGGTGAATTCTTTTTGAACAAGCTCTATAGCCTTTTTAACAAGATCTGGCGATCTTTCAGCAGCCCAAGCCTTTAGATCGTCTAAAGTCTCTTCTCTTGTAAGACTTTTTTTCTCTTGAACTAAAATATTTCCTGTATCCATCTTAAGAGCCATTTTTTGAATAGTAATTCCTGTTTCTCTATCTCCTGATAAGAGAGAAGCTACAAGAGGAGATGGCCCTCTATGAAGTGGAAGAAGAGAAGGATGTACATTAATAGCCCCTAAAGGAAAAATATCTAAAAACTCTTGTTTAAAAATTTTTCCATAAGCAAAAACAACTAACAAGTCAGCTTTTAGGGCTTTGATACCTTCTATTGTTGAAACCTCATGAGGATTGATAGGATTAAAGGTAGGTAACCCTTGAGACACTGACCAGAGTTTAATATCACTAGAATTAACCTTTTGTCCTCTTCCACTCTTAGAATCTGGAGATGTCAAAACACCAACAACAGAATATGAAGAAGTAACCAGTTCTTGAAGAACTGATAAAGCAAAATTAGGCGTTCCTGCAAAAAAAATTCTCATCTATTCACCTTTGTTTTTTTTGATTTTAAATGACTAAAATAGTCTTTGAGAAGTTTTCTTTTAAGAGAAGGGGGTAAATAATCAATAAATAGTTTACCCTCTAAGTGATCAAACTCATGTTGAATAATACGCGCTGAAAATCCCTCAAATTCTTGCTTATAAAGTTTCCCTTTTTTATCAAAATATTCTAATTCTATGAAAGTAGATCTTTTAACAGAAGCATAGATATCAGGAATACTTAAGCATCCTTCCTGTTCTATTTCACTTTCTTCTGAAAATGCCGTAATTTTGGGATTAACAAATAAACTAGCCAAAGATTGACCTTCCAATCGTGCAATAAAAAGTCTCTTCGCAATCCCTACCTGTGGAGCTGCTAAACCAACACCATTCCTCTTTGACATGATATTGATCATTTTTCCTTCTAGCTCATAAATATCACAACCATCATCACTAAAAGAAAAAACCTCAGATCTCAAACGTAAGATATCATGAGGGAAAAAAATAAGTGAGAGAGAGTCTTGGTGATTTTCTTTCATAACATGTGAATATACACTAAATTAAAGATTCCTTTCAATCTTATAAAAATAAATGATTATTATTTTTTCGTTGAAAATAAAAAGTGTGTGTTCTATTATCTACTTAAGAACAATTTAATGATCACCGATCTAATAAAAATAAACAAAATAAAAGAGGTATAACATGTTATTTTTAAAAAAATCACTTCTTTTTTATTTCTTTTCACTAACTCTTTTTCTACCTATCACAAGTTGTTGGCATTCTCAAAAAGACCCAATAAATGATAATAAAGTCTCTCTTCGTGTTTTTATTGATGAAAATTTTGCAGGAGCCGAATCATCAGATTTTGATAGGCTCATAAGTGATTTTGAGAAAAAAGAAAAGGTAAAAATAGAATGGATTTCATATAAAAATAATCCTCGTTTTATTCTGGAAAATATTCAAAAAGACCTTAACTTTGATATCGATATGATTTATGGAATTGATAACATGAATCTTCTTGATTTTATAGAGAGCCAGTTATTTGAACCTTATATTAGTTCTGAAAATGATTTTATTATTCCTGAAATTAATTTTGATAAAACACACTCTTTCACTCCTTTAAATTTTTCATTTTTAGGATTTGAATTTTCTTCAAATGATTGGAAAAAAGAAATTCCTAAAAATTTTATGGATCTTACAAAAAACCCTTGGAAAGATAATTACATCCTTATGAATCCAAGAACAAGTGGAACAGGAATGCTCTATCTTTTATGGATGGAAGCTAAAGGAGAAAATGTTGAAAATCTTTTCAAATCTCTTAAAAACAATGCCTTTGCTATAGTTCCTGACTGGAGTACAGGTTATATGCTCTATAATGCTAAAGAATCTCCTTTCGTCCCTACTTATACGACCTCTCCAGCTTATCATGTTTTTCATGACAACGATCATTCACAAAAAATAGCTCTTGCTGATGAAACAAGTTATCCAACTACTCAGTATATAGGTATACTCAAAAAAAGTTCTCATCTTGAACTATCTAAAAAATTTTTAGACTATCTTCTCTCGTCTCAAGTTCAATCTGCCCTCACTCGAAAGATTTGGGGATATCCTGCTAGAAAGGATGCTAAACTCCCTGATGAATTTAGAGAGCTGATCCTTCCTAAAAAGATTCTTTCACATTCACCTGAACAGATACGAAAACTAACTCGCAAATGGCTAGCTAGTGATTGGCTATAAAAAGCTCAACTACTTATCAGTAGGTATTCTCTTTCTCATTCTTTGTATTCTTGTCTACCCTCTCTATCCCTTTTTAAGAGGATCATTTGTCTCATTCACAATCTTAAACAACCGAGAATTTCTCAAAGAAATTAGCTATTCTCTCTTCTTTAATCTGTCAGTCAGTTTTATTAGCGCTATTTTATCTATTATTTTAGCTTTAATATCCCTTTATCACTTATTAAGAACTCCTCCTTTCTTTAGAAAATTTTTGATTGCATTATGGGCTATCCCTTCAGGTATTGCTACAATTGTTAGCACACTCTCTTTACTTTCATTTTTTGGAAAACAGGGTATCTTTACTTCTTTTTCTCAGTGGTTAGGAATTCCTTGGAACTCTCACTACCTTTATTCTTATTCAATGATTGTCTTTTTAAATACACTTTATAATTTCCCCATGCTTACTTTAATATTTTATACAATTCATAGAAATTTTCCTTATCACTATGTAACAAAAGCTCATTCTTTGGGAGCTTCTCAGGTTCAATCTCTCTTATCTATTGTGTTGCCTCTCTGGAAACCTCATCTTTTTTCTGCTTTTGCTCTTGTATTCAGTTACTGTTTTATGAATTTTTTTCCTATTCTTTTTCTTGGTTCACCTTTAAAGTATAAAACTTTAGAAATCCTAATTTATGAAAAAATGACTTTAAGTTACTCTTTTGATCAAGCTTGCCTAATTGCAATAATACAATCTTTCCTTCTTTTGTTCGTTCTTGCTTTTTTTCTCAACAAGACTCCTCAATATGATAATAAATCTCTTTCAATTAAAAACTCTTCTATCTCTAAAAAATCTCTCATAACAACTCTTTTATTAGGAATAATATCCTCACTTTTATGGTTACCTCTTCTTGTAAAAGTTACCCTATTTTCACCTGTTGAACTTTTTAATGAAGTTATTAAAAGTCTGCCTGCTTTTAAAAATTCTTTTATCATAGCTCTTTCTAGTTCTCTCATAACAACCTTTTTGGCTATTTTTAGCTTATTTCATTTTCCTAAACTTTTTGAGAAAAAAGCTTTTTTGTTTTTACTCTTCTTACCTTTTACCTTCTCACCTCTTCTTTCAAGCTATATTTATCAAAAAGTTATTAGCTCTTTCTTTAATGATTCAGTTATTCTTAGTATTGTCATCTCTCAAAGTCTTTCTTCTTTTCCTTTTATTTGCTTTTTACTAACTCGAGATCTTTTTCATTTCGAAAAATTCCCTAAAAAATCTCATGTCCTTGGTGTTAAAGGTTTTAGAAGATGGATATATCTAGATTTACCCTTCTTTAAAAGAAGTTATTTGAGATCTTTTCTCCTTTGTTTTGTCGCTAGTCTTGGAAATATTAGTACAGGGTTTTTATATCTTCCCAGTCACTTTGAAACTGTTCCTATACGTATTAATAGACTTTTAAAGTTTTATAGAATTAACGAAGCTCTCATTTTAGCTAGTTTTTTAGCGATGATTCTTCTCTTATTAATTACAATAGCTCAACAAACAGGAAGAAAAAAATGAGTTTTTCTCTAGACTTTAAAAAACCCCTATCCCATTTTATTCTTGAAGTAAAAGGAGAGTTACCTTCTGGGAAATTGGTGGGTATCTTAGGAAGTTCTGGGAGTGGGAAATCTACTTTTCTTAATTGTTTAAGTAATACCACCTCTTATGAAGGGTATTGGAATCTTAATGGTCAAACTAATCCAAAAGTTGGAATAGTCTTTCAGAATTACGAAATATTTCCACACTTAAATGTTTATGAGAATATACGATATGGAATGCGCTGGTTAAATTTATCAAAAAAACTCCAAGAAGAAACTATTCTAAAATGGTCAGAAAACCTAGAAATAAGACACCTTCTCTCACGTAACTCTTTTACTCTTTCAGGAGGAGAAATGCAAAGAGTTGCCTTAGCTCAATCTTTAGTGTTATCTCCTGATATTTTACTCTTAGATGAACCTACAAGTTCTCTTGATACTCCTTTAAAATACCAATTTTTAGAACTCATAAAAACCTTGCAAAAAGACTATGGATTCTCTCTTTTTTGGGTAACACATAACTTTCAAGAAATTCTAAGATTTGCTGATTGGGCTATTTATCTAGAAAAAGGCCAAGTTATACAACAAGATATCCCTATAAAAATGTTTGAACAACCAGCCAGTCTTAAAATTGCTCAATTCACGGGTGTTATCAATCATATAGCACCCAAACCTTTTTATATAAGACCTCATCAGATAAAAGTCTCTCAAACACCTACGCCTTATATTTATCAATTAAAAGAAATTTATCATCATGGCATGTATTTTTTAGGAAAATTTTTATGTCAAGAACATTATCTTTTAGTTTTTCTCACTTATCCTCTGAAAATAGGAAAAACTTACTTTTTAGACTGGCAAAAAGAAGCGATTATTATTTTTGATATATAAGAAAAAAAGGTTGCCAAACCTCTGTATCTTTATCCATAAAATAAGACATTTTAGCATCATCCAAAGGTAAAGCATAGATAATACCTTGCTCTTTATTCTCTAAAAGAAAGAAATGAGAAACTTCCATAGTGGCTAAAGATAAAGAAGTCATTTGATGCTGATAATTAACTTTCCAAGAATTCTCCTCCCAATAAAATTCACCCTCATCAAAAACAAACTTCTTTTTATGATCTAAAATCATGTCTGTATCTTCTTTTTTTGGCTGAAGAGTTTCTATTAAACTCTGTTCTCTCTTTTCTGGAAATTCTGCTATTAAGTAAGTTTTTTGAACAGCAGAGAGAGGAACAACAACTCGAAAAAACTCTTCTTCCCATAAAAGACCTTGATAACTTAAAAGAGCCTCTTTATTAGGAGAGATAACAAATGTGGCAGGGATACTTTTAATGGGAAGTTGATCAGTCAATTTTTCTTTTGAAGGAACAATAAGAGAGATAAAACCCTCCTTAAGAACCTCTCTTACAGCAATCTTGTCAAACAATGACATTTGCCAAGGATCTGCAGATTCATCAACAACTAAAAGAAATAAAGGCTTTTTTTGATCTATAACTTTTTCCCAAGCTTTTTCGTAAGAAACTTCCCACAAGTTATCTTTTAGGGAAGAATCCTCGGCCCAAATCTTAGAAAAAGATAGAGTTAAGAAAAAAAAACTAAAAATTCTCATTGCAAAGATACCTCTCTTTAAGTCGAAATCTCTTGATAATCAGAGATAACTCCAGCCACTAATCTTTTAAAGAAAACCTTATATTTTCTCAACATATTCTTTTCTTCTACACAAAGATAAGGACTCAACTTATTATAAACAAGTTCATGATATTCACAAAGCCAAAGGAGTTCTTCGTGAGAAAGCAATTCTCTCTCAATCAGTTCAAATTCAAAAGGGAAAAGCGACAGAATATCAAATTTAAAAAACTTTCCATATTCAGTTTCTTTCCAAAATTTAACAGAAACTAAGTTCTCAAGGCGTATTCCATATAAATTTTCACGATACAGACCAGGTTCTAAAGAAACAACCATTGTCTCTTGTAAAGAGATGCCTGTTGGTTTAGGTCTAATAGCTAAAGGACCTTCATGCACATTCAAACAAAATCCTACACCATGACCTGTACCATGTTGATAATTTAAACCATCTTTCCAAAGTTGTTCCCTTGCTAGAATATCTATTTGTTCTCCTGTAGTTCCTTCTAAAAAAATCAATGAAGAAATTCTTATCAATCCCTTCAATACATTTGTGTAATCCTTTTTCATTTGCTGAGTGGGAATTCCTAAAGAGAAAACTCTCGTCATATCGGTTGTCCCCCCATAGTAATGAGCTCCTGTATCTATCAAAAGCAAGCTATTTCCCTCTAAATTTTTATCTGTTTCAGCACTTACTTGATAGTGAATAATAGCACCATTTTGTGCCCAACCCACAATAGGAGAAAAGCTCTCTCGAAGATAATTATCGTCTTGAGATCGTATTTCTTTAAGTTGTGATATAATATCACTTTCCTTAAAACTACATCTTTCTTCGTTTGTATAAGATTTAAGCCAAAAAATTAATTTAAACCAATGTATTCCTTCTTGAATATGTGTATTTTTTAACCATTGAATCTCAGAAGAACTCTTTTTTAATTTCAATAAAGAAGAGGGATTTTGCAAAAAAATGAACTTACATTGTGAAGAAACATTTTCTTTAACCGCATAACTTGTCGTTAAGGGGTCGATTAAAATTCTCCCCTCAAGAAAGTTTAGATTACTAAAAAATTCTTCATAAGAGAATATTTCTATCTCTTTATCCAAATCATCTTTTTTTATCTGAGAGTTTTCAAAAACTTTTTCATTAACAAACAACAAAACCTTATCAAAATTTATAATCAAAAAAGAATAAAATACTTCTACAAAAGGAAGATCTTGTCCTCTTAAGTTTAAGATCCAAGCTATGTCCTCTAAAGAAGAAATTATATGATGATCTACATTTTCTTTTTTCATATTCTGCCGAATATCTTGTATTTTATTCTGAGAAATCTCATCCGTCTTTATCGCCAATCTTAAAGGTTGAAATTGTTGAGGAGGTCGTGAAATCCAAATTGACTCTAAAACATTTGGACAAGAACAAAGAATAAAAGAATTAGGAGATCTCTTAAAATAATCTTTACAGGAATTGAAAAAAAATAATGATGTACTCAAAGGGTCAAAGCCTAACCTTTTTTTCTTAAGGGGCAATCTCAATAACCATTCAAAAACGGAAGAACAATCGATACTTTCGCTAATAACATTGTAGCCAGGATAAAGTTGGTTTTTAGACTGTAATAAATATCGACCATCTGTCCACAAAAAAGACTCTTCCAATGTGATAAAAATATCTCCTGAAGAACCTTTAAAACCTGAAATAAAAGGTCGTATATCAAAACTTTTATCAGAAAATTCTGAAAAGTGAGGATCTTTACCACTGATATAAAAAATATCTAAAAGATTTTCTTTCATATAATTTCTTAACTTTTTTAAAGATTCTCTTCCTAACTGTTGAGACATAAACTATCCTTGCATTATCAAATTTGTAAGTAGTTGGTAAAATTAACACTTCATGATAGCATGAAAAATATCTTCAATATAGAGATGTGATCTTACTCTTTTTCTAGACGAGTGAAATCAGAATTATAAAATATAAGGTCTACCTTATTAGGAGATTTTCGATATGTCTTTTAAAGCTGTTGCCTGTGATCTTGATGGAACTCTTCTAACAAGTGAACACTCTTTTTCAAATTTTACTCGTCAAATAGTTCAAAAAATTCAAAAAAGAAAAATAGAATTTATTATAGCAACAGGAAGACATTTTATTAGCGCCTTTAAACTTATGAAAGATTTAAAGATATCTACTTCACTCATTGCCTGCAACGGTGGTAGAATCTATGATGAAATGGGAACTCTCCTATCACAAGTAGATCTTGAAGTTCAAACAGCTAAAAAAATCCTTAAAAGTTTTAACTATGAAAATCATCCCTCTGTAAGAGTAGCTCTCTATATCAAGGATAATTGGATAAGCTCTCAAACTCCCCCTGAATATTTACTTGCCCACTATAAAGAGGCTCATTTTCTAGGTGAGGTAAAGATTCCCAGTGGTCTTGATTCCTATGAAGAAATTTCTAAAATCATCTTTAATGCAAAAGATGAAAGTGAAATTTTTCATCTAAAAAAGTTTATCGAAAATCAGGCTCTCAAAGATATCATTGTTACTATGCCTAATAGCCTAACTCTAGAAATCAATAATATCTTTGCTACAAAAGGACAAGCTCTTAAGAAAATATTAGATTCTAAAAATATTGATTTATCAGATGTTGTCGCTTTTGGGGATGGTTCCAACGATTATGATATGCTAAAAACAGTTGGTAAAGGTCTTGTCATGGGTAATGCTCACGCTTCTGTTAAATCTTCTCTTTCCAAATTAGAAGTTATCGAAAACAACACACAAGAGGCTGTTGCTAAATATTTAGCTCTCGCCCTTTTAGAATAAAATGAATAAATATTTAAATAAACTATCAAACAAGAAAGGAGTTTTTTAATGAAAATAAAAGCAGTGTTAAGTGACCTAGATGGAACTTTGTTAAACCATCAACATCAGTTTTCAAATTTTACAAAAGATATTGTACAAAAAGCACAAAAAGAAGGCTTGCATTTTATTATTGCTACAGGTCGTCATCATAGAGATGTAGAAGGGCTTTTAAAAAAACTTGGTATATCCACTCTTATTATTACATCTAATGGAGCAAAAATTCATGACGAAATGGGACAGCTTCTTTTTGAAGAAAACCTAGATTCTCAAATTGCGAAAAAAATTCTTACAACCTTTCCTTATGAAAAATACCCCAATATTCGAGTTAATGCTTATCAAAATGAAGAATGGATTAGTTCTTTACCTTCCACTCCTGAACTTGAATATCATTATAACCAAACAAACTTTAAAGGCAGCATGGGAAATTTAAAAGAACTTAAGTCTTATGAAAATATCATTAAGATATTTTTCAATACAGAACCTATTTCTGATTTTGAAAATGCTGATTTACAATCTCTGTCTGAAATTCAAACTGAATTATCCAAAATCTATGGCAATAGTATCATTTTAACAGCTGGCTTAAAAACAGTTATCGAAGTGAATAGCCCAAAAGCCACTAAAGGGCAAGCTATGCAAAAATTTGCTTCTATGAAAGGGCTTAAGATAGATGAGATTGTTGCCTTTGGAGATGGTTATAATGACTATGATATGCTAAAAACAGCTGGCAAGGGAATTCTTATGGGAAATGCTCCTCAGTCTCTTAAAGAAGAGCTTTCAGAGTTAATGGTTATAGGCTCTTGTAATGATGATTCTGTGGCACACTATATAGAAAATCATATTTTACAAACTTCTAAAAATTAAAATGTATTTATCAAAATGAAGGGAGAGGTTATGTCTTTAGATCATTTAAGATTCATTGAAAATTATGCTGATTTGATTATTTCACTAGGTATTAATGTACAAAAAAACCAGAAGGTTCTTATAGAAAGTAGTTACTATTCTTATGAGTTTGCTCGTCTTTTAGCTCAAAAGTGTTATGAGAAAGGGGCTGATTTTGTTAAAATTGATGTTAAAGATAACTACTTGATTCAATCTAAACTTAAACACTCTCCTAATGAGTCTATTGAATACGTTCCAGAATTTATGAAGACAATGTATGAAACAATGGCTGAAGAGAGATGGAGTATCATAAGAATAGATAATACAGGTGAATTCGGGCTTACTTCTCATATTGACAAAAATCTACAAGAAAAGTACGAAAGAGCTTGGGCAAAAGCAGCTGATGCATATAGAAGAATCTATATGAGAAATAGAGTCTCTTGGTGTGCTGTTTGTTTTCCAGATCCTATGTGGGCCAGTCTAGTTTTAGAAAAAGAACCTTCTTTAGAAGCACAAAAAGAGCTTTGGGAAATTATGATTCCCATCTTAAAGCTAAATACAAAAAACCCTATTCAAGCTTGGCAAGAGAACAATCAAATCTTACAAAATCGTTGTCGATACTTGAATAAAATGGAAATACAAGAGCTTCGTTTTACAGAAAAATCTTTAGGCACTGATCTTAGAGTTGAGCTTTGTGAAAAAGCCGTTTGGATGTGTGCTGATGTTGATAATCAGGCAGGAACTACCTTTTTAGCCAATATCCCCACAGAAGAAGTCTGCACAACCCCTCACAAGAGAGGTGTCAATGGCAAAGTTTTTACAACAAGTCCTACTAAGATATTAGAAAATCTCGTAGATGAAGCTTGGTTTGAATTTAAAGAAGGAAAAGTTGTAAATTGGGGAGCAAAAAAAAATAAAGAGATCCTTGACCAATTCTTTAGCATGGATGAAGCGGCTAGACATATGGGAGAAATCGCTCTTGTAGATATAAGCACGCCTATTTATCAATCTAAAAAAGTATTCTCTAGCATTCTTTATGATGAAAATGGTAGTTCACATTTTGCTTTTGGAGCTTCCTATCTTGTTTGTACTCAAGATGGACCAGATTTAAAACCGGAAACTCTGGAAAAAAGAGGTGCTAACGAATCAATTGTTCATAAAGACTTTATGCTTGGCAGTCCCAATTTACAAGTTGAAGCTACTGATAAAAATGGGCAAACTTACCTACTCATAAAAAATGGAAAGTTCACATTTTAGTTAAAAAAGTTTTAACTATCGAAAATTTCATGATAAGAAACTAAAAAAAGGAGATAATATCATGTCTTTAACACATCTAAAACATATAGAAACTTATGCCAATTTGGTTATAACTTCCGGTGTCAATATACAAAAAGGTCAAAAACTTCTCATTGAAGCCAGCTTTGCTTCTTATGAATTTGCTCGTCTTTTAGCGGAAAATGCCTATCAAAAAGGC
Organism: Eudonia mercurella; assembly: GCA_963082485.1. NCBI lineage: Eukaryota > Metazoa > Arthropoda > Insecta > Lepidoptera > Crambidae > Eudonia > Eudonia mercurella. The sequence goes on from CAUJAO010000068.1 coordinate 59,499, forward strand.
GCTGCTTATGTAAAGATTAATGTTAATGACAATTATCTAACACGTTCTAAAATAGAATCCTCTCCCAAAGAATATCTTGATTATACACCTAGCTATCTAGAATCTCACTATGAATCTATGATATCAGAAGGATGGTGTCGTATTCGAATTGATAATACCTCAGAAATGGATGTTATGAGTGGTGTAAATTCAGATGATTACCAAAAATTTGAAAAAGCTTGGTCTCTTAAGGCTAAAAAATACCACAAAACAGTTATTAGCAATCAAGTTTCTTGGTGTGTTATTTGCTTTCCAGATCCTATTTGGGCAGGAAAAATACTAGGAAAAACTCCCTCTCTAGAAACTCAAAAAGAACTTTGGGATATTATGATTCCTCTTTTAAGACTTAATACCAACGATCCCATTAAAGCTTGGAAAGAACATACACAATCTTTGGAAAAACGCTGTGAATATCTCAACTCTTTAGAGGGGAAATTAGTTCACTTTGAAGATAAAGAAATAGGAACTGATCTTAAATTATGGCTTTGTGAGGAAGCAGTTTGGATAGCAGGTAGTGAAAAAACACAATCTGGAAAGCCTTTTATTGCAAACCTTCCTACTGAAGAAGTTTTTAGTGCTCCTCACTCTCATAAAGCAGAAGGAAAAGTGTTTATAACTCGTCCTGTTAAGATTATGGAAACACAAGTAGAAGGTGCTTGGTTTGAATTTAAAGAAGGAAAAGCTATAAACTGGGGAGCCAAAAATCATAAAGAACTTATCGACAAGCTTCTTTCTATGGATGAAAATGCTAGTCGTTTAGGAGAAGTAGCTTTAGTTGATAAAAATTCTCCTATTTATCAGTGTCAAAGAATTTTCTCAAGTATTCTTTATGATGAAAATGCAAGCTGTCATATTGCTTTTGGTTCTGCTTATCCAAACTGCTCAAAAGAAGGAAATTCTCTAGATACCCAATCGCTTTCTTTGAGAGGCATCAACGACTCACTTATCCACAGAGATTTTATGATAGGAAGTGATAACATGAACGTGAAGGTACTTGATACCCAAGATAAATGGCACTCTATCATAGAAAAGGGAAAATTTGTAATATAGTCTTTATGCTAGATTACTTTCTCTTTAAAGCAATTGATTTTTTATCTAGTCCTATATTAGGATCCGTTCTTTCCTCTTGGTTAGTCTGTCAACTTATAAAGAGTACTATATCTCTGTTAGCAAGAAATATATCTAAGCAAGAAATTATTTCATCGCTCTTTTGGAGAACTGGCGGCATGCCTAGTAGCCATAGTGCTACTGTGTGTGCTTTAGCCACAAGTATTGGTCTTAAAGAAGGAATAAATTCATCTATTTTTATGGTATGTCTTACTTATGCTTTTACCACAATAAGAGACTCTTTAGGTGTACGATACTCGACAGGCGAACAAGCTAAAAAGCTAAACAACATAGGAAGAGAGTTAAAAAGAAAAGTAGGAATAGAAGATATTCCTGTAAAAGAAATTAAAGGCCATCGACCTATTGAAGTAATTGTTGGATGTTGGATTGGCGTAACCCTAGGTTTAATCTTTTCCTAAAAAGTTAAGCATTCAAAAACAAGTAAGCCAAAAAAGGAAAAATTGTGAAACATATTATTAGTCTTATCTTCTTTGCTGTGTTATTATCTGGATGTCACAGCCATTCAGAATTAAATTACAAGCCTGTCTATTTCGAAACTCAAGAAGAAAGTATTCAATTTTCTCAGTTTCTTCATAAGAAAAATATTCAAAGTTTCTCTATAGAAGATGTCCAGTTAGATATCGCTAATTTTCCTCAACTTGAATCAAAGAACTGGAAAGAAATAGAAGAAATGGATGAAAGTGATGTAAGAAAAGATCCTTTCATAAGAAGTCTTGATTCGCTTTTTCATACAAAATCTTCGTATATAACATATATTCCTAAAAACACTTCAATTAGTAAACTAAAAAAAATCTCTCAACAAATCCATATTCCTATCAAATTTGACCCTATAGAAATAAATTCTCTTAAAAAAATTTACTCTGCTCTTTCTTTTATTTTAGTTGGAATTTTTTGGATTTTTCTGAGAAAACAACAGGCCTTCTTTTCCTTATTCGCCTCAGTACTAGGTTTTTTCTTTACTAAGACTGATCCTAACCTATATTTTTCCTTGATAATTATCTTTTTCTCTTATGCTATCCTCCTTGATAATTGGGCAAGTCACTACAGAAAAGTCAAAAATAATCCCTATTCTACTCTTAAATGCCTAGAGAAAACATCTTTTGCTTGGTTTATTTTTATTTCTTCTTTCCTTACTTCCTTTTTAAACCTCAGAGAATTTTCTCAAGAAACTTTTATAATTGTCTTTTACTTTCTTCTTTTGCTTCTTAGTACTGTTATTTGGAATTTTTGGTTACAAAACCGAAGAGAAAAAATTCTTTTGTCTACTTCATCAAGTTTTTTCCCTTCTTATATTATAAGCCAAAGCAAAAATGAAAATCTTTTTGCTATAAAAGGTTTTTTATATTTAGGCTCTCTTATAATAGCTCTCATGCCTATTACAATCAATTATCCAAGTCAAATGATTCAAGAATCAGACTATTTTATCTTCTCTCGATCTTTCTATCCTAAGTTAGAGAGAGAATCAGTTTTTCTTTTATTTAAAGCTCATAAAGAGAAACCTTCATTATCTGAGTTCATTGCTCATAGATTTTATCAAGAAAGCCTCCTTTTCGATGGAAACTCAAAATTTCATTTCTCTCCTAGAGAAGAAATCATAAACATTGAATCCTATGTAAGAACTAATGAAAAAATGGAAAAACAAATACAAAAAATAATTATTTTTGACAACAAATCTATTGAAGATATAACAAAAAATTTACAAGCATGGACAAAAATACTTATTAATACAAAAAATGAACCCCTTGTTGTCACAACTTCTCAAGAAACTTTTATCTTTCGCTATCCATTCGAAAAGTTTCTGATGTATATCTTCTTATTTTTCACTTTGGTATTTTCATTGAAAATCAAAAGTTATTTCCGTATGATAGACCTATAATGAAAATTGCTCTGAGGAAAATTCTTACGTGAACTTGTTACCTAGCTTCCCATTAGGAGGTTACCCTTTAAAGGACTCCCTTTCTTCTCTCAATCAAAGCATAAAAAATGCTTTTATTCCTAATAAAGTCCTCATACCTTTAAAATCATTTCCTCAGCAAAAGTACGAAGATATAAATATACTTGTAAAAAAAGATATGCATATCTCTGAAAATCAGATTCTTGCAACCTCTCACACGATAACCGGCCTTCCCATTTATTGTTCTATACCTGGAAAAGTTGAGGATATCGTAGAGGCCTCATTTCCTCTTCTAGGCAAATCTCCAGCAGCTATCATAAGCTTTTCAGGATCATTCCAAAGACAAAATAACAAAAATCCTTTTAGTGAATGGCGTAATCTCAGTGAACTAGAGATCCTTAAACAAATTGGTCAAATGGGTGTTGAATGGGAAAATTCCATTAGCCTAATTCAATATCTTAAAAAGTACTTAAAAAACAATCTTAAATATATACTCGTATCATTATTAGAGGATAATCCGTATACTTTAGGAAAAGTAGCTTTTTTTCAAAAAAAAGAAAGAGAAATTCTTGAAGGTATCTCTATCTTAAAAAAAACTCTCTTTCCTTCAGAAAGTATTATTATAGCTGTTAATGATTCTGCTTTAAAGAAGTTACTCGATGACCATCCTTTTATTCAACAGAATTCTATTTCTGTAGAAAGATTAGCTCGACGCTACCCTCAAAGCAATTCCAAAATACTCATAAAAACCTTACTGGGTATCCCATTTTCTCAAATTGGACATCCTCTCTCTAGTGGAATACTTATTGCTAACCCATACCAAATTTACCATATTCAACAAGCTATTTACTACAAACAACCTAAAACGGAACAAATTGTGACATTTTCAGGAGAAGCCCTCAAAAACTCTCTCACTATCAAAGCCAGAATTGGAACATCTATCGGTCAAATATTAGAAGAGTTTAATCTTCTTAAAGAAACCCCCATTAAAGCTGTCTTAAATAATCCCTTCTGGGGCCTAGAAATTACAAATTTTAATCAACCTATAACACAACAAATTAATAGCATTTCTTTCCTTAGTAAGAAAGAAATTAATATGAGAAAAACGTCACCTTGTTTTCGTTGTGGACTTTGCCATAATATATGCCCTACAGGATTAAATCCAACAGCCTTATATAAAGCAATTCTTAACAAGAATCATGATGAAGTTAAAAAACTAAAAATAGAAGACTGTATCGAATGTGGTCTCTGCTCATTTAACTGTCCTTCTAACCTGCCTTTAGCTGAAACTATTATAAAACATAAGAGAGGACTAACAGAATGAACAATTCTCTTTCCTTTCAAACTCAAGTTCATAAAAACTTCTCGCTTAATAGAGTCTACTCCCTACTATTTGTTTCGCTAATTCCAACTTTGATATTAGTTATCTTTCGTAATCCTAGTTTTTCAGAAAAAATAGGAACTCTTTTTCTCAGCTTTATTATACAAGATATAATATTTATCTTTTTTTTAAAAAACTCACCAAGCTGCTTAATCCGATCACTTCTAACTGGAAGTATTCTTGTTTTTTTATTGCCCTTCTCTTTGCCATGGATAGCTTTTCTTTTGACTCCTCTCTTTATCAATATATTGAATCGAACATCTTTTAACTTATCTAATTACTGGATTTCTCCTATCTTATTAGGGTTTCTTTTTGCTTTTCTTAATTGGCCTCAATCTTGGATACAGCTTTTTTCTATTGAAGATTCTCCCTCTCTCATTAACAGTTATCTTAATACAAATCCTAAATCAGAAATAGATCTCTATATTAGTCATGCTATTAATAATAGTTTTCTTTTTTCAGGTTTATCTATCAGCCTACCAGAAGGATATATAAGCCTATTAAAAGGATCTCATATATATAATTATGTAAGTCCTTTAGGACTGTTTTTAGCTGTTGTTATCGTTTGGAAATCTGAAATTATCAAATGGGTAATTAGTGTTACATATCTACTTTCCTTTTTAAGTTTGATCTATGTTTTTGAAGGTTGGTTTATCTGGGGAGATCAACTCTTTAGAGGTGACATTCTGTTTTATTTTCTTTCCCCTCCTGTAATACTTGGACTATTCTTTCTCGCTACTGAATGCCAAACTTCACCCCTTTTTTTGGTTGAACAAACTATTTATGGTTTGCTTTGTGGATTGTTCTCTTTTCTTTGTATTCTCCTATGGCAAAATCCCTATAGCTCTCTCTTTGGAATCGTATTAGCACAAGCCATAAGTCCTCTTTTTGAGTTTTGTGATATTCTTTATTTAATGAGAAGAAAAAAAATAGAAAAATTATTACCTTCTTTTTTCAGTCAGACCAAAAATAAAAAAGATAAAGAGTAGGGAACCATTATAAATGTTAGAAAATTGGTCATGGTTATTTTTAAGTAATCTTATATTCGTTAATTACATCGGCTTAGAAAGCTTAGAGCAACCTGGTAGATTGACTCAAACAGTCAAAAGATCTGTACTTATTTTTTTTATCACTTTTGTCCTTTACTCTTTTCTCTATCCAATCAATAAAATTTTAGAACACCTTGAAATACCCTTTATCTTTCCTTTAGTCTATGGAATTTTAATCTATACTCTTATTTTTGTAATAGAAACAATTCAAAGTAGATATGGATATAGAATTATCTATGATTTAAGAAAATTAAAAGCAATTCTTTTTTACCAGACCCTCTTAGGCGGAATTCTCTTCTACTCTCTTATGCAAAAACCCACTTTTTCAGAAGGTATTTTGCTCATAACTATACAAATTATTAGCTACATATTCACTCTTATTCTTTGGAAAGGGATATATAATAAAATATTTAGTGAAATTTATCATTCTCCTAAGACTAGGTATTGGTCTTTATATGCTTCACTTTGTATTTTCTCTCTCATTTTTTCTTATCTTAATCTTTTTATTAATAGTCTTTAGAGGAGTATCTATGTTAGATAATTTAAAGAACCACTTAGAAAATTTAGAAAAAAAAATTCTCTCTTCTTGGAGGGATCTTTGACCCAGAAGATATTCAAAAAAAAATAAATGACTTAGAACAAGTGACCCATCAGGAAAATTTTTGGCAAACCCCTGAAAAAAGTAATCAAATTTTGAGCCAAATCAAAAAACTTAAAAATAAAATAGAACCTTGGCAAAAAATTAAGGAAGAAATTGAAGAATTAAGCCTCTTATATTTGATGACTTTAGAAGAAAAAGATGAATCACTTGAAAAAGATATCAGTAAATCTGTTTTATCTTTAGAGGATAAATTTGAATCTTTAATATTAAAAAGTTATTTAAGCGATGAACTTGATTCATGTGATGCCTTTCTCACCATTCAATCAGGTGCTGGGGGTACAGAAGCTTGTGATTGGGCTCAAATGCTTATGCGAATGTATCTTAGATGGTCTGAAAGAGAAGGTTTTAAAGCAGAAATTGCTGATATAATGGAGTCAGAGGGAGGGGTAAAATCTGTTACTATAGAAGTTAAAGGAGATAACGCTTATGGATACCTTAAATGTGAAACTGGGATACATCGTTTAGTAAGAATTTCTCCTTTTGATTCTTCATCACGTCGACATACCTCGTTTTGCTCTATTTATGCTGATCCTATTCTTAGTGATGATATTGAAGTTAATATCAAATCTGATGAAATTCGTATAGATACTTATCGTGCACAAGGAGCTGGTGGTCAACATGTGAATAAAACAGATTCTGCTGTTAGAATTACTCACCTCCCTACAGGGATTGTAACCCAATGTCAAAATGAAAGAAGTCAACATAAAAACAAAGAAACCGCTATGAAAATGTTAAAAACTAGACTTTATGAATATTACCAAAGTCAAAAAGATGCTGAATTGGCCAAAAAAATTCAGGAGAAGAAAGAAATTTCTTGGGGAAATCAAATTCGCTCTTATGTTTTTCATCCTTATAACTTAGTTAAAGATCATAGAACAAAACATGAAGTAGGAAATATCCAAGCTGTTATGGATGGAGAAATTAATGGATTTATCGAGTCATGCTTAAAATGGTCTTGGCAAGAAAAAAATTCTTAATTTTTACTATAATACAATGGTGTTTTTCTATTCCTCTCTTTTCTTTAGAAGAAAAAGCACTTGTCTCTTGCTGGGTAGTTATCTTTTCTAAAGAAGTTCCCTCTTCCCTTGAAAAAGAGATTATACGCCAACTAAAAAATCTTCCTACAAAAAAACCTTCAGAATGGGAAAAAAACGAATATATAGCTTCTTTCAAAAAAAATGATAATTATGAAAAACTCTTAACTAAAAGAAATCAACTTAAAGATTCTTTACCTTTTGAGGGATATTCTCAAAATACCCAAAAAGAAATTTCTCAGCTTAATTTTGAGTTAATATTTCAAAAAAATAAGAAATATACTATTCCCAAAATACCCAAATGGATTCCTATTAACTTTCAAGTGCTTTCTTCTTCTGATGTAAAGACCTCTGAAAATTATAATAAACGACTCTCAGATGACTTTCCTTTCTGCTATGGTCTTATCTATATCACAGCCGATCTTCAAAGAAAATCACAAATTCTTTGGATTAAAACAAGTATTACAACTCAAGAAAATTTGAATCCTCTTATCCAAGAATCTATCTTTAATAGCAAAGAAAATACAAAAACCATCTCTCGTTCTGTTGTAGACAAAATGGCGAAAGACATCTTAGGTTATCCATGGGGAAGAATCACTCCCCAATTAGAACCAAAAGACTCGCTATTGAAAATAGATCAAACTTTAATTAACCTTAATGATCCAAGGTTACTTTTTTGGCCAGTACTTCAAAAACCACTCAATCTTACCTTTCTAAGTACTGGATTTGAACCATTCACAACATCTATAATTTTAAAAGAAAAAGAAATTTATAAAGAGAAAATATCCCTCAAATCTCTTCAAAAGTTCTCTCTTGAAATACGCTCAACTCCTAATAAAGCTTCTATCTATGTAGACAATCTCTTTATGGGAACTACTCCTCAATTAATACAAGACATAACTCCCGATAACTTTATTACATTGCAAAAGAAAGACTATGTATCCTATACTTTTCAAGCTCAACAAGATAATCCAGTTCCCCTTGTTGTTAGCCTTAAATCTCTCTTAGAACAAGAACAAGATTTTACTAAATTAAAAGCGCATCAAAATCGTTTTTATGTTTCTTTAGCTACTGTTATTTTATCTTTTATCCCTACTTTTATTAATTTAAGTTTCAATATAAATGCTCAAAGATTAGAACAAATGGGCAAATTTTCCTATAGAGACCTTACACAATCTTTAGTATGGGGAAGTTTAACCTTGAATCTAACGGCCCTTTTATGGAATATAACAGAAAGTATTCTCTATCTTCAGCAAGCCGAAAAGACTGCTCTTAAAAGGAAATAATTATGCAAAAATCTTGGATCAATAAAATCAAAAATCTTTTTAAAAAAAAGAATTCTTTTAATACTTCCTTCTGGGAGAGTGTAGAAGATATACTTCTGGAATCAGATATCAGCTTTGAAGTGTGTCAACAAATTATTCAAGCGCTCAAAATTTCTGAACAAGATCTTTCTGAACAAGAAGTTTTAAAAGAAGAATTAAGAAAAATTCTTCTACCCTATCTCAAAAGCTCACCTCTTCCTTATGAAAAAGATAAAATGAATCTATATTTTATCTTAGGAGTTAATGGAGTTGGTAAAACAACAACCTTAGCTAAACTAGCTTGCTTTTTTCAAAAAAACAAACTCTCTAATCTTCTTTTCTGTGCAGGAGATACTTTTCGAGCAGCTGCTAGCTTACAACTACTCAAGCATGCAGAATCTCTTAATATTCGTTGTATTGCACAAAAAGAAGGATCTGACCCTGCATCAGTCTTATGGGATGCTCTTATATCAGCTAAAAGTCATAAAAATAAGATTGTTCTTATTGATACATCAGGAAGATTGCATAATAAAACACATCTTATAGAAGAATTAAAAAAGATGGCCTCTATAAGTCATAAATGTCTTTCAGATATTCCTTTTATACAACATAATATTTTAATATTAGATGCTAATAGCGGTCAAAATTCTATTCTTCAAGCTGATATTTTTAAAAAAAATTTTCCTCTTTCTGGAATCATTCTAAGTAAATTTGATGGATCTTCTAAGAGTGGTTCTCTCTTAAATATATTCTCCCAATTAGATTTACCTATTTTAGGATTAGGTAAAGGAGAGAAAAGAGAAGATTTTATCTTATTCAATGAAAAAGAGTTTTTAGATAAATTTTTAACCTTTTAAAATATCTTGATAAAAATTTTCTTTTGAAATTTTTTTCTAAAAAATAAAATTGAAATTCTAACTACTTTACCTATTATTCCTTAATATTGAAAAAGAGAGTCTATCCATTAATGATGAAAAAATTCTTTTGGTTTATCTATATTTGTATATTGAATCAATTCTCTCTTTTCGGCAAAACTCCTTACGAATTTTACTATTCTAATTCACTAGGTCTACCCTTAGAGAAAATATCAAATATTCAATATAATCTCAAAACTACTCTTAAACCATGGTGGCTCAAAAGAATCTATCTTAAAGATAAAACCTATGATTTTTTATATCATAAAAATGATTTAAATCAAATTAAAAGAACTAAAGGAAACTCTATCCATATTATTAAAAGTCATTCTATTTCTTTATCTAGTCTTTTAAACGAAAGAGGAATTCCTATAAAAGAAGATTACTGGGATTTACAAAATCAACTTATAAGCTCATTTGAATTTTCTTATCTTCCTGCAGGACAACTAAAAAGCAAAAAAACTTCTTCTAACGAAATTTTTTATGATTTAAATCCTCAAAATAAAATAAAAAAAATATCTTCGGCTAATCTTGATATCTATTCTAAGGATAGTCCGACTGGTAAAATACAAACAGTCTATATCATATCAAAAAATAAGAAATTAAAAGAATTTTCTATTCTTTCTAATGCATTCATTTCTTTGACTAGGAACAGCAAAGGAAAAATTTTTAAAAGAAATCTCTTTGAAAAACAAAAAAATGAAAGTTGGATATTTTCAAGAAGAGATCGATCAAAAGAAACTATTGAGCTATTTTCTAAGGAGGGGTTATTATTGTCTCGAAAAATTCTTGAAAACGGAAAAATAACAAAAATTGAAACAAGATCATATGATAAAAATCATCGTATTATCAGCTTCAAAACTCAAACTCCTACTGGTAATCAATGGGAAAAAAAATATCAATATAAAGATGGAAAATTAAATGAAGAATCTCTATGGATGTCAAATAAAATAATAGAAAAGACCATTTACAAAAAAAATAAAAAAGTAAAAACTCAATTTGATCTCAATGGTTATACTATTGATAGTTCACAAGAGACTTTCTTATGAAAAAAATATCAAAAAACTGGCAAAAATTTATCTCTCAAAGACTTTTGACTAAAAAGAATACATTAACGGGTTCTCAATTAGTCAGTTTTTCTTTTATTGGATTAACATTAGGAGGCATTACCTTAATTGTTGTTTTGTCTATTATGAATGGCTTTCAAAGACAATTTCAAGATAGTCTCAAAGAGATTAGTTCTTTTCATGCTCGCATTCAACAAGATATACCTTCTCTGCATAATCCTCCTCAAATACCTCTGAATATAAGCATTAAGCAATTCTTTCCCTTTAGTGAAACTCAAGTTTTAGCCCAAAACTCTTTTGATCAAGCTGAACCAGCACTTATCAAAGGATTATTACCTAGCCTTATTCATGAGGATCTTTCTTTTAAAAAACTTCTTATTCTTAAAGAAGGTTCATGGTCTCTTGATGACCCTAAAAGCCTTTTAATAGGCGAAAGATTAGCCTATTCACTAGGTCTACAAGTGGGAGATCCTCTTAAACTTATTAGCTTAGCTAACCCTAAAAATGGAAAAAATTTATTAACTTTAAAAGAAGATACTTTTAAAGTTACTGGTATTTGGAGAAGTTCATATTATCCATTATCTCGCTATAGCGCTTTTATTAATCTTCATACTAGTCTTAAAAGCTTAACTACTGAAGAAGATCTTTTATGGGGAGTAAAAGTCAAAAAAGATCAAGATTTGACTCAATTGACACAAATACATTACCCCTCTCTCAAAATTTCCTTATGGACAGACCAAAATAAAAGCTTTCTGGGTGCTCTAGAGTTTGAAAAAACCTCTATGAAATTTCTCTTATCTCTTATTTTTGTTATAGTTGGCCTTAACACATACTATTCTCTTCGACAAGGAGTTCTAAAGTATAAAGAAGAAATAGCAATTTTAAAAAGCCTAGGATCTTCCTCTAAAGATATTTTGAAAATCTTTTCTAGAGAAGGATTTTTATTAGCCTTGGTAGGAGGGACTATTTCAATCACATTAGGAATAACTCTCACAATATATCTTAATGAAATCTTAAAAGGGATTGAAATAAGTTTAAACAAAATACTTTCTCTTATAGAAATTTTCCTGAATAAAGACTTAGCGTATCTTTCATTAAAAGGATCTATAGAAGGGGTTGATGAAGGATGGCCTTGTCTTATTTACTGGTCGGATATTCTTTTTATTTATAGTTTCATTTATCTATCAAGTCTCATTGGATCTTGGTTAGCGATTAATCCTTTAAGTCAAAAAACACCTTTATCAATTATAAGGCATGAATAATTATGATAATATCTCAGTTTAAAGATGTCTCTAAAGACTACAAAGATCCTAATGATAGTAACCTCTCTCTTTCTGTACTTGAAAATATTAATTGGGAAGTACCTAAGGGATCTTTCATCTCTATAATAGGAAAAAGTGGATCAGGAAAAAGCACTCTCTTTAATCTACTAGGAGGTTTAGATCGTCCTACAAAGGGAGAAATCATTAGTTGTGGATATCCACTCCATAAGGTCAATGAAGAAGAAATAAGTTTTTATCGCAATAGAAAAATTGGTTTAGTCTTTCAGCAACATTACCTACTTAAAGACTTTAGTATTTTAGAAAATGTTTTTATTCCTTCTTTAATCTCTCAAAACTTTAATAAAAAAAGAGCTAAAGAACTTCTTGAAATAGTAGGATTAAAGGAAAGAATGCATCATTACCCCTACCAACTTTCAGGAGGTGAAGCTCAACGCGCCTGTTTAGCTCGAGCTCTTATCAACCAACCTGAAATTATTTTAGCTGATGAGCCTACAGGAAATTTAGATGAACAAAATGCTCTCTTAGTTCAAGAACTTCTTGTTTCTCTTAAAGATACTTTTAAAACAACACTTATCGTCGTTACTCATGATAAAAACTGGGCTTTGCAAGCAGATTTTTGTTATAATATCGAAAACTCTTGTTTCAATCTTTATGCAAAATAAACTCTATTGGTTCTTTTTATTTATTACTCGTGCCTTTTCTCAAACACATAAAAGTATTTTGATATCATCTATAATTATTTTTTCTTTAAGTCTTTTACCTCTCAGTCTTATTTATGTATTAACTAATGGCATGATAGAAGGCATTTATAAGAGACATGTAGAAACATTACTTTACCATGCACAAATACATTCAAGAGAAAAGACAGTAGAGATAGAGTCTATGAAAGAAAAATCTCCTTTTCCTATAGAAAATATCTACAAAGAAAGACAGTCTTCTGGTCTTCTCATATCCAATAAAAAGATAAGAGAGCCTACTCTCCTTAGAGGTCTTGACCCAAAGCTTCTTGTTAGTCCTTCTTTTTATTCGTATTTTAAAACAAAATCAAACTCTATTATCTCACTTTCTCTCAAAAAAAATGAAATTGCCTTAGGGACACGTTTAGCAGAAAACTTAAAGGCAGAAGTAGGAGACAGCATTAATCTAGTAAGCCTAAAATTCTTTGGAAAAAGATATGTACCTAGACTTACTACTTTTAAAGTTAAATATATTATTTCAACAGGTTATGAAGAACTCGATAAAACATGGAGTTTAATTTCTTTAGAAAACCAAGAAGACCTTTTTGATAAAAGATCTCCTCCTATTTGGGGAGTTAAGTTTAAAGAAGTTTCTCTTAAAGAAATTCCCTCTATAACTAGCCAACTAAATAATCTTTTCTCTGAAAAAAGCTTGTGGATAAGCTGGCAAGAATTAAACCAGTATGAAATAGAAAATTTCAATTCTCTTAAAATTATTTTTTATGTTCTCTTCTCTTGTCTTATATTAGTAGCCTGTTTTAACGTTTCTTCTTCTCTTATTATTTATTGTCTAGAAGAAAAAAAATCCCTTTCACTCTTAAAATCCTTAGGATTGACACCCTATCTTATTAGTTTAAGTTTCTCCTTGCTAGGAGCTATTATTGGATTATTAGGATCTCTTCTAGGTGTATCTATAAGCCTTATTATTGTTAGTTTTTTTAACTCTCTTCTCAAAGGGATTCTTCTTATTTCACAAAAATTACAGTTTCTTATAGAACTACTTTTAAATATTGAGCATGGGCAGTCTCTTCTCACTATTCAAGAATCCTACTATCTTATAGAAATAGAATCTAAGATTCCCTTAAGTTTTATAATAACAATAGTAGGATTTTCAATTTTCTTAACAACTATGTCTAGTTTCTTGACTGTTAAGCACTTAAAAAATATTAAGCCGTTGGATCTTTTAAATTGAACCTTGTATGCAATGGTTTTAAAAGTTGATGACTTAACTCAGTATATAAACTAAGAATTTTATCTCCTTCCATCTCAAAACAGCCTTGAACACACGAACCTTGCAAAATAGGAAGAAGCCAATACAGATCATCTCTCCACATATTATGCAAAGGCAACTGCCATATAGATTGCCAAAAAGGATATGCCTCGTCTGTTTCACAAAGAGAACCTTTAAAATCTTTAACTATAAAAACCTTGTTATGAATAGTAAAAAGATTCTTATCATAAAAGTATAAATCACCTGATTCATATAGATTCTCTTTAGAAATTTCAAGGCCTACTTCTTCGTAAACTTCTCTTATACAAGCTTCCTCAAATGTTTCTTTAGGTTCAAGCTTTCCACCTGGACCTAGAAATTTTCCCTGACCAAGTCCCCTCTTTTTTCTAATAAGTAGAACCTCTTCTTGATCTTTTAAGATATAACAAACCACCGTCTTCATATATGGCAAATGACACCAATCGATATCTTCTACAGCCACTCGAGAACCTCCATTCGATAATTATGAGCGTTTTCTACTATGTCTCGTGAAAAGATTTTAAGAAAATCTTTATTAAGAATAAAGTAACGAGACTCTTTTGAGGAGAAACTTAAAGAAGAGTGAGAATCTAATAAAATGTCTTTAAACGATCCTAAAACACTACCAGATTTATCTAAGATAATAAATCGAACTTTTAGTTCTTTTAATAAAAATGGTTTTACAAGAGAAATATCTAAAAGGAATTTTCCTTGATAAAATCCAAAAACATCTTTCCATGTCACTTGCAAAAGAGAAGCTTTAAGAGAAATCTCTTGTGAAGATTGAACTGAAATAGGAATAAAAGATTCTTTCCATCTAGGTTTTTCTGTCTCTTTTTTTTTCTCGATTCTATCTATTTTAAGATTAAGTGAATAAGGAGATTTTTCAGGACGTCCTATTTGAAGTTTTTGAAACTCAAAAGGAACAACTCTTCCTACCTTCCATACTCCCTCAAATGGTTCTCTAAGATCCTCTTCGAAAGTCTCTATAATATTACCCTGAATATCTTTTATCTCTACAGCATAATGAAAAGATTTTGTTTCATAGGGAAGAAACATTCCCGCCCTAATGTCATAGAAATAAGACTCAGGAAAAGTAACAACTTGAGAAGTTTGTTCTTTTAAGTACGCTTCTTGTTGATTCGTTACAAAATCTATTGGCAAGTGACGTGAATTCTTAATAGGTTCGTCTTGTAGTTTAGACTCAAGAGAACCTAAGTATAAATTATTGTTAGATTCGAAAGTACGATCAAAGAAAAAAGAAAAATTAATTTTTTCATAAAAAAAGAAAGCTAAAAATATTACTATAAATAATACAAAAGATAAAAGATAGCCTTTTTTATTAAACTTTTGAAAAGCACTTTGTTGAACAAACTTTTCAAAATCAACTAACTCTTCCTCTGAAGCCCCTAAAATTCTCGCTTGTTTGACAGTAAGAACTATGGTATCAAAGATAAACTTTCTCTTATCCTTTCGATATCTTTTTTCTAAAATGGGCAATAATTCTAAAAGCGATTTTTTGTCATGAAAAGCTCCCCAAAGAGCTATTCTTAAAACTTGACTTAATCTTGATCCATGAGAATCAAGAATTAAACCACTTTGTATTTGTCGTTGAGAATTTTCTATCAATAAATCTAAATCTCTCGTAGAAAGATCAAAATCTGAAGAAAGACTTTCTAATTGTCTAGAAGACAAGTTTTTTTTACGACGCTCTAAAGCGGCTAAATACTTGGTAATTCTATCCGTCATCATGATAAACCTTAAGTAGGCTCTCCCTTATCTGACAACTCTCTCAAAATCCAATAAGCCATCTCCTTAGCCTGTTGGGTATTTAAAATAAACCCTACCTGAGCCTCGCAAGAGACTACCTCTTTTTCAGGGTCACGACTAACCTGCTGTCCCCTTCCCTCGGGAGTAAGAACATAAACAGCTTCATCAGGTAATTGATACCTTTCTAAACAAAGATCTATAAAAAGATCACCTTTTAAAGTCTTTTTACCAATAAAGGCATTATTTGCTACTATTCTATAATCAGGATCTTTCTCAAAGTGATAAACAATTTCTTTCATACAGCTTCCTTTTTAAATGAAGGTTTCTTCGATAGTTTGATGGATATTACTCAAAAATGCTAGACGATCCTCGTAAGTTGAAAAAGCTAAATTCCAAAAAGGTTTTATAGAAAAATCCATTTCACAAAAGTTAGCTATTCCTCCTTTCCAAATATCTTCAGGTGACTGTGCTATCTCTTCTTCAGAGTCGCTTGTTAAAAAAACTAAAGCCTTCTTTCCTTTAAAAGGAACTTCCTTAAGAATCTCTCCTTGTTGATTTTTAATAAAATCATATGCTATTCCACTCCGAAAGACTCTATCAATAAATCCCTTGAGAATAGCGGGCATATTTCCCCACCAAACAGGATGAATAAAAACAAAACACTCAGCTTCTTGAGCGTGCTTATAAGCTTTTTGAACTAAAGGATCAAGAGAAAAACCCCTTTGAATTTCAGAAAAAGTTAAAACAGGATCAAATTTCAACCTATAAAGATCCCATACATACACCTCATCCCCTTTTTGAGAAAGCGTCTCTAATACCTTAGTCAATATTACCCTATTAAAACTCTGTTCTTTTGGATGAGCTAATATACACATAACCTTCATTATAAGTTTAAACTCCTTAAACTATTAAAGACTCTCTATCAACGTTAGCAAAAAGGCTTTTAGAGTATGAAAATCGCTCTTGCAATGAAAAAAACGCCTTGACTTTGCCTCTGTAAAAACTGATTATATTATAGGTAAACAACAATAGTCAAAAGAGGTTAATTGTGATTACAAGAGAAGAAGTTGCAGAAATTCTTTATCAAGTTATAGACCCAGATATCAACTATCCTATAATTGATATGGGACTTATTTATAATATAGAGATACAAGAAGATTCTCTCAAAATTATCTATTCTCTCACATCTCCTACATGCCCAGCCGGTGAACAAATTCATGATGATATCATACAATCATTACGTTCTGAAACTGACTATTCTAATATTAGCGCTGAACTTGTCTGGAACCCGTTATGGGGACCTGAATTTATGTCAGAAGAACTCAGACTTGACCTTGGGTTACCTATTTAATCACTGATTGCCACCCCTTAATAAGGAGAAACTATGTCTCAATTAGAAATTCAAAACCTTAGTGTATCTATAGAAGAAAAAGTTATTTTGAAAAATGTTTCTTTAACCTTTGATTGCTCTCGTATGCATGTTCTTATGGGGCCTAATGGCTCTGGTAAATCTAGTCTAGCTTATACTCTTATGGGACACCCTTCTTATCAAATTATAGAAGGAAATATCTTGCTGAATGGTGAAGACATTACAGATGCTGAACCTCACGAAAGATCAAGAAAAGGACTTTTTTTAAGTTTTCAAAATCCTATTGAAATTCCAGGATTGACAGTAGGAAAATATCTTAAATATATTAAAGAAATCACATTAGCTGAAAATAAAAATTCACTTAATGTTAAAGACTTTATCTCTCAAACAAGATCCTATCTTGATGATCTAGGGCTACCTCGTGATTTTATGAATCGCTACCTTAATGAAGGTTTCAGTGGAGGAGAAAAGAAACGAATGGAGATGCTCCAACTTCTTACCCTCAAACCTATTTTTTCACTTTTAGATGAAATTGATTCGGGTCTAGATATTGATGCTCTTAAAAAAGTAGCTTACATCATAGAAGAATTTCATCAGCAACATAAAAAAGGATCTCTAATTATAACCCATCAATATAGAATTTTAGAAAACCTATCCATTGATACTGTTACTGTTTTAAGAGCTGGTGAAGTAGTTGCTCACGGTGGCAAAAAACTCGCTCAGAAGATTGAAAAAAACGGATATGATGAATGGCTTGAAGAGAAATCAGGAGAAAAGAATGAATAAAAATCAAAACCCAGATGTAGACATTTTTGGTGATGACTATGATTATGCTTATGGTTTTCATTCTCCTCATAGATCTGTTTTTAAAACAGAAGAAGGTCTTGTTGATCAAACAGTCAGAGAAATCTCTTCTCAAAAAGAAGAACCAGAATGGATGCTCTCTTTTCGCCTTAAGGCCCTCGAATACTTTAACCGTATGCCTATGCCTTCATGGGGACCTGATCTTTCGAATTTAGACTTTAATGATATCTCTTACTATAATAAACCTGTTGAACAAGGATATAAAACTTGGGAAGAAGTACCAGAAGATATTAAAACAACATTTGATAAATTAGGAGTACCAGAAGCGGAAAGAAAATTTCTTGCTGGGCTTGGAGCTCAATATGATTCAGAAATGGTTTATCATCGAACTATACCTGAATTAGAAAAACAAGGAGTTATTTTTTGTGATCCTGAAACTGCACTAAAAAAATATCCTGAAATCTTTTGTGAATATTTTGGAACCGTCGTTCCCATCAAAGATAATAAATTCTCAGCTCTTAATTCTGCTTTTTGGTCTGGAGGCAGTTTTGTCTATGTACCTAAAGGGGTAAAACTCTCAATTCCTGTTCAATCCTATTTTAGAATTAACACTCAAAAATTAGGACAATTTGAAAGGACTCTCATTATTGCCGAAGAAGATTCATTCGTTCACTATATTGAGGGATGTACAGCTCCAAGCTTTACATCAGCCTCTCTTCACTCAGCGGTTGTAGAGATTATTGCTAAAAAAGGAGCTAGAGTTCGCTATAGTACTGTACAAAACTGGTCTCATAATGTTTACAACCTTGTAACAAAGCGTGCTATAGCTTATGAAAATGCTGTTGTTGAATGGGTTGATGGCAATATAGGATCTCATACAACTATGAAATATCCTGCCATTATTTTAGCAGGAGAAGGAGCCAGAGGAGAAGTTCTTTCAATTGCTTTCGCTAAAGAAGGACAAATTCAAGATACTGGCGCTAAAATGATTCATTTAGCTTCTAATACAAGCTCTCGAATCACTTCAAAATCTATTTCTAAAAACAATGGACTTGCTTCTTATAGAGGGCTTATTTCTGTTGAAGCAGGCTTAAAAAATATCAAAAGTAAAATTGAATGTGATGCTCTGCTTCTTAACAAAGAATCGAAAACGGCAACCTACCCTTATATGGATATTCGTAGTCAAGATACAGAAATTGAACATGAAGCTACAGTAAGCCGCCTATCTGAAGAAAAACTCTTCTATTTAATGTCAAGAGGTCTCAATGAAGAAGAAGCTTCTATGATGGTAGTCTCTGGATTTATAGATCCTCTTGTTAAAGAATTACCTATGGAATTTGCTTTAGAATTAAATCGTTTAATTCAATTAGAGATGGAAGGGAGTGTTGGTTAATGAATATCCATCTAAAACAATTTATAGAACAATCTAGAGTAAATTTTCATTCACTCTCTAAACCTCAAGCTAATCATGAAGAGTGGCGATTTTCTCCTGCTCAAATGTGGAGAGACCTCTCTTCTCTCTCTGAATTAAAGAAAACTAGTTCAATCCACTCATTGCCTCATACCTCTCAAAATTTTAGCTCTCTTATCACCGCCAATGGAATTGATTGGGAGATTACCCATCAAGAGGGAATAACTATTTCACTCTTAGAAGCTTTTCCTGATACCACTCAAACTTTCATTGTACAAAAAATCTCTTCCCAACCTTGGCCAACTCCTCTTCCTTTTCTCTCTCTTAGCGAGTCTTGTTTGAACCAATCTCTTGTTATTAGAGTTTCACAAATATTTTCTTTCGAAAAGCCTATACTCATAGACTTAACTCATAAAGATCCTAAGTGTGTTTCTCCACCTCTCATAATTTTTTTTGAAGAAAATAGCTCTTGCCGTCTTCTTTTAAAAACTCATAATCAAAGTATATCTCTCGAAAATATTCGTATTTTTAGTGAAAAAAATTCTCTCAACTATATTGATATTTATGAAAAGACATCACACACTTTTGGATTTTTTGAGCTTATTAGCCTTCAAGAAAAAGCTTCCCTCTTTCATACCTTTCTCTCATTGGGTAGTCATCTCAAAAGAAGAGATACTACTCTCTATATGCAAGGGGAAAAAGCGCAATGTGAAGCAAGAAGTGCCTATTTAGGAAGAAATGAAGACTATAAAGAGATGCTGATTCGTCAAAAGCATTCATCTCAAGAAACTATATCCTTAGTTTTAGAGAAAGGTGTCGCTTCTCAAAAAGCTTACAATATACTTAATGGCATTATTCAAGTTGAACCCAATGCTAGTGGTTCTGAAGCTTATCTCACTAATAGAAATTTACTTCTTAATGATGGCGTGAGAAGCCATTCTATTCCACGATTAGAAATTGCTGAAAATGATGTTAAATGTTCCCATAGTTCAACAACATCTCTTATAGATCCATCTATGATTTTTTATCTAGCTACAAGAGGAATTGATAACCAAAAAGCTTATCGAATTCTTACACAAAGCTTTTTAGAAGAAGCTCTTGGCAAAGCTCATAGCTTTCTTGTTGAAGAATTAGAGACTGTCTTTTCAGAATAAAAGGAATTCCTATGTTAGATGAGAAAACAGTTTATGAAATAAGAAAAGACTTTCCTGCTTTAAGTTTAAAAATTCAAGGAAAACCGCTTATCTACTTTGATAATGCGGCTACTACTCATAAACCTTGGTCAGTTATTAAAAAAGTTGAGGAATTTTACACAAGTTACAATGCTAATGTTCACAGCGGTCTACACACTCTCAGTGAAAAAGCAACCTTTGCTTTAAATCAAGTTAGAGAAAAAACAGCCTCTTTTATTGGTTCACCAACACCTGAACAAGTGATTTTTACTTCAGGAGCAACCGAATCTTCAAATATTATTGCCTCTTCTCTAACTTCGCATCTAAAAAAAGATGATGAGATAGTATTGTCCTACCTAGAACATAATAGTCAATCTCTTCCTTGGATGTATCTTGCTCAACAAAAGAATGCTAAAACCCATTTTCTTACTTTTGATGAAAAGGGCTTATTTGACATGACTATGTTTGAAAAAGTTATAAACTCTAAAACAAAACTCATTGCCCTCACTTACATCAGTAATTTTTTAGGCACTATTCAACCTATTAAAGAGATCGTCCTAAAAGCTAGAAAAGTTAATCCTAATGTCATTATTGTCATAGACGCTGCCCAAGCTATCCCTTATTTACCGATAGATGTTCAAGAATTAGGTGTAGATTTTCTTTTTTTTAGTTCTCATAAGATATTAGGACCTAATGGAGTTGGCATTCTTTGGGGTAAAAAACACCTTTTAGAATCTTTCTATCCCCATAAATTAGGAGGAGGCGCTCTTGAAAGACTTCAAAAAAATATACTTACTCTTAAACCTATTCCAGATAAATTTGAATCAGGAACTCCCAATACAGAAGGTATCATTGGTTTAGGGGCTGCTATAGATTATCTTAGTCAAATTGGAATGAAGAATATTCAACATTATGAAAAACTCCTTAATTCTTATTTAAGAGAAAGAATTAAAGAAGTTAAAAGCTTTGAATTTGTTGTTCCTAAAATATCTCTTTCTCATTCAATTGCAATGGCTACAGGATATCTAAAAAAAAGAAACTCTCATGATGTAGTTTCCCTTTTAGATGCTAAAGGCATTGCTGTTAGATCAGGACTTTTTTGCACACATCTTATATTACAACAAAATCAATCTATCCCCCTTTCTCTGCGAGCTAGTCTCTACTTTTATAATACAAAAGAAGAAATTGACACCTTTATTAAATCTCTTAAAGAAATTGAGAAAACCTTTTCATGCTTTTAAATACTCAAGAGAAAACCATATTACAAAAAGCCTATTTTGAACCTTTTCACAAGAAAAAATTAAATGATAATTTTCCTCTCTATCAGTCTTCTCATTGCTCTGACAGTATTCGTCTAGAAGTTTTATTTCTTGCAGAACAAAAAATTGAAGCTTATTTTAGTGCTGAAGGATGTCAATTATCAATAGCCTCGGCCAGCTTAATGTGCGAATCTATTAATGATAAAACAATAGAAGAATGTTTAATTCTTGTTTCTCAGGTGAGAAATTGCCTTACAAAAGGTGAAAAAATTCTCTTGAATCCAAAACTTTCTTATCTAAACTTATTTTTTAAGAAACCTCATAGAAGTCATTGTACTTGGCTGGCTTGGCAAAGTTTAGAAAAAGAATTACAGAATTTTATTAATTAATTTAAAAAAATTTTTTTATTTTTCTCTTCATTGAAACTCTAAATTATATTTTCCTAAATAAACAATAGAATTTTTAATCTTATTCTTTTAGAATGCTTCTTGTTAATAAAATGAATTTAAGATTTTCTGTTGTTGTTTCTTTATACCTTCAGAAAATAGAAATAAAATAGAGGTATGAAACCTGTGAATATCTGTTGCCATTCTCCCTTAGGCTACGAAGGCGACCTCGTCTCTATTGAGGTCGACATTAATCCGCGTGGTCTTCCTTCAACTTCTGTTATAGGACTTCCTGATAAAGCTATTATTGAAGCCAGAGAAAGGGTAAGAACAGCTATTAAGAATAATGGATTCTCCTTTCCTACGAGTAAAGTTCTTGTGAACCTTTCTCCTGCTGGAATTAAAAAATTAGGAACCTCTTTTGATTTAGCTATTGCTCTCGCTATTTGGCAAAAATCAGAATCCGCTGACTTAGAACTTCAAGAACCTATTCTTGTTTTAGGTGAACTTCATTTGGATGGATCAATTTCTCCTGTTAAAGGTGTTTTACCAGCTGTTATGTTAGCTAAAAAAAAGGGGGTTAACTTTTGTATTCTTCCTAGTGAAAATCTTTATGAAGTAGATATTATTCAAAATATTACTATATGGGGAGTAACACATCTTCTAGAAGCTATTGAGCATGTAAAAAGACTTTTAAGAGGCTTCCCAAGCCCTACAAATCAGATATCTTTTACAGACTATAATTCTCATAGTAATTATGATCAGTTTCCTTATGATTTTAGTCATATCAAAGGGCATCACAGGCTTAAAAGAGCCCTAGAGATTGCCGCTGCAGGAGGACATCATGTTTTAATGTGTGGCCCTCCAGGAGCTGGAAAAACATTAAGTGCCAAGTGTTTTCCTTCTATTCTTCCTCCTCTGCAAGAAGAAGACCTTCTTGAAACCAATAAAATCTGGTCACTCGTAGGTAAACTAGATGATAGAAAAGAGACTCCTCTTTTAAGACCTTTTAGAGAACCTCATCACTCAGCTAGCTTGGAGGGTATGTTAGGAGGAGGAAGTTTTATCTTACCAGGTGAAGTTTCACTCTCTCACAATGGTGTACTCTTTTTAGATGAAGCTCCTGAATTTAGAAAAGCTGTTTTACAAGGTCTTAGAGAACCTTTGGAAAGTCGTCAAATTAGTATTACAAGAGCTGGAGGGCAGTCTTTCACTTTTCCTGCTAACTTTCAGCTTATTATAGCTATGAATCCATGCCCTTGTGGAAATTTAGGTAAAACAAATACACCTTGTGTATGTTCATTTCAAGATATTAATAATTATTGGCGAAAACTGGGTGGAGCCCTTTTAGATCGTATTGATTTGAGAATTCCTATAGAACCTGTAAGTCACGAACATCTACTTGAAGAATCAGGCCTCAGTTCCTTTCAAATGAGAGAAAGAGTCAAAAAAGCAAGAGAAATTCAGAAAGAACGTTATAAAAAATTTTCTTTTAATAAAAATAGCGATCTTTTACCTGATCATGTTGAAAAACACTGTTATTTATCAGAAAAAGATAAAATTCTTTTTGTTAAAATCTGTAACTCTCTTAAAATATCTAGTCGGGCTATGCATTCTATTTTGAAAGTGGCTAGAAGTATTGCGGATCTCTCAGAGATAGAAGTAGTTAGTGAAAGAGATCTTTTAGAAGCCATACAGCACCGTCGCTATGGAGATGATGCATCTTATTGGCTTGAAGAAAAATACAAAAGGGAAAAAAACATTCCTCCTATTCCTCCCCGTTTTGAATAATATAAAAAAGTTAATCCTCTTCTGTTCTTAAAACAGCTAAAAAGGCTTTCTGTGGAAGTTCTACATTCCCCACCATTTTCATTCTCTTTTTCCCTTCTTTCTGTTTCTCGAGAAGTTTCCTTTTTCTACTGATATCTCCTCCATAACACTTAGCAGTTACATCTTTACGTAAAGCTGAAATAGTTTCTCTAGCCACAACATTAGAACCAATAGATCCTTGAATAGGTATTTTAAATTGCTGTCTCGGAATCTCATCCTTGAGTATTTTACAAATACCTACGGCTCTTATGCGAGAGTTACCTTTATAAACTAATTGAGAAAGGGCATCAACAGGTTCTGAATTAACAAGAATATCCAATTTAACTAAATCTGTCTCACGATAATCTTTAAGCTCATAATCAAAGGAAGCATAACCACGACTCACAGACTTTAATTTATCGTAAAAATCAAAAAGAACTTCAGCTAAAGGCATTTGATAGATAAGTTCTACTCTTTTATCATCTAAATAAATCATATTCTCTTGCATACCTCTTTTTTGCACACAAAGTGTAATGATATTACCAAGAAATTCTTTAGGAGTAATAATGCTAGCTTTTATATAAGGCTCTTCTGTTTTGGCAATTGAAGAGGGATTTTCGGGATATTCTGAAGGACCTTCAATAAAATAAGGATTACCTTTCACAGGTGTTATTCTATAGCGAACAGAAGGAGCTGTAATAACAATATTTAACCCAAATTCCCTTTCTAGTCTTTCTTGAACAACTTCTAAATGCAAAAGTCCTAAAAATCCACAACGGAAGCCAAATCCCAAAGCAGCTGAAGAATCTTTTTCATAAACAAGAGAAGCATCATTGAGCTTTAACTTTTCAATAGATTTTAATAGTTCATCATATTGATCAGCATCTACTGGATAAATAGAAGAAAATACAACAGGCTTCACTTCTCTAAAACCTGAAAGAGGAACCTCTGATGGTCTCTCTTCAGAGGTTAGAGTATCACCTACTCTTACCTCTGATATATTTTTAATACCTGCAATAATATAACCAACATCTCCAGCATAAAGAGCTTCTTGTTTGCAAAGACGTATGCGAAAAATCCCTACTTCCTCTACTTTATAAGAACCTTCTGAATGAAAAAACCGAATACGATCTCCTATTTTAAGAGAACCATTCACAACTCGTATATGAAGAATAACACCTCTGTAAGAATCATAGTGAGAATCAAAAATAAGCACCTGTAGAGGAGCCTGAAAATCACCTTGAGGAGAAGGAATATAGCGACAAATAGCCTCTAAAAGATCATCTATGCCAATTCCTTGTTTAGCAGAAATAGCTACTGCCATTTGAGCGTCAAGCCCTAATTCATTCTCAATTTGACTACGCGCCATTTCTATATCAGCTGCTGGGAGGTCAATTTTATTAATAGCAGGTACAATTTCAAGATTATGCTCAAAAGCCATATAAAAATTAGAAACTGTTTGAGCTTCAACACCTTGAGAAGCATCAATTAGCAATACAGCCCCTTCACACGAAGAAATAGCACGAGAGACTTCATAAGCAAAATCTACGTGACCTGGCGTATCAACCATATTGAGAAGATAAGTATTTCCATCCTTACTCGTAAAAGAGATAGTCACTGCCTGACTTTTGATTGTAATTCCTCTTTCTTTCTCAATATCAAGACTATCAAGAAGTTGATCTTGAAATTCTCTATCTTCAATAATTTTAGCCTTTTGAATGAACCTATCAGCTAAAGTTGATTTACCATGATCTATATGGGCTATTATACAAAAATTACGAATTAACCTCTGTTTATCCTGCATTCTTATTCCTAAAAGTTAAATTCTTTAGTTGAATCTAAAAAACTTAACGTAAATTAATTTCTTTTTTAATAGTAGGTTTTTGAATCTGATCTAAAGCTATTCTAGAAGCTAAAGAATCTGTGCTTAATTGTGCTACTTGTCTCCAAACTTCGAGGGCTATATCGTAATTTCTCTTAGTATCTAAAGCATAAGCAGAATTTCCAAGATAGACATAAGTTGTCCAAAATTGAGAATTTTCAAGAGAATCTTTAATCTCTTTATACTGAGAAACTGTAGAGATAAATGATCTTAAATCACTAAATTTAAACTCAGGATCATAATATAACACCATCTCATATAAATGAGAGGTTAAGCCTATAAGAAAAAATAAAGAATGATTCATAGATAAATCAAAAGCTCCCATTTGATAATAAATCCTAGAGAGAAGCTCATGAGCTTTAATAGATGAATCATAGGGAAATCTATAGTAATTAAAAACTAACTCAAAACCCTCTTGATCTCTTTGTTTTTCTAGAAAAAGACTATTGAACTTTTCTAATCTATTTTCTTTAAAAGCTTGTTGATAAGTTGAATTACTTAAAACAATCTCTTTTAGATAATCAATGGCTTTAAAAGGTTCATCTTCCAAAAGAGCAATTTCAGCCAAACGATATAGAGTTTCTAAATATAGAGAATATGATCCGAAGTACATCTTTTCTCGTTTTGCCTTTTCTAAATGAAATTTTTCAAGAACTATATTACCTTCTCTAGAATATGCCTGAGCTAAATAGAGATCAGCCTCTGGATATATACCTTTTTCAAAAAGAGCCTGCCGAAAAAATAAAATAGCTTTCCCTAAATTAGCAGAATTGTTAAGCGTTTCATCTAGATAGAAACGACCTTCTTCTAATAAGATCCAAGATGGCTTAGAAGCTTGCGGAAAAGCAAGAAAAGGTATTAAGACAAATAGGAAAAAAAGAAATTTTTGTTTAAGCTTACTCGCTAATTTAGAAAAAAATTTATCTTCCGCTTTTCTCATATCTTAACACTACCCAAAGGTTATAAAAAAGGCAAGAGAGGGTTTAAATATCTCTCTTGCCTTTCTGTTAATAAACAAATTATTTGTTAGTATTTGAAAATTAAGAAGAAAACATAAATAAAAAGGGAAACACTTTCAATAGTTCCTATAATAAGAAGGGAGTTAGTAAACCCTTTTCCTGTTTCTGCAAAGGCATCTGAACCAGCTGCTCCAATAACACCTTGATAATAAGAACATAACCCCATAGCAGCTCCACCTATTAATCCAATGGCTAAAAGAGCACCAGGATTAGCTGTACTAACAACACTAAAGAGTTTATTCATAAGCAGATACCCATAAAAAGTTTGACTTACAGGACCAACAGCATAAATTAATAAACTGAAAGGGGCTGGCTTATTTTGAAGGTAACATTTTTTCCAAGCACCTATGGCAGCTGTTCCTGCTATTCCAATGGCAGCTCCTGATCCTAAAGCTGATAAGGCAAAACTTGCTACTACTCCCACGTATGCTAAATCTATTGGTAACATATATTCTCCTTTCTACATTTTGTAGTCAATTTTGTTTCTAAAAGGTTGATAAGGTTGTCCAGTCCATTGTTGACCCAATCGGCTAGAAAACTCAAGTAAATTAAGTCGAACGCCATGAACGACCATAGCGAGCATTCCCAAAGCAAAGCACATAGCCTGCCCCATAATAATAATAATAGCTCCCCCTAAAATACCACCCCAGCCAGAATGAAAAAGGCTAGAACCTAGCTCATTAAAGCTATCAGCAATAGCTGCTCCAGAAAGACCTACAGCAAAAAGTCGAATATATGAAACAATATCAGAAAAGGTATTAATACTGCCAAGTATAATCTCCATTACACCTCCTAGTCCAGATAAAAATGCTTTGAAAAAAAAGATGCCTCTTTTTTGTGAATGAAAAATCATAACAAGTAAAAGTCCTATCAAAATAACCTGAAAGACTATAGGGAGAAGAGGGAACTTTTCAGCATCTACGACAAGACTAAAAACAAGCCATCCCACTCCTAAAACCATTAAAATCCAACCAATTTGAGTAATAGATCTTAAAAATTCTCGTTTCTTTATCTCCCAAAAAAAATTCCAAATGTGAGCTAAGAGAACTTGAAAAAATCCAATAGAAAGAGAAATAGAAATAATAAGAGACTGTTTAGAATCTTCATCTCCCCTAAAAGAAGGTAAAACAAGATTTTTGAGAAAAGGAACTTCTTCAACTAAATAAGAGCCAAACCATCCTCCTGTTAAAGTTCCCCACAAAGTGACAAAACCCCCTATAGAAAGAACCAATTTTGTTAGATCTCCCATATTCAGACCCTTCATTTTGCGAGTTATAAATAACCCAAATCCTGCCAAAAGATAAATAAGACCATAGCCTGCATCTGCAATTAAAAACGATACAAAAACAAGAAAGAAAGCTAGGAAGGGAATACTAATATCCCGCTCTTTGTATCCTGGATATGTACCAAGCAAATTATACAAAGGCATGAGCATACTAGATATTTTACCTAAGTTAAGAGAGGTAGGCACACTCTCATCTTGTGGTAAAGGGTCTGTTAAGGAATAGGCCCACCCATGTTTACGAGAAGATTCCTTAAACCTATCAACTGAATCTACAGGTATATAACCTTCCCAATAAATCACTCCTTCAACAAGAGATCCCTGAGCTAAAACATTCTCGAAAATAACCCGAGAGTCTTGTTCTACTAAACTTTTTTCAAGTTCTTCTCTATACTTACAAAGATCCTTTAATTCTGTTTCTAAAAGACTTATTCTTTCGTTATTTTCTTTTATCTTTTCCTCTAACATAGACAGATCTATCTGCGGATGAAAAAAATCAAATTCTTCCTTTTTCCAATCAAAATGGCAATTCCTTTGAGGAATAAGAATAGAAGGATATCCTAAAATAGGCTTTTGTTTTAAAGGAATCCATAAAACATCTAAGTCTTCCCTTTTTGCAAGAGATTCTTTTTTTTCCAAAGGAATCCTAGCCATACGAAGATCTAAATTCTCAACTAAAGCTTGCCAATCACTTAATGAAAAAGAACCCCATAAAGAAAGATCATCTTTCATCAGATCTAAATTTCTTGACTCTTCATTGAGAAATTTCAATTCAGCTGTAAGATTAACAATCTTTTTAGCAAGATCTAAACCAAACAAGGGTGACTTTTCTGCTATTGCCTTTACAGAAGACTGAGATCCTAACCCCTCCACTGAAGAAAGAGCCTGTTCTAACTGATACTTATCCTGCAAAGCAATATTGAGATCATCTGTCGTTTTTTGCTTACTAAGAATATGAACAACACCTAAATCAGATAACTGAGAGACTGTTTCTTTTTTAAATGATCCCAGTGTTAGTAACACAACCTTTTTCATCGGCTCTATCATAAAATTATCCCTCTGAAGCCCCTATCTTACTTTTAGCAATTTTGCCTCTTACAACAGCAGCTGCCTGTTGATCACCTAAATACACATTAATTCTTTTAATATTAACCTTTGTCTGAGGTATCATGACCTTCTCAAAAAGATTAACTCTTTGCGAAGTTGTTCTGAGCTCTTGTACTAACAAATCTATTTGCCTTTGAAGAACAGCCACCTCCACATCACAAAGAACATGCCTTTTAAGCTCTTCAATCCCATTATCTACCCAAAGAGGCTTTTTCAAAAAGTCCCATTCAATAACTTTAAAAGTTGCTTTCACAAAAACAGGTATATCAACACCTGCTATATTGGCTTGAGAGGTCATCACCTCATCAAGCTCTATATATTTTTCAAGAGTCTGATCTTCACCAAAAACAGCCACCCAATGAGATAACTTATTTTTAAGCAAATCTTGTTGTTGTCTTTTTACAACCTGATTTTGCTCTATTTGATAAATCTCTACCTGAAGTTGTTGTTTCTTAAGCTGCAAGGTTGGCAGATATCTAGAAAACCTTTTGAGAGAATCTTTTTGATTCTTTAATTCACTCTTAGTGAGTTTTAATTTTGCCATAAGACTACTCTATTTTACTCGTCCAAAACTTAGCAATAAGATCAGACTTAATACCAGTTTCATTAGGATGAAAACACTGAGATAAAATCTCCCAACCTTTATCAAGAGCCTCTTCCAAAGGTATATTACGAGAAAGGTTCATCATAGTATCTTCAAAAAGATCACCATACTTAACTAATTTTTCATCCCACTCAGACAACCTAAAACCCATAGACCTTTTCTCTAGAGAGTCTTTATAGGATGAATATAATCGAATCATTGTATCCATAATTGCCCTGTGATCTTCACGAGTTTTTCCATTGACCATTTGTTTTAATCGAGAGAGAGATCCAAAAGGTTCAATACGACCACCTTTTAAGTAAAACTGCCCCTCAGTTATATATCCTGTATTATCAGGAACAGGATGAGTTACATCATCTCCTGGCATAGTCGTAACACCAAGAACTGTAATAGAACCAGCTCCTTGAAAATCAACCGCTTTTTCATAACGAGAAGCCAACTGAGAATAAAGATCTCCTGAATAACCACGATTTGAGGGAACTTGCTCCATTGTAACAGCTACCTCTTTCATAGCATCAGCAAAATTCGTCATATCTGTTAAAAGAACAAGAACCCTTTTTCCTTTTAAAGCAAAATTTTCGGCTACTGCTAAAGATAAATCAGGAACAAGCATCGATTCTACAACAGGTTCACTCGCTGTATGAATAAACATAATAGTTCGACTCAAAACGCCACCTTTTTCAAGCGTTTCTTTAAAGTATAGATAATCATCATTTTTAAGACCCATGGCACCTAAAATAATAAGATCTACTTCAGCTTGAAGAGCAATTCTTGCCAAAAGTTCATTATAAGGTTCACCTGAAACAGAAAAAATAGGAAGCTTTTGACTTTCAACGAGAGTGTTGAAAACATCAATCATAGGAATACCGGTACGAATCATATTACGTGGAATAACCCTTTTAACAGGATTAACAGAAGGACCTCCTACTGTAATCAAATTATCTTCTAGCTTAGGTCCACCATCAATAGGGTCGCCACTTCCTGAAAAAATTCTTCCTATAAGAGCATCAGAAAAAGAAATTTGCATAGGATGACCAAGAAATTCTACTTCATCACCTGTAGATATCCCACGACCACCATTAAATACTTGCAGAGATACCTTATTTTTTTTTAGACGGATAACCTCTGCCAAAGAGGATGCATGAGCTGAACGTATAACAGCTAATTCTCCATAAGTGATACCCTCAGCTTCAACAGTAATAACATTACCAACAATGCTATCAATACGAGTATAGATCTTTCTCATAGATTATCTCCTCTCCTCTTTAACACGTTTAGCCATCGGTTCATCCCCTTCTTTTTTTGCCAAAAGAGAGTCTTTAAACTTTTTATAAAGGTTCTTAAAGTCATGACTGTCCCAAACCTTTGTATTCATATCAATAGCAATTTGCCTTATGTTGTTAAAAAATTCTCTTGCCTCATCCTTATCTTTAAAGAAGAAAACACCACCCAGAACTTCAAATAATTCCCTGAAAAAATTTCTTTGCCGGTCAGCTGAACAAGCAACATCAACATCATCAAAAGAATTTTGTTGTAAATACACACTGTCAAGAAATTCACTTTTAAGGTATGTTACAAAATCTACTAAAGAGGTTCCTTCTTCTCCTACCACCTTCATCATTTGACCAACTTCATACCCTTTAGCAAGAATATTTTGCGCATATTTGAGTTCTTCTTTAGAGATAATACTCTCATACTTACTCCAAGAGTCTAAAGGATGAATAGCCGGATACTTTCGAGCATCTGAACGTTCTCGAGAAAGAGCATGAAAAGCTCCTACAACTTTAAGAGTAGCTTGAGTGACAGGCTCTTCAAAATTTCCCCCTGCTGGGCTAACAGTACCTCCTATGGTAACAGAACCCATTGAGCCATCTTTAAAGCGAACAACACCAGCTCTCTCATAGAAGGCGGCTATAGAAGATTCTAAATAAGCCGGAAATCCTTCTTCTCCAGGTATCTCTTCAAGACGACCTGACATTTCTCTCATAGCCTGAGCCCAACGAGAGGTTGAATCAGCTAAAAGCAAAACATTAAGACCCATTTGCCTATAGTACTCAGCAATAGTTGCACCTGTATAAACCGAAGCTTCTCTAGAGGCTACGGGCATAGAAGATGTATTACAAATTATTACAGTTCGCTCAATCAAACTTCTATCCGTTCTAGGATCTATTAACTCAGGAAACTCTTTAAGTGTTTCTACAACTTCACCAGCTCTCTCTCCACAAGCTGTGATAATCACTATGTCAACATCTGCATTACGACTTGTTACTTGTTGCAATACAGTTTTACCTGCTCCAAAAGGCCCTGGAGTACAATAAGTTCCACCTTTCGCAACAGGAAAAAAAGTATCAACAGAACGAAGCTGTGTTACCATTGACTCTGTTGGCTTAAGTCGTTCAGAATATATTTTAATAGGTCTTTTTACTGGCCAATTAAAGCTCATGGAAAGATCAATTTCTTTGCCTTCACGATCTTTAATCTTCGCAATAACATGATGAACATTATAAGAACCTGATTCAGCTATAAAACTAACAGAGAAACTGCCCTGCAGGTAAAAAGGAACCATTATTTTATGTTTAAAGACCCCTTCTGGAACCCATCCTAATGAATCTCCTGCACTAACTAAGTCCCCCATTTTTGTAGTTGGAATAAAATTCCAAGATTTTTGCAGATCAAGAGGTTCTAGGTAAACTCCCCTCTCTAAAAAGAATCCACATTGTTTAGCTAAATCTGGTAAGGGATTTTGTAAACCATCATAAATGCGAGTTAAAAGACCAGGACCAAGCTCTACTGATAAAAGATCACCAGAGAACTCAACAGAGTCTCCTACTTTTATACCCCTCGTCATCTCAAATACCTGCATATCTACTTCATTATTAACTCTAATTCGAATAACCTCAGCCTTAAGACGAGCCCCATCAACAAGGATATAAGCTACCTCATTCATTAGAACTACATCAGCAGGTTCTACGGTTACCATATTACCGTTAACGCCAATTACCTTTCCTTTTGCTTTCATAGGATACCCCAGTCAGAATTTAGAATTTTTTTCTTAATGCTCTCATAAATTTGATTAAACTTAGCTTGACCTGTCTCAAATTGAAAACTAGACCTTCTATGAATCAATTGCAGCTTGAGAAAGTAAATAATAAGATACTCCAAACTAAAATAATTGTAGAGTGACTCCATCTGAGTTAAATAATCAAATTGTTTTTCAATTAGATATTTTTCTCTTTCTAAAGGATTATCTTTCTGCCAAAGACCCTGCAATATTTCCCAAACCTCTGTCATTGAAACATTTATTACATCACCCTTAAAAGAAGTTCCCCAATATTGAGCTCTCTGTCTAGCTAAAGAGTAATAAAGCTCTCTTTGAAAATTCTGCCATTTTTTGACTAAAGGATGCCTAAAATGAATAGTCTCTTCTTCCAAACCTAAAGAAGCTAACAAATGACTATGATCACTAACTGATAAGAGTTGCATAGAATCTAGCGTTTCATTCAAATCTGGAGGACTAGACATTTCCGGAAAAAGTGAGGGAAGAGATGAAATTATATAGTGATATTGAGACATAAACTCACTTCCGAAAAATTAAGATTGAACAGAAGGCTCCTCATCATGCAACATAAAAGCAAAACGAGGATTAATATAGCTACTTAATACATCTGAAATAGAAGAGAGGGTAAAGTCATAAGAAACGACTCCCCTCTCTTCTTGCAATTTAAAACCCTTTTGCGAAGAGGCAAATGGTTTGATTGTTATCTTTTCTGAAGTTATGTACTCAGCTAGCGAGGTTCTCAAAGCTCCTTCATACTGAGCAATTTGATCTTCTGATATAAGCAAAACCCCTTTTTGATTCTCTTGAAGGAAACCTGGCAAAACCAATTTAATAAATTCTGCTACTTTTTCAGGTGTCATAACCTGAGAAGTTTTGTTTTCAATAACTTTGGACATAAGAGATTTCAACTCTTTTTCCACTGCTATTAAGATATCCCTAGCTGCCTGTCGCAATGTTGAACGACCAGCTTCTTCACTACGCTTCCATTCTTTTTCAGCTTCCTGACGCATCCTATGAGAACGCTGGTAAGCCTCTTCAAGTATTTTCTCAGCTTGTTCTTTGGCCTTAGAAATAATAGCTTCACCTTGCTTGTTAGCTTCTAAAACACCTTCTTTGTGAATTTTGCCGATTAAATCATCTAATTGCAGTTCCATATCTTATCCCCTAGTATATTAAGCTGATATTATTCAAACCTCTCTTTATCCAAACAAAATTTCTCATTACTATCTTTATAGCAATACATAAAAATTCTATTTTTACAAGTACTCTGAGAATAAAGAGTAAAAATTCTTAATTTAATGTAGCATTTTATGTATATATTTCGACCCAAGTTTTACCTGATCCTCCTTCATTAATATCCGAAAAATAGAACTTATCTACATAATTACTGTTTTTAAGAAAGTCCCAAATCCCCTTTTGTAAAACTCCCTCTCCTAATCCGTGAATAACAGAAAACCTTTGAATACCCTCAATAAGAGCCCTATCTAGCTGTTGATCAACTGCCTTAAGAGCCTCTTCTAAACGAAAACCTCGAACATCTAAAGAAAAAACGGCTCGTTTTTGATCGATATGATGAACCGAAGAATGATACTTTCTCATTTGTTTTTTTTTGTCATTAGAGAAAACTTTTCCCTGTATTTCATCTTCCTGAATACTTAAATTAACAGAACCCACACGAACTTGCCATCTATCCCCTTTTTCTTTTCTCAGAAGGAGGCCTTCTCTTCCTGTATTTTTAAGAAAAACTTTTTGTCCTTCTTTAAAATCTATTTTCTGCTTTAAATCCTGAGAAAGTTTTTTTAGATCATCGTGTTTTGAAGAAAGAGAATCCTGCCATTCTTTAAGATGGCTTTGGGATTCGTGCCATTCTTTAGCATTTCCTCTTGTTTTTTTTAAGTTTTGTTGAAGTCGTTCTAAAGAAATCCTAGCCTTTTTAAGAAAATTCGTCTCCTTTTCTAACTCTCTCTCTAAAATTTGCTTTTCTCTTTCTTTCAAAAGCTGTTTTTCTTTCAAAAGTTCCTCTTTTGTTATTTCAATCCAATTAATCTTTTGAGTCAATTCTTGATTCTTATTAAAAAGATCTTCTTCATATTCTCTAATTTTTTCGAGTAAAGTCTGACTGCTTGTTTGAGTATTTTTATATATTTCTTGAACTCTTAAAAGAAGAGAAGAACTTACCCCTTGACGACGGGCTATTAAAAAAGCAAAACTCTCTCCTGCTACACCTAAACGAATTTGATAAGTAGGCTCTAAAGTCTCCTTGTCAATCTCTAAACTAGCATTAATAGCGCCTTTTTGCGTATAACCTAAATGTTTAAGGTAAGAAAAATGCGTACTAACAGCTGTAAAAATACCTTTTTTTATAAAAATTTCTAAAAAAGCCTGAGAGATGGCTAAACCCTGTTCTGGATCTGTAGAACTTCCTAACTCATCTAAAAGAATAAGAGAATTTTCTGTTACTGTTTTCTCAATTTCTGCCATATTTTTCATATGAGCTGAAAAAGTTGAAAGAGAATTTTCAATTGATTGGAAATCACCCATATCAACAAAAATTTTATCAAAAATAGGAAGATAACTTTTTTCTAAAATTGGTATAGGAATTCCTGCTTGACGCATAAGAGAGAGAAGTCCAATAATTTTTAAAAAAACTGTTTTTCCTCCTGCATTAGGACCTGTAATTATTAAAGTCGTCTTATCAACTGGAATTTCAAAGGAAAGAGGAATACAATTCTCAATTAGCGGATGAAAGGCCTCATAAAGAGAGATTCCTTCACCTTGTTCTTGAGGGAAATCTCCTTTCAAGAGCAAACCATATAAAACTCGAGCATGCCAAGTATCTAAAAGCTGTAAGTGAGAATAAAGATTTTCTAAAGGAGATCTCTGAGAATAAATTTTTTCACTAATTTGTCTAAGAATCTTTATACGGATAATTTTATAGGAATTCTCTAAAGATTGCCTTTCATTGTTTTTCTCAATTAAACAGGTTGGTTCTATAAATAAAGTAGATCCTGTCTGAGAGGTTCCATGGATAATTCCTGCTACTCTTCCCTTAAAATGGCTCTTTAAAGGAAGAACGACTCTTCCTTCTCTTTCTAATATTTCTTCTTTTTGCCAAAGAGAACTATTCTGCGAAACAAGATCATTAGAGATCTTCTTGAGGTCTTTCCTCACATGATAGAGACTCTTTCTAATAGAAACTATTTCAGGAATAGAAGACTCTTTAAGTTCAGCAGAATCACTAATATAATTAGAAATATAGTGAAGAAGATCTCTTAAATCTGGCAAATGCAAAGACCAGAGATACAAATCTCTTCCTAATTTTTCATGAGATTCTCCTAAAAAAATTTTTATCTTTTGCGACACTTCAATAAAATTTTTAATGGAGACAAGAGAAGATTCCTCAAGAATTTCTCCTTGCAAAAAAACTCCTTTAAAAATATCTTCAAGATCATCCCATGAATCTAAAGGAAGAGAATACCCTTGTTTATAGTACAATAAAATTGGTTCTATAAATTTTTTATGTTGATGAAATTCTTCTAAATTACAAGCTATAGAAATACTTTTAAGACATCTGTAAGATCCCTTTCCTCGTAAAAAACCTGAAACTTTCTCTAAAATAATATTAAAACCCAAAAGGTCTAAGACTTTTTCACTAGCTACTGTCTTTTTACTTTGCATAACCTACCAAAGCCCAATAACTTTCCATTCTTTTTTTCAGAATATTCCCTT
The DNA here is from genome assembly GCA_963082485.1 of Eudonia mercurella. Classification (NCBI taxonomy): domain Eukaryota; kingdom Metazoa; phylum Arthropoda; class Insecta; order Lepidoptera; family Crambidae; genus Eudonia; species Eudonia mercurella. The sequence continues at coordinate 95,900 of CAUJAO010000068.1, forward strand.
CCTGATAGCTTTTAATAACAGCACACTTAGGTTCATGGGTATGACTACAATTATAGAAGGCACAATTTTCTGAAAGATTTTGCATCTCAGGAAAACTATTTTCTACTTGTTTTAAAGAGACTCCTGATATATCAAATTCTTTTATTCCAGGCGTATCTATCAGTTGAAAATCTGAGTTTTCAAACATCAAACTATAAACTGTCGTATGTCTTCCTCTATTATATTTATGAGATATCTCACAAGTTTTTTGGTTAGCCTGTGGAAAAATCGTATTAACTAATGTTGACTTTCCGACGCCTGATTGGCCAAAAACTGCTGAGATCTTTCCTTTTAAAAGAACTTTTAAATCTAATATACCTTTTCCCTTAAGAGCTGAAGTAAAAAGAAGTGTAAAATTCTTCTTATAAAGATCTATAAGTGGCTTATCGGTTAGTTTAATTCCTTCATCTTCCTTATTAACAATAATGATCACTGGGATACTTTCTACATGAGCTACTACTAAAGCCCTATCTAAAAACTGTGATCTAAAAGAAGGATTTCTTGCACTCATAACAATAACAACCTGATCAATATTAGCTACAATAGTTTGAATTGATCTTGTCTTTAAATTGAAACGCCAAAAAGAATTCGTTCTTGGCTTTTGAGAAGTAATCATAGCTTGTTTGTGAAGTTCATCTATATGTTGAATTTCAACAATATCTCCTGGTACTAAAGCATTGTGAGAACGAGCTATTGATTCTAGAACTTTCCCTTTAAGGCGAGATTCATAAACTTTTCCGTTTTCTGTTTTGACACTGTATATATTGCTAACACCCCACAAAACATAACCTTTCATCTCAAAAGACCTTTGTAAACAAATTGGTAATCATTAGCTTTTGCTCGATAATAGTCTCTATTATTATCTTGTTTTGTTACATAAAAGTGATAATGACCTTCTTTATGAACTGCTGAGGCAAGAGCATAAGAAGATAAAGATTCTATCAACCAAGAGCGTGAATCTAAAAAATGAATATCAGGATAAAACCCTTTTAACCAACCTGAAAGTTCAATAAAATGAGTGCAACCTAAGTAAATAGCCTGAACATTCCAATTTTTATATTGATTTTTAATCTTTAAAATCTCTTGTGTTGATCTCTCTTTCCATATATGAGACCTCATCTCAGAAAACTTAACAAGGGAAGGTAAAGCAAACCCCTTTATATGAGAAGAATGCCTATGAAGAAATCGTTGGACTAAATCACTCTTTAAAGTGCCTTCCGTAGAAAAAAGAAAGATTCTTAAAGAGGGAGCCTGATTTTGGTATTCAATAAAAGGGTAAACTCCCCTAATATCACAAGAAAAAGTAGGATCTTTTTCTTCTTGCCATAAAGATGTAGCCGTATTACAAGCAAAAATAATAACTTCCGGATTAAAATCTTTCATTATTTTTTTTAAGAGATTTTTGATAACACTCTTGAGAGTTTCTTTGGATTTTTCGCCATAAGGAAAATTTAAGTTGTCTGCAATATAAATAAATGATTTATGAGAATACGCATTCTTAAGAAATTCTGCATAAGCCAGCCCACCGATACCTGAATCAATAATGACCCACGTATCTTTCATACATACCATAATGGCCTCTATCATTAACTAACTTAGTCTCAACAAAGGAGATTTACAAACTATATCTAAAACAATAATATTATTCTACTTATGATTAGAAACATACTCATCATCTTAAATAATTTAAAATAAGGAGTTTTCTTTGTTTAAACTTGTAACAGATCTTCTTGATGGTAGATTGATTGATAGCCTTGTTGAAGTAAAAGGCTGGATTAGAACTAAACGAGATAATGGACAAATTACCTTTATAGAATTAAATGACGGCTCTTGCTTAAAAAATTTACAGCTTGTAATAAACAATCCTAATTTAGTAAGTGATATCATAACTAAATTAAAAACAGGATCTTCCCTCAGATCCAAAGGTAAATTAATAGCTAGCCCTGTTGCTGGACAACTGGTAGAGTTAGAAGTCCACGAAATAGAGATTTATGGAGAAGCTCCTTCTGACTATATTCTCCAAAAAAAGCGACATTCATTTGAATTTTTAAGAGAAATTGCTCATCTAAGGCCTCGAACTAACACTTTTGGAGCTATGCTTCGCATAAGAGACTCTTTAAGTTTTGCTATTCATTCCTTTTTCAGAGAAGAAGGTTTTCGTTGGGTCCACACTCCCATTATTACAGCTAATGATGCTGAAGGAGCAGGAGAAATTTTTCAAGTAACCACTCTAGATTTAGAAGCTCTCTCAAAAGGAAAAAAGCTAGATTATAGTCAAGATTTTTTCGGGAAAAAAGCCTCTCTCACAGTAAGCGGTCAGCTTAATGGTGAAGCTTTAGCTTCAGCTATAGGTAAAATTTATACATTTGGTCCCACATTTCGGGCTGAAAATTCTAATACCTCTCGCCATCTTTCTGAATTTTGGATGGTAGAACCTGAAGCAGCCTTTTATAATTTAGAAGACATGATTAACCTAGCAGAAAAAATGTTAAAATATTGTATAAAATTCATTTTAAAAGAAAATGAAGATGATATGCATTTTTTCAATCAATGGATTGAAAAAGGTCTCATTGAAAAGCTTAATCTACTGCTCAACTCGCCCTTTCAAAAAATTACTTATACAAAAGCGATAGAAATGCTAGAACCTCATCAAAACACGTTTCAATTTACTGTTGAATGGGGAAAAGAACTTCAAGCCGAACATGAAAAATATTTGACTGAAAAGATCTTTAATGGTCCTGTTGTTGTTATTGATTACCCTAAAGAATTTAAAGCTTTTTATATGAAGGTCAATGAAGATGGTAAAACCGTCAAAGGAATGGATATCTTGGTACCTAGGATGGGAGAAATTATTGGAGGAAGCCAAAGAGAAGATAGTTATGATCTTTTACTTAAAAGAATGATAGAATTAAAGATAGACCCAGAAGAATATTCATGGTATCTTGATTTAAGAAGGTACGGATCAGTACCCCATTCTGGTTTTGGTTTAGGTTTTGAGAGATTTTTGCAATACATTACAGGTATAGCCAATATTCGTGATGCTATTGCGTTTCCAAGAATTCCTAAAACTATTCGCTTTTAATGTTCAAATAAAAGGAGGAACCGATATGCAGAAGAGTATTATTATGAATGTTTGGCTCTTAATCTTTTCTAATACTTTAATTTTTGCAGAGATGCTTTTTAATGATATTAAAGAAGAGATAAAATCTCCTTATAGTTCTGGAGTTTCACCTTATTATAGTTCAAGCGTGAATGATTCATACTCTCCTCGTAATGAACCTATCCTCTCTGAAGAGGAATCTAAAAAAGAAGAAGAGACTTTAAATAAAACTCGTTCAGTCATCTCTAATTTAGAAGAAGAATCACAAAAAATTTTAAAACCTAATCAAACGCGAGTTCTTGCTAATTTTCAAAAAAATGTAGATGACTCCAAAAAAGAGATGGTTAAGGATGAAACTTACGATAATATCTCTCAAGATATCTCTACTAATAAAAATGATTTTACTGAAAAAGAGTCTACAGATTTAAAAGTAGAAATACGACCTTCCTCAAATTTTCATTATCCTTCTGTCAACGAAGCAACCATCAGTGAAAAGACTGGTATAAGCCAAAAAGATACTAGTCAAATGGCACTTTTAAAAACAAAAAATAATACAGAGGCAAAAGAAAATTTAAATCAAGAAAGAGAAATAAAAGCACCTAATAATGATCCAAACGCTAAAGAAGCTTGGTTTATACTTATCCAAACAAGTCCTAAACAAGAAAATTTAATTGAAACTCAGAAAAAAATTAAGAGCTTTCTCAGTCAAAAGGTTCCTCTTAACATTCATATAGATGATTCCTATAATCTTCTTTTAGCAGGACCTGTAAATCATAATAATGTTGGGATGCTCTTGAAACTTATCCAATTTAATGGATATCCTCAAGCTACTGCTATTTTAAACAAATAGACTTTATCTTAATCCTTATTACGTATTGCTTCTTGTCTTTCAACAAAAGCAATCACAGCCTCTTCTAGCTCTAAATCTCCCTTAAATTTAATGTTTTTATAAGCTTCTTCTTTTGTAATACCCACTATTTCATGCGTTAAATAGTGTCGCCACGGTAAATTACCTTGTGAATCTGGATGAACCTGATTAGCATAAAATTCAGGCTTAAAAGGTAGACTCTGATTCTCAGGTCTCACCTTATAATCATAAACAGCAATCTTGCAATCCTTAATTTGAATTCCTGATTCCTGAATGACACCTGCCAAATGATTAATGGTTCTTCCTGTATCAAATACATCATCTACTAATAAGACTTTATCTCCTTTTCTTAAATATCGAGGATGGTAAGTCCAACCATCAATAGTAATTGACTTTTCTTGAGAGAAGGAGTTTGTATAAGATCTTGCAACAACAGCACCAAAAAAAATTTCCTTGTGTCCTTCAGGTAACATTACTTTAAAATAATCACTAATAACATTCCCTAAATAAGCACCGCCTCTTAAAAGAACATAAAGGACATCTGGTATGAAATTTTTTTTATACATTTGATATGCTATTTTGATCCCTGCATTACGAATTTCTTCAAATTGAATAAACTCTTTTTTCATGTTGACTCATATTCTCCTTTTATTACCTTTTAAACTGTTAATGTGTTTTTACAAAAATAGAGAAATCCTTATTCTAAACCTATAATAAGAACTTCTCTAAGTATCTGAGAAATAATTCTCAATTAAATTTATATTTTAATATCTATTGTCTCGCCTTTTCTATAGACAGAAATAACATGAGAAGTCTTCTTACTCAGAGAATCATAAAATACAACCAAATCTGTAATTATTTTTCCATCTATATGAGTAATTATATCATTTTGATGAATAGAAGAACTCATATCATCTTCAAGAGAAGAAACGACTAAGACCCCTTGAATCCAGCTTTTAGAAATTTGAAAATAATTTTTAATTTCTTCTGTTACTGGATATACGCCAAAGGAAGGATAGTACTTTTGATCTTTTAGTTTTGAATCTTCTGGTCGAGAACCTAAAATAAGATCAATTGTCTTTTTTTCACCAGCTCTAAAGATTTCTAAAGTAATTTTTTCTTTTTCGTAAAACTCTGTCAGAAAAGATGTTAGATCATTACCTGAACTTATAGACTGCTTATTGACAGAAATTACTAAATCACCTGGTTTTAAGCCACCTTTTTCACTAGGAGATCCTTTTAATAGCGATACAACAAAAGCTCCTTTTTGATCTTCTGGTAAGTGTAAACTCTTAAGTTGTTCACCATCTAAAGCCTGACTTACAAGAACTCCTAACCATGCATTAGAATCTTTATTATTAGCCTTTCCGTTAAGGAACCTTTCTATTGATTTCTTTACATCATTAATTGGAATAGCAAATCCTAATCCAACACTACCACCAGAAGGACTAGCAATAGCTGTATTAATACCTATAATCTCTCCTTTCAAGTTAACAAGAGGGCCGCCCGAATTACCCTGATTGATAGAAGCATCTGTTTGAATAAACGAATTTCTACTAGGTAAATGAGGATTCACAGAACGAGCCGTCGCACTAACAATACCTTGAGTAACCGTAAAGCTGTATTCTAAAGGACTACCAAAAGCCATTACAAAATCACCTATTTCAATAGAGTCAGAATCCCCTAAAGTCGCTACTTCAATTTTTGAGTCTACATCTTTTGCAGAAAAAGAAATAAGAGCTATATCTCTTTTGTTATCCCTTCCCTTAACCTCAGCTTTTACTGTTTTTGAACTATTGTAAAACTTTATTTCAAGATCACTAGCATTTTCAATAACATGATTATTCGTAAGAGCATAGTAATTATCATTATCTTTAAGAACAATAACACCACTTCCTGCCCATTTAACTTCTTGCGAAAGTCCACCTCCAAAAGGAGACCCAAAAAAAGGAGAAAAAAAAGGACTTGCTCTCACAACACCCTTCCCATGAATTTCTATCACTGTTGGTAAAATAGATTTAGAAATAATACGAAATGAATTTTGAAGATCTGAAGGACCCTTTAAAACCTGAGAATCTTCTTGTAAAGTTTTAGCCTTTAAAACAAAAGGCGGTTGAGATGGAAAATTAAAAACGGGAGGTTGTGGAGTAAAACTATAACCTATCAAAATTCCTACACTAAAAGTAATGATAGAAATAATACCCGAACCAAAAAGAATCAAACGCTTAAAGTTCATAACCAATCTCCTTTTCATTCTTTTCTTATATTTTCTTTAGATTAAAGATATGAATCAATACTAATTTTATACCTTTGTCAAAATAAGTGGACCATCTTTTGTTATTGCAATTGTATGCTCAAAATGAGAGGATATTTTATGATCCTTAGTAATAACAGACCATCCATCTTCTCCAATTTCACAAGTAGCTGTACCTAAATTAAACATAGGTTCTACTGCAATGACAAGACCTTCTTTAAGCCTAAGTCCTCCTTCTGGAAAATTAGGAACATTCGGCTCTTCATGAAGATCAAAACCCACACCATGCCCACAATACTGATAAACAATACCATAATTGCAAGATTTTCCAATTTCGAAAACAGCATGACCTATATCTTTAATACGATTATTAATCGTCGCTTTTTCAATACCAGCGTAAAGAGCCTTTTGAGTATTCTCAATTAATGCTAAAGCTTCTTTAGGAGCTTCTGAAAGAGCTATTGTTACTGCAGCATCTGTAAAGTATCCTGCCAGATTAACTCCACAATCAATGCTTATAATATCTGTCTTTTTTAACCTTATATCAGAAGGAAGACCATGGATAACAACTTCATTCATAGACAAACATAATGTTCCTTTAAATCCCATATAACCTTTAAAGGCTGGCTTGGCTCCTTTTTTAGAGATAAAATCCTCAGCCCATCTATCTAAATCTTTTAAAGAAACACCTTCTTGAACAAGAGAAAAAATCTCTTTTAATAGACTTCCTAATATATATCCAGAATCAGCTAACCTTTTTATATCATCTGAATTTTTAAGTTTTAACATTAATTTTCAATTCTCCTTTAAATAAGGAAATAAATTATAAAAAACTGCTAAGTGAGAAAAATCTTGGGATTCATATTTAAAAGATTCTTCTAAGGATTTTTTGGCTACTTCTTTATTACCTTCATAAAAAAAACTTAAGCCTTTGAAGAAAAAAATCTTAGCTAATAAGATTTTTTCTGAGGGTTTGAACAAAGATGAAAGATTCTCCTTAGATTGAAGTAACACATCTTGAGACTTTTGAAAAAAAGCTAAAGCTTGAGGAAAATCCTTTTGAGAAAATAAAATTAACCCATTATTATAGTAGGCTCTAGCCAGACTTTTAGGAGAAGAGGCCTCTCTGAAAAAAAGCTTCTCTGCCTGCTCAAAATCTTTACCTCTAAAAGTTTTGTATGCTATTAAAGATGAAATACTGTTTTTTTGACACAAATCTTTATCTAATTGAGATATCAGTAAGTCAAAATCATACCAATTTTCAGTTTTTGCAAAATCAAAAAGCATCACCTCTGCTAATTTTGATCGATCTGATCCCTCTTGACGATACCAAAAATCCCAAAATGCTGATTGACGTATTTTTTGTGGTTTTTCTTGATTTTGAATATAAGTAAATAAGAGCTCTATTTTATTATTTACTATCCAAGGCCTTAATACATCTAAAGCCTCTTGTGTTCTCTTCGAATTATTTAAAAAGAGAGCTAAAAACCAACTATAATCCGCACTATCTCTAAAGTAAGGAACTCCCAAATCTAATATTTCAAAAGCTTCATGTTCATAACCATTTTCAAGAATAATAAGAGCAGCATTGACGTAAGAAGCTATGGAAAAATCAGGATTCTCAGATCTTAACTGACTATATATACTTAAGGCTTTGTTATAGTTCCCTTTTAATATATTAATATCTGCTAATAAAACTAAAACTTGCTTGTCTTTTTTATCTTCTTCTCTCAAATTTTCTAAGTTTTCTAAAGCCCAGTCCCAATTATTAATTCGATATCCTAAAAAAGCAAAAGCTCTTGTATAGATTTTTTTTTGCGAAATCTTGTTAAAAATCCTACGAACAGAATCAATATCTCCTTTAAGAAGATACAAAAGACTCGCATTATAATAAAAATCAGCACTCTCTAACAAATCACCTATCTCTTCAAAAACAGAGGGATCTTGTTGTTCTTCAAATTTTTCTGAGAAATTAATCCCATTGACTTTCTCTTCTGTAAAATACATCAAAAGAGCTTCCTTTTTAAGAGGTTTATACTCCTCATTAAGCAAATAATTCTTAGCCCATTCATAAGCTTCAGCATAATCTTGAGTTCTCAAAGCAGAATAAATACGTAAAGCCCAGTATTCTTGCCTATTTGGCAAGGTTGATATAGCTCTTGCAGAGAAGGAAGCTAAAATAGAAAAATTTCCAGATTCTAGACTAAGATCATATGATTTTTTAAGAATCTTATTCCACTGAACTTGTTCTGTCGATTTTTGAGAAAGGTCTAGAAGATTCTGATAAGCTTCTTCATATTTTCTTTCTTTTATTAACAGACTAACTTTTTCATAAGTCTTCTGAAAATCAATAGAGTTTAAATGGAATTTCTGCCAAAGATAATAACCACTTATACTTACGAAAACGATTATGAGTAATAAACTAAGAAAATTTAATAAAGTTAATCGCATTAGCTATCCTTGAGAACAACGAGATTATCACCAATAGCATTTAAAACTCCACTTATAAATCTAGGTGAATTTTCATTTGAATACTTTCTAGCAATTTTCATAGACTCACTCACAAGAACCTTAAAAGGAATATCTTTTTGATAGAGAAGCGAGTAAACACTCATTCTCAAAATGATTAAATCTATCTTCTTTAAACGTCCTAAAGTCCAATTAGTAAGATGTCTATCTATACAAGTATCTATCTCTTGCAAATGAGACTCAACTCCTACTACAATTATTTGAGCAAAATGCTTTGATTCTAATGAAAACTCTTTATTTACAAGATCTTCCCATTCCTCTAATCTAAGAGGTTGCTCTCTACCCACTATATCACGGCTATAGAGAATCTGAAATGCGAGAACCCTTGCCTCCTGTCTTAAAGTCATTATAACACCTTATTTTAATTCAGAATCAAGTATTTGAATAGTAGCTCTCTTGTGTAACTCGTCTGCTGTTTTTTGCATAATTTTTTGCATAACCATCTGCTGTTGCGCTAAGAGAATCTGTTGCTTGACAGCATCCTTGACGGTAGTTTTCTTATCAATAGGAAGAACACCATTGAGGGAGAGCAACTCACTAGGTATTTTCTTATCTATATAGATTATATGGTACCCTGAATTTGATTTTAAGGGTGAAGAAATATCTTTCTCTTCCATGTTCATGACTTTATTGATAAAGTCATCTCCTAAAACTTGTTCTGCCTGAGGATTATTATAAGTTAGGTAATTGCCTCCTAAAATTCCCCCTATAGCTTGAGATGATTCATCTTCTGAATACTTCTTAATAGCCTCTTCAAAAGTAATTTTTTTGTCATCTATTTCTTTTTTAATTTTTTTAGCCTCTGAAAGAACATTAGCTTCTTTTTTTCCACTTAAAGAAAAAAAGATATGTTTAGCCAAAACTAAATCAGGACTTACCATTTGTGACTTATTTTTATTGTAAAATTCTTTTAGTTCACTCTCTGTAGGCTCTTTCACTTTGGCTACTTCTGGTTGAACCTTATCCTTGATATATTTTTGTATTATATAAGTCCTTTCTATTTGAGGTTTTGTTTCTTCCCAAGAAATTTTAGCTTCTTTTTTATAGGCTTCTTTAAATTCTTTAGCACTCAAAGAAACCCATTGTGGAAATTGCTGCTTAAAAGCTGTTATAACCTCTCCTTCACCAGCTTTGATGCCTGCTTCTTTAGCTGCCTGATAAAAAAGTACTTCATTAATATAAGCTTGAAGAAGTTTCTTTTTTTCCTCATTAGAAACAGAACGTCCTGATTGATTTTCAAGAATTTGAATTTTTTTATCAAAATCTTCTCTAGTAATAATCTCTGTCTTAGAACCAATTTTTATAGTAGCAACTGGTGCTGATTGAGCTGCTAAGATTGAAGCCATGCTTAAAACAAACACTAATGCCGTTAAACTTCTTCTCATGATATTTATTTCTCCTCAAAATTCTTTTTAACTTATTACTTTATTGAATATATCAAATATACCTTAAAGGGAATGCTAGCGTCCAGTATACTCTTTTGTCAACAAAATATGATTAAGCTACTAATCTGTAATCTTTCAACTATCGCGAAAGAGCTAAAGCCATACCCTGCCCTCCCCCAATACAAAGAGTAGCAACTCCTTTAGACCCCTTCTCCATTCGCGAAAGCGCATGCGCTAATGTAACAACTATGCGAACTCCCGTAGCGCCAAATGGATGCCCTAAAGCAATAGAACCACCAAAAGGATTGATAGGAACTTTTTTAATTGCTCCTTCTCCCCAGTAAGACTGCCATTCTTTAATAACAGCTAATACCTGTGCTGAAAAAGCCTCATTTAGTTCTATATGATTGAGATCTTCATAATCCCATTTTAACTTAACAAGAAGATCCTTAAGAGCCTTAACAGGCCCCAATCCCATTTCTCTAGGGGAGAGTCCTGTATTAGAAATACCTTCTATCCATGCTAAAGGTTCAATCCCTAAAGATTTAACTTTTGATTCACTTGCTAGTAAAATAAACGCTGCTCCATCATTTAAACTAGAAGAATTTCCTGCTGTTATCGTTCCATTCTTTCTAAAAGCTGGTTTAAGTTTTAATAACTTTTCTCTACTCAAATCACTTTTAGGACTCTCATCTTGAGAAAATACATATGTCTTTCTCTGATGAGTCACCTCTATTGGAACCACTTCAGACTTAAAAAGATCTACCTTAAGAGATTCCAAAGCTCTTTCTTGACTTAAAATAGCAAAATCATCTTGTTCTTGTCGTGATATTTTATAATGATCAGCTAACTCTTCTGCTGTTTCACCCATAAGAATATGTTCAAATGGATCTTCTAGAGCATCTATAATAAGAGAGTCCCAAATTGTTTGATGAGAATATTTTATTGGATGACATCGTACTTTTGCATCTAAAAAAAAGGGAGCTTGACTAATCATCTCAATCCCTCCTGCTAAAACAATATCGTGATTACCAGAAATAATTTCTAACAAACTTAAATGAATAGCCTTCATCCCAGATCCACATACTTTGTTAATAACATAAGCTTCTGTAGTAAGAGGACAGCCTGCCTTTAAAGCTATTTGACGGGCAATATTCTGACCCAAACCTGTTGAAAGGACGTTTCCTACAATCACAACTTCTGGTATCATTTCTCCCATCGTTTTTTTAGCAACTTGAGCTCCTAAGAAAGAAGGTGAGATAGTAGATAAAGAACCTCCTAAATTTCCTATAGGACTGCGAAAAGCTTTGAGAAGGGCTACCCTTGCCATAAAAATCTCCTTCTTAATACATTCAAAATGAATTCTTTATTAAAGCTAAAAACCTCTTGTTGAAATTAAAATCTTTAGCTCAAAAAAGCAAGAGTTGACAATTTAGATCTTGTTGTCTAGGATGCTAAAATCCTTTGAGAGTAAAATGGAAAACATGTAAACTCTCACGAATAAAGACCATAAGGAGGTTATATGACAAGTGATTATGAGATAATGCTTCTCTTTAAGCCAGAGACAGCTATCCATCAAAAGTCTTTAGAGACAATCAAATCTAAAATAAAAGAGGTTGGTGGCACATTAGAAAAAGAGAGCCCTTTTGGTGATCAATTTCTTGCATACCCAATAAAAAAACAAAAAAAAGGATACTATCATCTCTTAGAAGCTAAATTAGCTCCTAACAATGTGAAAGCTATCAATTCTGAGTTGGTTATGATTGATGGGCTTTTGCGTCATCTTATCATTGCTAAGTAAAACTTAAACGAACAGAAGGGTCTCAATATGGCAGCCGATATTAATAGTGTTGTGTTAGTAGGAAGACTTACAAGAGATATTGAAATTCGCTATACTCCTAATGGAATTCCTGTAGGAAAGATAGGTTTAGCTAATTCTCGACGAGCGAAAAAAGGTGATGTCTGGGTAGATGAAACAAACTTTTTTGACGTTACTCTCTTTGGGAAAAGTGCTGAAAGCCTTGCTCCTTATCTGACAAAAGGACAGCAAATCTGTGTTCAAGGAGAATTGCGTTTTGAATCTTGGGAAAAGGATGGTCAAAAGTCTAGTAGAGTTGTTGTAATTGCCAACAATTTACAACTCTTAGGATCTCGTCAACAACAAAATACTGGTTATAATAATTCAAATCAAGTTGAAGACAATCATTACGCCAAGCCTAGCCAACCTAATTCTTCGGAAGTTAACCCTAAATTAGGAACCTTTGATGAGGATATTCCCTTCTAATAAACAGAAAAAATCAAGGAGTCTATATGTCTAGTGAACAAGAAGTTGGTAATAACAACTTTGATAGAGAGGCAACAGCTTCTCCAAGCGATCGTCCTTTTGTTAAAAAAGGCGGTTATAATCGATTTTATAAAAAGAAAGTTTGTAGATTTTGTTCTGCTAAAAATTCACCAAGTTATAAAGAGTTTGAGCTTTTGAAAAAGTTCATTACAGAAAAAGGGAAAATCCTGCCTGCTCGTATTACTGGCACATGTGCTAAGCATCAAAGATTTTTAGCTACTGAGATAAAAAGAGCTAGATTTTTAGCTTTTATGCCTTTTAAAAAAGATTAAGGAAGGAAGATAGGAGAATTCTATGACAAAAGTAATCTTAAATGAACCCGTCTACGGACTTGGTGAAGAAGGTGATATTTGCACCGTAAAAGATGGCTATGCCCGTAACTATCTTATTCCCAAAAGTCTAGCAGGATCTTATACAAAACATAATTTAGAGATTCTTAAACAAAAACAAAAAAATATCTTACGACGAAAAGAACAAAGAAAAAAAGAAGCTGAAACCCTTAAAAGTCAAATAGAACAAGTTTCTTTAAGCTTTAAGTTAAGAATGGCTGAAGAAGGTCGTGTTTTTGGTTCTATTAGTAGCTCTGATATAGCAGAGGCTTTGAAAGAGAAAAGTATCAATATTGAAAGAAGATCTATCGAAGTATCTCATTCTCATATAAAATCTATCGGCGATCATGAAGTTCGTATTAGACTTTATGAAGGAGTTATAGTTACTTTAAATATTAAAGTTGAACCAGAAATCATTAAAAGATAACAAAATAGATGGCTAAAAATGGCTTTCATGGCAATCGTATAGGCAAAGATTTACCTCCTTACGATGAAAGTTCTGAGAAGGCTGTCTTAGGAGCGATTCTTCTTAATAGTCGCTCCTTTGACGCTGTCAGTACTTTATTAATGATTAATGATTTTTATCGAAGAGAAAATCAACTTATTTACAAGGCTTTTACAAGTCTTGTGAATAATAATATTCCTATTGATATACTTACCCTAACTGAATCTCTCAGCTCTTCGGGTGATATTGAAAGTGCTGGCGGTCATGGCTATATTTCTACTCTATCAAGCGCTGTTCCCTCTTCTCATAATGTAGCCTACTATGCTGAAATTGTTAGAAATACAAGTATTCGCCGACAATTGATTCAAACTTCAAGAGATATTATAGATGAATCATTCGAAGGTAAATATACTAGTCAGCTTCTTTTAGAGCATGCTGAACAAAAAATATTTAAAATAGGTGACTCTATCTCCACCTGTTCTTATTCCCGTCTAGGGGATAACTTAATGTCTGTGATAGATTCCCTTGTAAGCCTTGCTTCTAAAAAAGGGCAAATTTCTGGAATTTCTTCAGGATTTTCTGAACTTGATAAGATGACTTTAGGGTTTCATCCTTCCGAACTAACTATAATTGGAGCAAGAACAGGAATCGGAAAAACTGTATTTGCACTAAACTTAGCTATTCATATCAGTGTTGTTAAACAAGTACCTTCCGGTTTTTTCAGTTTAGAAATGTCAAAGAATAGCATTATTCAAAGAATAATAAGTAATGAATCAAGAATCGATCTAAGAAGAATGCATGCTGGTGGATTTCTCACGAGAAAAGAACACCAAAATATTTATAATTGTGCCAATAGATTAGATAATGCCCCTCTTTACATCGACGACACTCCAAATATTAAACTCTTTGAACTGCGAGCTCAAGCAAGACGGATGAAGTTACTGAATGATGTAAAAATAATTTTTATTGATTATATAGGTTTAATATCTCTTGAGAATCAAAATATTCCTAAACACGAACAAGTTTCAGAAATTAGCAAATCTCTCAAAGGACTTGCTAGAGAGCTAAATATACCAATAGTAGCCCTTTCTCAAGTAGGTAGACAAGTGGAAGGTTCTAAACCAAGCTTGGCTGATATTAGAGGCTCCGGTTCAATTGAGCAAGATGCTGATGTTGTTATTTTTCTCTATAGGGATAGAACTAAACAAGCAGAACTACATGAGAGTGAAAATAGCCTAGAAGAAGGAAAACCATCATTCGACCCTAGTAAACCTTTAGAAATAGAAGTTCTTATCGCTAAACAACGAAATGGCCCTGTAGGCGACTTTAAGCTAGGATTTTTTCCTAACCATATGCGATTTGTTAATCTTGAAAATGGAGGTTCGCATACTTAAATCACTAATATCTTTTTAAGATAAAGAATCGAAGATTTTTTAAGAATTTTTACTCCCTAAGAGGAAAGAGATATCATTAAAAAATCCTAGAAAAAAGAGAATCAAGACAAAAATAACCCCAATAATATGTATATAAAATAGCGTTTTTGCTTGAAATCCTTTTCCTCTAATAGATTCTAAAAGCAAGATAAAAATCTGTCCTCCATCTAGAATAGAAATAGGAAAAAACAAATTCATTGCTGCTAAAGAAGCACTAATAATCCCTAAAAATTGCAACCAGTAAATAAAACCTGACATACTGGCAAGATGACTAGTAATGCCAACGGGACCTGAAATTTCAGTAACGAGAGAAGCAGGATTTAAAATCAATCCCCATATACCCATAAAAGAAGCTGAAAGAAAAGTGGTAACCTGATTCAAACCTTCTTTAAAAGAATTAGCTAGACCTTCTGCCTTTTGTAATTTTACTTCAGGAGTAGAAAAAAAGATTCCCCAAGTAGCCATAGCCGAATAAAGAGGGAGTTCTAAAATTTCTTGATCTCTTTGTACTAAAACTTGGAAAGTTCCTGAAGTTTTCTGTTTCTTAAGATTCTCTAATTCATAGTAATTATAAATATTTTTACCATCTAAAGATAAGATAATATCTCCCTCTCTAATACCAGCTAGTTTAGCAGGACTATCTCTTTTAACCTTACCAACTTTAAGAGGAATCCATGGCAAAACACTTTTGGAAAAAAGATAGAGAGAAGTATCTAAGGAAATTATCCTCTTTTCTCCTGACCTTTCAACTTCAAAAGATATAGTTTCCATTTTTTGAGGAAGGTCTTTAAGAATATCTGTAAAATACGAAACTTTTTTATCTTCTACTCTGTAAATAACATCACCTGATTTTAATGAAGATTCTGGCAAATCTTTTACAACAATTTTTGTAGAATAATCAGGTCGAGAAATTCCTACTGAATTAATATAGCTAAAAATAAAAAAGGCTAAAAAAATATTAAAAACAGGACCTCCTAAATATATGAGGATCCTTTTCCATCGACTTGCTTTTAAAAACGATCCCTTAGGGAGTTCTTCATATGTAAAAGTTTTCTTTTTTTCATGATCTATTAGACTTGTGCCTGCCATCTGACAGTAACCTCCCACTAAAAGAGGAGATATCCTAATCTCAATACCTTTCCATCGAAAGGAAAAATAAATATTACCAATACCAATAGAAAATACTTTAACATCAACGCCAAAAATAACAGCTAGAACAGCATGGCCTAATTCATGCACAAACACAACAAAGGATAAGCCTAAAATTGCCAATAAAATTCCCATTATTTTACCAACTCTCCCTTATTTAAAAGAAATTAACAATACAGTAATAAAAAAGAGGAATCACAAAGAAAAAGGAATCACAAGAATCTAATACTCCTCCCCTTCCTCGTATAAGTGTTCCTGAATCTTTAACTTTAGCACTTCTTTTAAAAGAAGATTCAAGAAGGTCTCCCATAATCACGAGAAGGCTAAAAATTGATGAGAGAATAATAGTAAAAAGTAAATTTAGATGGCTATAATTTAGATAATAAGCTACTAAGAAAGAGGAAGTTGTACCTAAAAACCCACCAAAAAATCCTATAAAAGTCTTATTAGGACTTACAATTAAACTTTTATTAGGAAAAAATCTTCCTAATAATCTTCCCAAAACATAAGCAAATCCATCATTTGTAAAAACAACGAAAGCAATTAAAAGAATATGTCTCCAAGAATCTTCAAGAAAAGTAATCCTAACAAAGTAAGTAAACATAAAGTTAGGATAAAAGAAAAGTATAGCCGACACACCTACTTTTGAAAGAATACTATTGACTTCAAACTCATTATTAGAAAAAAGAGATAAAGAAAAAATAAAAGTCATTAATATAAAAGAAACTAAATAAATTTCTGAAAAATAATCCAATAATCCATAAATTCCCATAATATAAGTTATGAAAGTAGGATATATTCCTAAAATAACAGCTAAAAGAGAGGAAACTCTTAAACCATAAGTTTTAAAAAGAATCTCATTCATTTCTTTTGAAGCAAAAGCTGCAAAAAAAATAAGTGACGCATTGAGCAAAAAGTAAAATCCAAAATCTATGAAAGTAAATGTTAAAGCTATAGGAACAAAAATTACCAAAGTTATAAGACGTTCCTTCAAGCTGCTAGATTTTGACATTACTAATACCTCCAAATCGCCTAATTCTAGCTTTATAAGACAAAAAAGCTTCATTCAAGTCTTGTTCATCCCAGTCTGGCCAATATTTAGGACTAAAAACCAATTCAGCATAAGCAGATTGCCATAAAAGAAAGTTGCTTAAGCGTTGCTCTCCTGAAGTTCTAATAACAAGATCAACAGGTGGAAACATGGGAAGATCTAAATAATTATGAAAATCTTCTTGGGTAAGAGAAAGAGAAGATTTATCTTCATTTTGAAGTCTAAAATTTTCTTGATATCGACTAAAAGCGCGAATGATTTCATCTTGACCTCCATAATTAATAGCTAAATTAATACTAAGCCCTGTCATATGAATCGTTTTTTGACAAATAACCTCTATTTCATCTCTAATAGGGGAAGGAAGAGAAAGTAAATCTCCACTATGAAAAACTCGAATATTGTTCTCTAAACAAAATGGAAGTTCTTCTCTTAAATATTTCTTTAATAAATCAAAGAGAAAATTTACTTCTTCCTCAGATCTTTTCCAATTTTCAGTTGAGAAAACATAATAAGATAAATAATTTAATCCTATGCTAGAGGCATATTTAGCTATTTTTCTAGCTGTCTTTAAACCCTGTTGATGTCCTTCAGATCTTACCCTTCCCTTTTGAATAGCCCATCGCCCATTACCATCCATAATAATAGCTACATGAGTAGGCAAATCTTTAGAAATCTTTTCAGAAATCATTCTGATAAAATTTCCTTTTCTTTATCAGATAAAATTTCATCTAGTTTTTTAATGAAACTATCTGTCGTTTTCTGAATATCATCAATAACTTTTTTAAGCTGATCTTCTGTAATTCTAGCTTCTTTCTGAGCCTTTTTAGCCATTTCGTTACCTTCTCTACGAATATTTCTAATTGAAACTCGACTTTCCTCGGTAATTTCTTTAGCTTTTTTAGTAATTTCTTTTCGCTTGTCTTCTGTTAAAGCCGGAAAATTAAGTCGAATCAAATTACCATCACTGGCAGGATTAACACCTAAATCAGAAGATTGCAGCGTCTTTTCTATAGAAGTTAAAAGGGTTTTATCCCAAGGTTGGATAACAGCTTGACGAGCTTCTGGAATAGAAATATTCGCTAATTGATTTAATGGCATACGGGAACCATAGCTATCGATAAGAATTCTATCAAAAATAGCTGTGGTTACTCTCCCTGTTCGCAACGAAGATAAATCTCTCTTAAAAGCTTCAAGAGTTTTGTTCATTTTTTCTTCAGATGATTTAACAACTTCCTCTACCATTAAAACCTCTACTAAAAAAGCTGAAAGAAACTATTTAGTCTTTACCTAAAGATCTCCTTTCAGCTTATTCTTTAAAATTATTGCTTACCTACTTCTAAACGAACAAATTCAAGAACAGAAAAATCAGAACCTACCTCTTTAGAGAGTAATTTTTTCTTATTTTCAACTGTTAGAGAATCATCCTTGACAAAGGATTGCTCCATTAAACAGATTTCTGCTAGTTCTTTATTAACTCGTCCTCTGATTATACCTTCTAAAACCTTTTCTGGTTTATCCATTCCTTCTGTTTTTTTTCTCTGTACCTCTTCAAGTTCTTTCAGGAAAGAAGCATCAACAGAATTGCGATCTAAATACGAAGGTTTTAAAGCCGAAACATGCATAGACAAATCTTTAGCAAAATCTTTTAAGCGACTATCAGAAGCAGCCTCTTGTGAAGAGGCATGAAGCCTTACAATAGATCCTACTTTATTATTACTATGAAGATAAGAACCTATAATATCACATGGGTTTATATCAAATTTAACAATCCGTTTAAGAGACAAATTTTCTTTAAGAGTTGAAGCAACTTCTTTGAGATATTCTTCTTGTTTTTGACTAAGATTTTCAGAATTTAAATCAGCTAACTCAGAAGCCAATTTATTCCCCAACTGCGACATACTTTCATTAAGAGCTACAAAATCAGTTTCACAAGAAATCTCTAAAATAATTGCACATTTCTCTGAAGTAGCTAAGAAAATTCTCCCTTCATTAGCAGCTCTATCTGATCTTTTTTCAGCTGATGCCATTCCTTTTTCTCTTAAAACACGAGTAGCTTTTTCAAAATCTCCTTCAGCTTCCTGAAGAGCTTTTTTACAATCTAATAAACCCGC
Organism: Eudonia mercurella; assembly: GCA_963082485.1. NCBI lineage: Eukaryota > Metazoa > Arthropoda > Insecta > Lepidoptera > Crambidae > Eudonia > Eudonia mercurella. The sequence goes on from CAUJAO010000068.1 coordinate 114,937, forward strand.
TCCTGTTTGTGCACGAAGTTTTTGAACATCTTTAGGATCAATACTTATCACTTTTTACTCCTTAGTATCTTCAGGCATATTAAGAGCAATTTGATCAGAATAACGATCTTCTACATCTAAATTGTCTTGATAAGCAGCCTCTTCTGAAAGAGTTTCAACAACTTGTAAACCTACTTCTTTGTCTGCTTCTAAAACAGAATCTGTAATTACCTTTATAAAAAGAGAGATAGCTCTAATAGCATCATCATTACCTGGAATAGGATAGTCAATAACATCTGGGTTACAATTAGTATCAACAACAGCTATAACAGGAATCCCTAAACGACGAGCTTCAGCAACTGCTATTTGCTCTTTTTTAGGGTCAATAATAAACAAGAGACCTGGTAGGTCACGCATTTCTTTAATGCCATCCAAGTTCTTTTTAAGCTTATTTTTCTCTTTTGTAAGCTCTGAAGCCTCTTTTTTCGTAATTTGATTGAAAGTACCATCTACTTCCATTTTTTCAAGCTTGCGCAAATATTGTAAAGACTTTTTAACAGTAACAAAGTTTGTTAACATGCCCCCTAGCCAACGATTGTTGACATAGTACATATTGCAATCTTCCGCACCTTTTTGAATAGCACTTTGAGCTTGTTTTTTAGTTCCTACAAAAAGAATAGTTTTACCTTCTTTAATATTTTTACGAACAATATTATAAGCTTCTTTAATAGCTGTAATAGTTTTTTGAAGATCGATGATATGAATACCATTTCTTTCTGAATAAATAAAATGTTTCATTCGTGGATCCCACTTCTTAACTTGATGCCCGAAATGAACGCCACTTTCTAATAGGTTTTTCATGGTAACAACTGCCAAAACCTTCCTCCTTAATCCCTCTCTCTTTCACGGAAAATTATTCCGGAGTTTTAATGCAAAATAATGCTTGGTGAGGATGCCATAATATGAAAGAAATATCAATGCTTTAAATTATCGAAAAATACCTTTTTTCAAAGATCAGAATCATTTCGTGAAAATAATCTCAATAAAAAAATCCCCAAAAAAGAACCTAATATAAGAAAACTATAATACAGTAACCAATAAATTAGTCCATATAATTCAATATTAAAACGAATCATCCAATCAAAGAGAAAATTACCTAAGAAAAATTCTCCTAAAATAGCCATAAAACTCACTAGCCAAAAGCCACCTAAGTATGAAAAAGAAGAGAACAGAACAAAAAGCAGTGCCATAAAACATCCCACAAATACATGAGATATAAAAATATAAAAAAAGCTCATAATTTTTTTCTCTTACTTCTTATTTAGAAAGCTGAATATAGCCTATTCTAAAAGGTTGCGATTGAATAGGATTAAAAACATCACCTGCGTAGACGACCATATAGACCATAATATTAAATAAATGATCACTAGACTTTTTAAATTCTTCTGGTACCTCTTTCATATCATCATACTCTGCATGAGATTCACCCATCCCTCCCCAATCTTGATTAGATAAAGTCTCAAACCCTTGATTGTTAAATGACTGATCAGCAAAGCTTCTATACAAAATCCTGTTATCTTTATTTGAGCTACCCTCAATAACTTGAATAAACATGCCTGTACCAGAGTTTTCTATGTTTGAAAAGTCTAATATTAAATCAATATTTTTGCCTTGTTTATCTTTAGAGATATCAATAATAGGTGAAGAGGGAAATAATAATTCATCTTCTTTTAATTTTGTCTTTTGAAAAGGAAGATACTTAAGATCTTTTAAAGCAAATTTTGCATCGTATGCACTCTCAAATCTATTAGCATCTTTAGTATTAGCATCCGAAAAAGAACTATAATTACTTAATTTTCCTTTTCCGTAATAATTAGATCCTTCAGGATATATTTTATAGAAGAAAGAAACTCCCTGAAAATTCTTTACATTTTTCATATAATCTGATGTTAAAGAAATAGTCGAAGACTGATCTGACCCTTCAATACTATGTATTATAGGAGAATCAATAAACGATATCTCTGGAAAACCACAAGAGACAAATGAAAAAAATACAAAAACTATTAAAGTACAAATCATCACTTAATTCTTCGCTAGCCTTTGTCACTCAGAAGATGATTATTTAAAAATACTCAAGTACAATAACCTATTAGAGGCTAACTTTTGCCAAGTAGAACCTGTATATTCTTTAACAATTTTAGAGTATAGACTCTGAGCTATATTATTCTCTTTAATTATTTCACTAATAATAGCCTGATAGAAGATACCTTGAACCCTATATAAAGGATTTTCAACTATTGATAATTCTTTATATTTTTCGAGAGCTCTCTTTAAATCTCCTTTGATCTCCCAAATATTCGCTTGATAAAGAAGAGATAGATTATACTGATAAGTATTACTTGATACTTTAGAAAAACTCTGAAGAGCTTCATCATATTGATGATAAGCTTTCATGAGAAAAAGGCCCTTTAGAAAATTAGCACGTGCAGATAACACTCTCCCTGTTGATAAGCTATCTAATTGAACTAAGTAAGAAGAAGCTTCATCCAAAAGAGATTTATCGATTGAAGCCTTATTAGAAGATTCCCACTCATTAAAAAGGTTTTCTGCTTTTTCGATAAGCACAAGAGCAGAACGATCAACCTTAAACACTTTTGTATATCTATAAGAAAAAAAGATTGCTGCTGACAAAACAAAAAAAGCTATTACAAGATAAGCAAGTTTACTCTTAGAAAAAACTGGTGAAAAAATTTTCTTCAAATTCATTTTTTAGAGCCTCTTTTATTTCTTAAGTGAAGTGAAAGGGCTATAACCTGAAGTTTCCTCTTCTGTCTCTTTTGAAAGATACTGAGAAATTTCTCCTTTCTCTTTAGCTTTAAAATAATCTTTAAGAGAAAGCACTATTTCTCTCTTTCGAGAGTCTAACTTCTGTATTGTAGCATGAACCCTATCTCCCACAGAAAGAGATTTATCAGCCTCTTCAAAACTTCCATGAGCACTTATAGATATTCTTGACTTAGGAATAATAGCCTCCACTTCATCAAGAGAAACTTTCCAAAAATTTTCACCTTTTTGAACTATGGTAGCTTCAACAGTATCTCTCAACTTAAAAGAGTCCCAAGGATTATTAATAAGCTGTTTTATACCTACTCTCATTTTTCTCTCTTGAGAAGTAATTTGAAGAATCTTTACTTTAACTTTCTCACCTGTTTTTAAAACATCTTTCATTTCTTGATAATGAGTTGTCCAAGAAACATCTGAAATAGAAAGATAGGCATCTAATCCCTCTTTAACCCTTAGCAAAGCTGCAGCAGGTAAAACCTTTACAACCTCAAGATCTAATTCATCTCCCACTGATATTTCTTTTTCTATTTCATCCCAAGGGTTACTCTCTAGCTGCTTAACCCCCAAGGCTACTCTTCGTTTTTCTAGATTAACCTCTAAAACAATACATTTTAATATCTGTCCTACACTAACAACTTCTTTAGGATCCTCAATTTTCTTTGTCCAAGAAAATTCTGAAATATGAACTAAACCTTCTATACCTTCTTTAATTTGCACGAAAGCTCCAAAGCTAGCTAGCTTTGTAACCATCCCTTCAATAAGGTCACCACTTTTAACTGATTCTCCAAGACGACTCCAAGGATCATCTTGAAGCTCTTTAAGAGATAGGTTGATACGACCTGTTTCTGCATCTAGGTGAATAATTTTTAGCGTTAACTTTTGTCCTTTTTCAACAAAATCTTTAGGACGTGAAGAATGGCCCCAACTCATGTCATTAAGATGAAGCAAACCATCAAATCCTCCTAAATCAACAAAAGCACCAAATGAAACAAACTCTTTAACAAATCCCTCTACAATATCACCCTCTTTGTGACTCTTCAAAAAGCTGTCTTTCTTAGAAGAAGACTCTTGTTTCAAATAGGTCTTGCGATCAAGAACGATATTAGAATTTCCTCTTTCAAACTTGAACTGACTTACCAAGAAAAGACTTTTTTGTCCTAGATAAATTGAAGGATCTGGTTGAGAATGAAGATCAACCTTAGAGGCCGGTAAGAATGCCTCAACTTTATGAGATAAAGATACAATAAATCCTCCTTTAACCTGAGATTTAATTGTACCTTCAATTACTTGTCCCACTTGCATACTATTTTTAAGATTCTTTTTAAAGCGAATTTCATCTGCCTTTAACTTACTAACTTGAGCAGATCCTCCATCACGACCTTCACGGCGAATGAGTAGAACCTCTACCTCTTGACCTTTTTGAGGAGTTTCAGAAAATTCATTAAGGGACAGGATGCCTTCTGATTTATAGTTTATATCAACGAAAACATTACCATTCTTTTCATCGACCTCAAGGATAACACCTTTAATGATGTGACCTTCTTGAACAGAATCTATGCTCTTTACATAGTTCTCTAGTTCAAAGTCTCCTCCTCGTGAATCTGCCATATTGTCCTACTCCTCAATTCTTTTGCGATAACTTAACTATTAATGACTTTCTTTATTCTGTCAATTTCAACAAGAATAGTTCCACAAACCCTTACAATAGTCAACCCAGAAGTATCTAAATACAAGGTCCCCTTTTGTAGAGAAAATTGTTCTTTTAAATTATTTTTATCTTGTGAGTCTCTTTCTCTAATAGCCTCTTTAACAGACAATAAATCCTCGTCAGACCTCTCTAAAGCTCTTCTTTTTGCCCTCTCTTCCACAGAGGCATCCAAAAAAACTTTTAGTTCTGCATCAGGAAAAACAGAAGTAGACATATCCCTACCTTCTACAATTAAATTTTTTCCTATACTCCAATCCTTTAAGAGATGATTGATCCACGAACGAACCTTAGAAAATTTGGCAACAAACGAAACAAGTTTATCTACTTTATCATTATGAAGGTCATTGTAAGAAAAAGACCCAAAAGAGGATACTGGCTTGCCTTCTTCTGATATAGTAAAAAGATTTTTCTCAATTACAGAATAAACTAAATCTTCAGTTACAGAATTTATCGACAAACCTGCCCTTAAGTAAAGGCAGGCAACAGATCTGTAAAATTCTCCAGAACTAATAAAAAAGAAATTTGTTTCTTGGGCAATCTTTTGGGATATAGTAGTTTTACCGACTCCCGCGGGACCATCTATTGCTACTATCATTTCTAGTTATCCCCTTTGAGCTAAATCCTCTTCCATCTTTAGATTTACTATCAAATTCTCTCTTTCTTCCATCTGATCGACCTCTCTCTCCTCTCTGAGAAAATCTTTCATGAGAAGAACCTCTCGATGAATCAAAATCCCTACGATAGGGTCTGTCTCTTTGAAAAGAATTTCTTGGTGAAGATTGATAATCTGGTCTATCTGTCATTTCTCTATTTTCAGATCTCTCTCTCATCGGTCTTTTATATCCAGAATCCGATGTCCTCTCTGAAAATCTTCTTCCTCCAAAACCTTGAGAAGAACTTGCTGATCGACCTCTCTCTCCTCTCTGAGAAAATCTTTCATGAGAAGAACCTCTCGATGAATCAAAATCCCTACGATAGGGTCTGTCTCTTTGAAAAGAATTTCTTGGTGAAGATTGATAATCTGGTCTATCTGTCATTTCTCTATTTTCAGATCTCTCTCTCATAGGTCTTTTATATCCAGAATCCGATGTCCTCTCTGAAAATCTTCTTCCTCCAAAACCTTGAGAAGAACTTGCTGATCGACCTCTCTCTCCTCTCTGAGAAAATCTTTCATGAGAAGAACCTCTCGATGAATCAAAATCCCTACGATAGGGTCTGTCTCTTTGAAAAGAATTTCTTGGTGAAGATTGATAATCTGGTCTATCTGTCATTTCTCTATTTTCAGATCTCTCTCTCATAGGTCTTTTATATCCAGAATCCGATGTCCTCTCTGAAAATCTTCTTCCTCCAAAACCTTGAGAAGAACTTGCTGATCGACCTCTCTCTCCTCTCTGAGAAAATCTTTCATGAGAAGAACCTCTCGATGAATCAAAATCCCTACGATAGGGTCTGTCTCTTTGAAAAGAATTTCTTGGTGAAGATTGATAATCTGGTCTATCTGTCATTTCTCTATTTTCAGATCTCTCTCTCATAGGTCTTTTATATCCAGAATCCGATGTCCTCTCTGAAAATCTTCTTCCTCCAAAACCAGATTCTCTTTTTCTTCTATCATTTCTGATCTCTTCAGCAGGTTTCATTATTTGAGTATCTACTACTCCTCTCTCAATAAAATCTTCTTGAGACTTTTGAGCTAGAAAAGGTTTTTTTGAATCTTTCATAATTCTTATTTTACGAGAACGGGTTTCTCTTAAAAGATTTTCTACTTCATAACTAGTCAATTTTCTAAACTGTCCAGGAGCTAATCCTTTTAAAACTACCTTACCAATTCTAATTCTATGAATTCTTTTAATAGTAATAAATTCAGAAAGAAAAACTTGTCGTATTTCTTGATTTTTTCCTTCTGTCAAAATCAAGTTGACTTCGCGAGAATTTTTTAGGTAATAATTTTTAAGTTGATATCTCTCTCCATTAACAAATAAACCTCTTTTGAAATTTTCTAAAAGATCAATTGGTATTTCTTTTTTTGTTGATACCTCATATTCTTTCTCAATCTCAAAAGAAGGATGGGTCAACGTTTTAGCAAATTCTCCATCATTTGTTAACAAGAGAAGACCTGAAGTCATAAAATCTAGTCTACCCACATAAAAAAGCCTCTGTCCGAAAAAAGGCTGCACTAAGCTTACAGCTAAAGGCCTATTTTCATTATCTTGATGGCTACAAATATACTTTTCTGGCTTATAAAGTGCTATGTATACCTTATCTTCGTCTTTCCAAGAAATTCGACTGCCTTTGTATTCTACAATATCTACTGGGGAAACCTTAAAACCTAATTCTGTTACTACACTTCCATTGACTTTCACTAAACCTGATTTAATATGATCTTCGCATTCTCTACGGCTTCCCAGCCCATGACGCGACATAAAAACATGAAGTCTTATTTCAACTGATTGAGTATTTTCTTCGAGAGTATTTTCTTCGAGAGTATTTTCTTCGAGAGTATTTTCTTCGAGAGTATTTTCTTCGAGAGTATTTTCTTCGAGAGTATTTTCTTCGAGAGTATTTTCTTCGAGAGTATTTTCTTCGAGAGTATTTTCTTCGAGAGTATTTTCTTGTTTAGTATTTTCTTCCATTATTTTGATAAAACCTCTTTCTTTATCTATTCGTTTTTGTAGACAACTATTGCTTAAAATTCCTATATCTCAAAGATTCGACCCTTTTCTCCTAAAAGAACTTTTTCGTTTATAACTGCACTGTGCAACAATATCTTTTCTTCCTCCTTTTGGGAAGAACAAGATACCTTTTTATCTATAAAAATGAGAAAAAGTAAAACATTAGTCTTAAACAATTTAATTCATAAGTACCTTAAACACCTCTTTTTCATGATAATTATTGTTAAAAAAAATTTTGATAAAAAATCAGATTGAAAATCTTTCTGAAAGAAAAAAAGATTACCCTATTTTTGTTTGTGTAAGAGCACTTGTATTTTCTAAAAAGAAAATTAGATTTCTTTTAAAAATTTCCACCTACCCTTTTCATAATCTTCACAGACAGATTCTATTAAAAAAATGTGAAAAATAAAATCTTCACAATGAGAAATTCATCTTTATACGTTACCTTTTTTAAGCAATTGTTGATTTTTCCTCTTTTTCTATTTTTTCTATCAAACCTTCCTTACGGTCTACTATCTTTTTTCGTAGCTGTCGCTCTAAAGATTGGTATATCTCCGGATTTTTCTCCAAATAATCTCTTGCATTCTCTCTACCTTGACCTATTCGATCAACTCCATGAGAATACCATGAACCTGATTTTTGAATTAAGTTATGCTTAAGAGCTAATTCAAGCAAAGAATCAGAAGCAGAAATTCCTTTTCCAAAGATAATCTCCATTTCGACTCTTCTAAAAGGAGGTGCTACCTTGTTTTTCACAACTTTAACACGAACACGATTTCCAGTAACTTCATCAGCGCCTTTTTGTGTTATACTCTCAATTTTACGAACTTCTAAACGTACAGAAGAATAAAACTTAAGAGCATTTCCTCCTGTTGTTGTCTCCGGATTACCAAACATAACACCTATCTTCATTCGAATCTGATTAATAAAAATAAGACAACAGTTTGATTTAGAAATACTCGCTGTCAACTTTCTAAGAGCTTGACTCATAAGACGTGCCTGAAGACCCATATGTGAATCTCCCATATCACCTTCTATTTCAGCTTGAGGTGTAAGAGCGGCTACAGAATCAATAACAATAAGATCAACAGCACCACTTCTTAAAAGAGAATCAGCAATCTCTAAAGCCTGTTCACCACTATCAGGTTGAGATAACCAAAGATTATCAATATTAATGCCTATAGCTTTAGCATAAACAGGATCTAGGGCATGTTCAGCATCAATAAAAGCTGCTACTCCTCCTAATTTTTGAACCTCTGCTATAGCATGCAAGGTTAAAGTAGTTTTACCAGAAGACTCAGGGCCATAAATTTCAACAATACGACCTCTAGGGTACCCTCCTACTCCCATAGCATCATCTAAAAGAATCGAACCACTGGGAATAACTTGTATACCCTTACCTACTGAAGATTCTCCCATTTTAATAAGAGATCCTTTCCCATACTGTTTTTCTATCTGCTCTCTGGCAATCTCTAGGGCTTTCAATTTATCTTCTTTAAATTCACTTCTTACGCTGACTTCTTTTTTAGCCACAAAATCCTCCTTTTTCTGACTTGTTCCTTTTCCTTAAGATACATTTTATACTAGAATATAATAGACTGGAGAATTATATAGATTGAAAATATTACTCTCAATTTTTATCTTACTTATCATAACTGTTTGTTCTCTCTTCTCAAAGTCTCTTCTTGAAGATTCACCTTTGAGTCCTAAAATATGGAAACAAGAATTAAAAAATCAAGTCAAAATAACAAAGATAACATCAGCTCTTAATCAAATAGGAAAATCAGATCCCACTTTTTATGGATATATAGCTCCTCAAATACTCTCTCTTGGACTGTCTATTTACAAAGAAAAATTTGTTTATAATAATCCTGATTTGTTTTCTTTTCTTTTAGGGCAATTCTCGAAATTGCCAGAAACTGCTTTTAGACAATCTGTGCTAAAAATGGCTATGCAATTACCTAAAAATCTTCGTCAAGATATTTGGAAAACAGAATATATTTTTCTTACTGAAAAGATTTCATTTTCACAAGCAAACCAAAGAAAAGGTGAGTTGTTATGTTGGATTTCTCTCAATAGAGAACAAGTGATGGGAAAACAGAGTCTCTTGATTCTTCTTACAATTACGCAAGAACCCTTTTTAAAAAATATTTTAATCGAAGCTATAAATAATTTCAAAGACCCTAAATTCTTATAAATTATTTCTTATCTAAGAAATAATTTACCTAAACAGTATCAGAAAGTATGTTTTTTTTCTATTATTTTTCCCAAAACAAGCAACCAAATCTTTCATTAAGTTAATAAAAACTTGCCTATATACATATTTTTTAGCTTTTCTTAGATAAATCTAAAGTCTCCCTTACAATTTCTTGCTTTTTAGATGAATCATGACTTTTTAAATGATTTTTAAGATAATCACTAACAATCTTAACAGCCGGCTTAACAGTATGTTCTCCAAAACCAAGGCCTACAAGACCATGCTCTGTTCCTGTAGATCCTTTAACCTGAATTATCTCTTTAGAAACATTAGTTTTCATTCCATAGCGATCAAAAAATTTCTTTATAGCGGATACGGAAACAATACTATCTCCCTCTGAATAAAATATAAGCAACGATGCTTTAAATTGACTATAATCAAACTTTCTTACCTGTCTAATAATTTCCATCATGGTAATAAGAGAATCAACATGGACAGAGTTTTTCTTTGCTTTCTCTCTAGCCTCCTCTGTATTAATGATATTTTTATCTCCTTTCTGTCTGGTTATCATTGCTGGAGCAATATAACCACCTGTAAACAGGTACGCTAATTGTTTACCAAAAGGCCCTAAAACAAGATTTGTACGCCAATCTTTAGGAAATATATTAGGAGAAAACAAGACTAACGCAGATATTAACTCAGGAAATTTGTTCGCCAACCATAAGGAATAATTAGCACCATTAGAAGTAGCCATTATCACTACCTTTTTTCCCAAGATTTTTCCTATAGATAACGCTTCATAAGTATCTTTCAAATGATCTTCAAGAGAAATACCTTTAAAAGCCTTTCTTCTATCGTTAATCCCACTTCCTTTAAATCGAGTTTCAAATAAATTCATTCCCATTTTTTTAGCGACTTCTTCTGGTACAGGAGCTATTTCTTTTCTATTTCCTGTATAGCCATGAATATAAATTAAACTATACTCTGTTTGCTTATTTTTTTCTTTAGCCCAAACTATTCTTTTATTTGTACTAGGAACTAAATCCTCTATTTTTGACTCACTCTCACTAATAGTTTTTTCAAGCGTCTCTAAAGTTAAAGAATTTTCCTCAAAGAAAATTTCTTTAGATGATAGATATCTTTTAGGCACCCAAAAAAGGAACATGGCTAAACTCACTATAATAAAATTATACGTTATAATCCCTTTGATCATTATCATATACTCCCTGCTGACAACTTTATTTCAAATAAAATAATCCATAATAAAAAGGAAAAATAGAAAATATGTGTCAAAAATTAACTTATCAAGCTTTTAAGTCTATACTTTTATAAGTACTCATTTGCTCTTGAGAAGACTCATGACCACCAAGGCAATTCTTTAGATAATCGACAATAATCTTAACAGATGGCTTAATAGTATGTTCTCCAAACCTAAATCCCACCATTCCATGCTGAGTTCCTGTTGAACCTTTAACTTCTACTAATTCCTTTGAGGCTTTGGTTCTTTTTCCATAACGATCAAAGAATTTTTTTATAGCGGTAGAAGAAACTATTCTATCCCCTTCTGAATAGAAGACAATTACAGGAACTTTAAATTGACTCTCATCTAACTTTTTCACTAATCCTACAATTCCCATCATGGCAAAAAGAGAATCTATGTGCACAGCATTTTTTTGATCCACTTCCTGAGTTTGATGAGTATCGTAAACTCCTTTATTTCCCCACTGATTAGAAACTAAGCTGTCTGGTATATAACCACCTGTAATCATATAGGCAATCTGTTTTCCCCAAGGTCCTAAAACTAAACGAGTACGCCAATCCTTGGGAAAGATATTAGGAGAAAAGAGAACTAAGGCAGATATCGATTCAGGAAAACGATTAGCTAACCAAAGAGAGTAAGGGCCTCCTGTTGAATTACTGATTAAAATGACCTTTTTGCCTAACACTTTAGCCACTGAAAGAGCTTCATAGGCATTCTGCAAATGATCAGAAAGAGTCACTCCTACGAACGCTTTTTGTCTATCTGAAATACCACTCCCCTCAAAACGAGTTTCAAATAAGTTCATCCCCATCTCTTTGGCTATTTCTTCGGGAACAGGGGCTATTTCTTGTCGAGTCGCTCTATATCCATGAATATAAACTAAGCTAAAGTCTGTTTGTTTTCCCTTTCCCTTAGCCCACACTATTCGCTTATTTGTCTCAGCTACTAAATTAGGGACTTTTGATTCCTTTTCATTAATATAGTCTTCAATATCTTCTATTGGCACAGAAATTTCTTTAAAAGTCATGCCCTTGTCTGAAACAGAAATTCTAGGTCCTAAAAAAAATCCTACTACTAAAATAGTGATGACAAACCCAAAAATTTTAGTTAGTTTACTCATGAATAATCTCTCCTATTTAATCTTTTTCCAATCTTAAATAGATATATTAAGAACAATTTTATTATTTCAATAAACTCTAGATTGTTAGATCTATATTTTTATGAATTACCTTTTGACTTTGAATATTCTCTTTTTTCTCTCTCAAGTATTTTTTAAGAAAATCTACTGTCATATCGATAGAAAAAGGTGTCATGCTTTTTTTTGATTCTCCTAACATCTTGCCACCGTGTTGAGTCCCTATAGCACCCATAACTTCAACTATTTGCTTAGTCGCTTTAGTATGAGTTCCATACAAATTGAAGAATCTCTCTAAAGCTTCAGGAGATACTATCTGATCCTCTTTTGAATAGAAAGTTAAATAAGGCATTGAAAATACACTAGGATCTATTGTTTTAACAATTCCGACAATTCCCATTAATGACATAAGAGAATCGTAATGAGATACTTCTGATTTTCTTGCTACCTTTGTTATCTTATCTTTTTCTTGCTTTAAAGTTATTTCTTTCTTTTCCTTTTTTGAACTTCCCCATTGATTGTCCACAAGGTCTAATCCTATATAACCTCCTGTTACAAGATAGGCAATTTGTCTACCCCAAGGTCCTAAAGCTAAATCTGTTCGTATATCTCTCGGATGGTAATTGGGAGAAAAGAGAACTAAGGCAGCTACTGACTCAGGAAATCGAGCGGCTAACCATGTAGCAAAAGGACCTCCATTAGAGGTTCCCATGATAACAACTTTATCTCCTAAGATTTTTCCTATGGATAGCGCTTCATAAGCATCTTTAAGGTGATCTTGAACACTCACATCTTTAAACGATTCCCTATAGTCATTTTGACCACTTCCTTTGAAACGAGCTTCATAAAGATTCATTCCCATCTCCTTAGCCACCTGTTCTGGAATAGGAGAAGCTTCTTTAGGAACTCCTGTATAACCATGAATATAAATAAGACTATATTCTGTTTTTTTCTTGGGTAAACCTGCCCAAATGATATTCTTCCTATCCTTATCCAGTAAATCAGGAACCTTATCCTCTTCTTGAGAGATATATTTCTCAACTGTCTGAATGTTAGCTTTAACCTCTTGAAAATCTATCTTCTCATTTAATGACATTTTCGGACCTACACAAAAAAGAAATAAAGATGCTAAGAAGATAATTCCCAATATTACAAGTATTTTTCTCATAGAAACCCCTTTGATACAGTTTTAGCTAATACAGCTAAATATTAAGTTAAGTTTTATTTTAAAAATAAAATTTATTACTTACCAAGATTTTTAATATTTTCATCTCTTTGTGAAAGGTATTTTTAACTATTTTAAAAGGCATATTAAGAAATATATTGCTTTATTTTTTAACCATCACTAAAGTTTTTCCACAAATCTCTAAAACCTTCTCACGAGAAACCTCTTTATACACACCACCAGAAACTCTAAGAAGAGGAGTTTTTAACAATTTATTATTTTCTTTTAAAATTTCTTCCCCATCATACTCCATAAAAGACAAGTTGCTATTTTGAAATATCTTACCCTTTTTATCAATGAGATCTTCAGGGAGATATTTTTTGAAAATATCCTTCCACTCTTTAGGTGAAAGTTCTCTCTCATCTAAAGAAATAAACTGATATTTTATACTCTTCTCTTTAAAAAATCTTTCTAATTTTTGTGTTTCTTTACATTTTTTACTACCAATAATTTGAGGAATCATAGAAATCTCACTTAGATAAAAAATTAACTAAGGTTGATTCTAAACCAACAATTTCTTATTTTCAATTAAGATGTTTGAAACTTTGCAAACTCATAATTATCTAAAGAATCTTAAAGAAGGAGATAAAACATGACACCACATTTAAAAGCAAATAAAGGAGATATCGCTGAAACCGTTCTCTTGCCAGGAGATCCTCTCAGAGCTAAATGGATTTCTGAAACTTTTCTAGAAAATGTGACACTTTATAATAATGTAAGAGGCATGCTAGGTTTTACAGGAACTTATAATGGTAAAAAAGTTTCTATTCAAGGAACAGGAATGGGAGTTCCTTCAATAGCTATTTATGCTTCTGAATTAATCCAATTCTATGGAGTTCAAAATCTTATTCGTATTGGAACAGCTGGATCATTGCAAGAAGATATTCGGATAAGGGATATTGTAATTGCTACAACTGCTTCTACTTCAACACCATTTTCATTTATTGAAAATCTTTTGCCCTCTTTTAGTGGAGTTTATTCTCCTTCAGCTAATTCTCAGTTACTCTTAAAAGCTACAGAATTTTGCCAAAAACTCAATTTATCTTTTCAAATGGGTTCTGTTTTAAGTAGTGACACTTTTTATGATAGCAATCCAGAAGCATGGAAAAAATGGGCTAGTCTAGGTAGTATGGCTGTAGAAATGGAAACCTACGGACTATACAGTTTAGCTTCTTATCATAAAGTAAAAGCTCTATCATTACTAACAATTTCTGATTCACTTGTAACTGGTGAAAGCACAAGTCCAGAAGAAAGACAGTCTACATTTTCGGAAATGGTAAAAATTGCTCTTAGTTTAACTTAATTATTATTAAAATATCCCCTTATAACTCAAAATGAGCAAAAAGGGGATATTTTGTATAAAGATTAAAAAATCTTAAGTTAAAAGAAGAATTTCGATTACCTTGATTGTATAATCAGAATTGTGATCATTAATAGAAAACTTTAACCTTTCCTCTTTTTTCGCATTAAGAAATTGTTTAGCAAAAGGTGATTTATAAGAGAGTATACCCTTCTCAGGCTGTGATTCCCATGGCCCTAAAATACTGTAAATCTCTTGTATATCATTCTTTAAATGATTGACAACTGTTATCTTTGTTCCAAAAGAAACAACATCTCCTTTAATCTCATTTTGATTGAGAATTTTAGCTCTATCTAATTCAAGACTAATTGTATTTAATCGAGATGTTAAAAGAGACTGCCTATCTTTAGCTGAATGATATTCTGCATTTTCTTTTAAGTCTCCTAAAGCCATAGCTTCTCCAATATCTTTAGAATTTTGAGGAATTTCTACTTCTTTTAAATGCTGCAGCTCTCTTTGTTTGGCACTAAATGAGCTTAAAAGTGTATAAAAACTTTCATCTTCAACTGACTTCAAAAACTCTGCTTTTTCAAAAATGAAAGAAGGATCTACTTTTTTTATAATGTTTTGTGTTTCAACAAGTTGCTTAACAGATAAAGAAGGAAACCCTTTAAGTATCTCAAAAACTTTACGGCATAAATCTACATTTTTTGCCTTTATGAGTACTTTTTCTAAAAATTCATCTTCATAAAAAAATCCCAATATTCCTTTCTGCAATTTTTTATTAGAACTCGTATCTCTTTTTGCCATAATCTCAGAGTTTGTTTGCACAAGAATATCCAAAAGTTTAAGCATTCTTTGTTCTAAAGGAATTTTTATTACGTCTGATAAATCATTATAGTGTTGCATAATATAGAGATAAGCATCTTTTTTTTCAGAGGATTTTTCTATTATATTCTTTAAAAAAGCTTTAAAAAATTGTGGTTTCTCATTTTTGAGTAAATCACAAATCTTCTTGTTGAGAGTGGCTGAACCCGTAGGAAAAATACGAGAATAATAGATCTCCCACTGAGAAGAAATGCTATGAATCTTATCTAAACATTCTTTTTTCAAATCAGTCGAATCTAATTTTTCAAAAATAGCTACCATTTCTACAGGTTCTCTTAAAAAATCTTGGAAAGACGGAAGAGCAATAATTTTAAATGAAGGATATTCTTTCTGGCATTTTTCTACTATTAAATATGAAGCAAGAGTTTCAACATTAAGCGTAGCCGTCTTCAGAAAAGAACCAAAATAAGAAAACATCTCTAAAAGATATTCTGAATTTAAACTATTGGGAACATCTTTGATGAACTCTGAAAAAATTTTATACCGCTGAAAAAAATCAGAGGTTGACTTAAATTCAGTGTATTTTTTCTCTTCAAAACTAATAGACTGACTACGCATAACAAAGTGATCTGATTTATCTAAAGACTTAACGAAGTATAAATCTTTTTCTAAAAAATCTTTTACTTTACTACTCCAATTGTTCCATTCACTTTCTTTAAAAATAGAAGGATATAATTCATTTTTAATAACTTTTAAACTGACTGTACCATGACTCTTAAGAATAGAGATAATTCCCCATCGAATATCTTGCTCTAACTTCTCTTTAAGTTTCTCCTTTGTCCAAACAGCTTTATAAACACGAATATCACCTTTATCAAGACTCTCTAAAACATCCATAGCCATAGCGATAGATAAATTGTGACCTCTTTTTTTAACGAAATCGATAGTGAGATTCTCATCATTAACCTCTCGAATAACCCCAACATTCCAAGTTTTATGAAAAACAAAATTTCCTTTTAAAAAAAAGATTCTTTTTTCGAAATCTTCCAATGCCTCTGCAACATTACGAGAGCTTGTGTTCAGGTGTGATTTACTGATAAAAGATTCAATATGAGAATTATCACTGTATTTTTTTCTAAGAAGACTGACTAATTCCTTTCGATAATTCATATTATTGGGAGAATATGCCAACATATTCTTAATTATATTAAGACATTCATCAACTTGCTCTGAGCTTGAATAGGCATTATATAGATCTTCTAAAAGAAGAACTACTTTTTTTTCTTTTCCTTCAAAATCATTAGAGTCAAAAACACGAAAAACCTTTTTCTCAATATTAAGAAAAAAATCGAAATCATTGCCTTGAGAAAGCGTAATAAACTTACCCAACATTTCTCTCACACCTGAAAAATTTCTTGCTTCTATAAATCTATGAATAGCTTTTTTAAAAAATTCACGAGCTTCTTCTTCCCTACCTTCTGACTCATAGAAAAGTCCTAACCCTCGAACAGAATCGGTATCTTCTAAATCTATTTTAAAGAGTTTTTCCCAAACTTCTATCCTTTTTGATTCTTGAGAAGTACTCTCATAAACTTTAGATAAAAGTCGAAGAACGTCTTTACTAGGATAAAGATTTATAGCTTTTTCTCCAATGAATTCTGCTAAAGATGGCTTATGGTGAGAAAGAAGAAGATCTATAAGCCTAATCATAATAGTATCATCAGCTAAATCTTTTAAAAGACTCAAATATCCCATAATATAGAGAGCTGTAACACTTTTTTTAGCTTCTTTGGATTTTTCAGAAAATACCTTACAAATCTCAAAGGCTTTTTCTTGATTTTTTTCTCTAATAATCTGATTAACAAGAATGTCTAACTTTTCAATCTGTGCAAGAGAATAATTATTTAAAGTTGTACTAGTCCATCTCTCTTGTTGCAGATTTTCATTTAATGTTATCAAACTCCCTTCTTCTACACTCATTTTCAATTCTCCCTTTTTCTTTCTGTTAATTTAAAATTTCTTACTGAATATATTTTTGATATATAGCACTATCAAGTTCTTTAATACTGTGTAACATTTCTTCTACACGACTTCTATCCTCTTGAACTCTTATATAGTGGTCAATGAGCCAAAAATATCTATTAATAAGACGGGGAATAAAAACACTATCACTAACTCTTTTTTGGGTAGTCTGCTTTACTTCTTCCTTCAATTGATAAATTGACTGTTTTAATTTTCCTAGTTCTAAAGGTCTTAGTTCTCTTTTAATATCAAAAACTCCTAAGAGGTCACCATAAACAGGAATCCACTCTTTAATGAGAGTATCAGGAAGAGATTTTTCTTCTTTTAAAGTTCCTATAAGACGATGAATAACACTACTTTCTAAAGATTCAATATCAATTTTTTGAGCTCCTAAAAGAAAGGCTTCTCTAAAAAGAACCTTCGATGTCACTTCTTCATCAATGAGAGCATGCACATCTGCTAACTGTGCCATTATATCAGAATCTTCTCTGTCAACCCTAAGAGCTTCGCTCAAAACCTCTATGGCCTGTTCATAATTTCCCATTCCTTTGTAACACTTTCCTATCTTTAAAAGAAGATTAGAATCAATTTGACCTGAATCATAGATTAGAGACTGATAAATCTTCTCTAAATGAGAATACAAGTATTGCTGTATGGTAACTTTTCCCCTTTCAAAACAAACTTTAAATCGAGAAATATATTTCTGACAAAAATTTTTCCATTCTTTTAGAATAAATTCTGCTTTTTCATAAGAATCATTTATCTCTTGAGCCTTAGAGAGTTTTTCATTCCAATAAAGGGCAGCCTTCAATAGATATAACAATTCCTCATCTTCTAGATGATTCACATGTCCTTCTTCGGCTAATTGAATAGCTTTTAAGAAATCTCCTTTTTTGAAACACTCATAAATCTGATCCACTAATGTTTTCACAGCTTCCTTCATTACGAGAAAATTCTCCCCCTTCCTTTTATTGTATTTAAAAGGAAAACTCTTTTACTGCTAGCGCGATAAATTTTATTTTAGAGATAAAGTTATTTTTTCAACAGACAAAATTACTTTTAATTAACTTTAGCACATTTTCATAAAAATAATAAACTACTAACTAATGAAGGATATATTGAAGGGAAATCTTCTTTTTGATATAAGCTTAAAGAATGAATAGTATAGACATACTGGCTCCTTCTCTTTTAGGAGCCAACTTTCTTAAGTTAGAAAAGGATCTTGAGATTATTAAAAAAAATCCAAATTTATGGTTACATCTGGATGTTATGGATGGGCATTTTGTACCAAATATATCTTTTGGTGTACAAATGATTGAGAGAGTCCGTGAATTTTTAGGAAATTCTATCTTCTTTGATGTTCACTTGATGGTAAAAAACCCAGAAGACTATTTAGAAAGACTCGGTAATATCCCTATTCAAAATTTTACTTTTCACTTTGAGTGTTGCACTCATCACGATCGTCTTATTAACCAAATAAAAGAGAAGAAAATTTCTACTGGAATAGCTATTGTTCCTAGCACATCTGTAGAAAATTTATCTTATATCTTACCCCTAATTGATATAGTATTAGTTATGAGTGTTAATCCAGGATTTGGAAATCAAAAATTTATTCCTTATATTACAGAGAAAATTCAATCTCTTAGAAAAATAAGAGAAGATAAAAATCTTAAATTTCGTATTCAAGTCGATGGCGGAATTAATTATCAAACTCTTCCCTTTGTTAAGAAAGCAGGAGCTGATATATTTGTATCGGGAAGTTCCTTTTTTAGTTCAATAGAAGAAAGTAATAACTTGATAAATTTGATAAAACAATAAACTAACTTTATAGTAAAAGCCTTCGCTAAAAGGAGATCTATTTGAATCCTTATAAAATGCTAAAGAAAGCTAAAAATCGACTAAGAAAGGGTGATTTTGGCACTGTAATTCGATCTCTAGAGAAGGAAATATTTAATTTTAGAGGAAATCCTGATTTTTATCTTATTCTAGCTATTTGTTATATAGGTTTAGAAAATACTAAAACAGCTGAAACATATCTTGAAAGTGCTGCTAATTTAAGTCATCCTCAAGATGAAGAGATTCAACAGGCTAAAGCTATTTTAAATATTTCGCGTCAAAAGCCAGAAAAAGCAATCTCATTTTGGCTAAACATTTTGGATAAAGATCCCAAAAATGAAATGGCACAAAATGGACTAGAAGTTTTAAGAATTCATTCTCAGGATTCTTTCAAAGATTGGATCAAATCTGAAGACTTTCTAAGCTTGTGCCCAGATCCTAATCTTAAATTTACACAAAAAAATCAGATTCACAGAAGTAATTCATTTGCCTATAGAAAACGAAATTTCTCTTTTCCTAAGAATTTTGTTAAAATTTTTACCTCTATAATTTTTTTAATAATAAGTATTTTTAGTCTATTTTTCATTTTTCAGAAGATTTTCTCTCCTTATACTGCTAGACAAGGAGTAGATGTTATTATCATTAGTCCTAAAGATGAAGTTCTCTCTTCTCAAACAGCAGAAGATCGTAAAAAAGAAGGAAAAAACCCTTTTCGCTATATTTTAGCAAAAAATGAAATTCTTCAACTTTTTTCTATGGTAAAAGATTCTTTTAACAAATATGAAGATAATCAAGCCCAAATGGATATCAATCGTCTTCTACTCTCAAATGCTAGTGATGATATTAAAAGAAAGGCTTTAAGCCTTTCTCAATTCATTAAAAAGCCTACTTTTGCTACTTTCAAAACAGGACCTTCTTTTAAAGAAGTAAGTCAAGATCCTGATCTTTATGAGGGAGTTTATGTCCGTTGGGAAGGAAAAGTTGTTAACTTAAAAGAAAAAGAAAATTATATTATCTTTGATTTTCTTTTAGGCTATACCGATGAAAAAATCTTAGAAGCTATAATATTTTCTGTCATGGATTTTGATTTTTTCCTAGAAAATGGCATGAATATTGAAGTCATTGCTCAAATACAAAAAAATGATGAGCATCCCCCTTTTGTCTTGAAGATTCATAGTCTCCATCCCCTAAAAATATAAAAACACGTCTCCTCTTTTTCAAGAAATAAACGAATATAAAAAAGAAACAATTTTTTCTACAAATTCTTCTTCTTTTAAATTTTGATATAGATAAACTTCTCCGCTAAGAATATCTTTAAAAGAAAATCCTTCATTGCCCAAAAAAACAACAATTCTAGCGCCTTTCTCTTCTGCAAATTTGAATTGATGTCCTAATTTTTTATGATCAAGATACACTTCTGATCGAATATTTTTTTTTCTCAATAAGTCTGCTAAATGAAAATACAAAGAAGCATCCTGTTCATTTAAAAAAAGAATAATAGCCTGTGTATCTCTCAATCCTTCATCTTCTTTTTCTAAAGCATTAAGAAGACGATCAAGCCCTATAGAGCCTCCTACTCCTGAAATAGAATTTTTACTATACAAGCTCAAAAGATTATCATAACGTCCACCTGAACAAACACTTCCTAAACTAGGAAAGTCCTCTAAACTTGTTTCAAAAATAAGCCCCGTATAGTAGTCTAGACCTCTTGTAATGGAAAGATCAATTTTAATATAATCGCTTTTTCCTACACTCTCAAAAATATCAGCAATTTTCAATAGATAATCCCAACTAGAGAGAAAAGGCCATTTATGCGCTAAATCTTTTAATCCCTTCTTTGAAAGATCACAACTACTCTCTATAAATACCATTAAAGAATCAATACTTTCAGAATTAACCTCTTCTTCTCTTAAGGCTTTTTTGACAGCTTCTTTACCTATCTTAGAAATTTTATCTAAAATTCTTACGATAGGGACTTCTTTATCTTGTAAGTTTAATTTTTTTAATAATTCTTGCACAAGAGAACGATGAGAAAGAGAGATTTTAAATCGAGAAAATCCTAGTGAAATTAAGCTATCTATAGATAATAAAAGAATTTCTATATCTGCTAAAAGAGAATCGGCTCCTAAAATATCAAAATCACATTGCAGAAATTCTCTATAACGACCTTTTTGAGGGTTTTCTCCTCTCCAAACTTTTGCCATATGATATCGCTTAAAAGGGAAAGTAAGTTGGCCCCAATGTTGCGCAATATAACGAGCCAAAGGTACTGTTAAGTCAAACCTAAGAGCTACTTGTCGATTTCCCTTATCTTGAAACTGATAAACCTGCTTCTCTGTCTCTCCTCCACCCTTTCCTAAAAGAATTTCTGAATACTCAAGAGCTGGCGTATCTATAGGAGAAAGACCATAAGAAGTAAACACTTGAGTTAGCTTATGTAAACACAATTGACGCTTAGATTCTTCTTTGGGTAAAAAATCACGAAAACCTTTCAAAGTTTTAGGAGAAATCATAAAAACCTCTTATAAAGTATAAAATTTATATTTTAACTAATTTTTAGTAAACTATTTTGAAATTAAAATTGTAAAAGATTCGTTGAAAAAAGATAATTTTTAAGGCACTCTTTAAAATATGCAAATACAAAATACATCAGACTTAGAATCTAGCAAAAGATATCTTAAAGAAACAGAAGAAGAACTCAATGAACTTTCTTTTTTAGGAAAGGAAGAAATGCTCAACCACTTACTCAACTTAGGTAAAAACATTCCTAGTTATCCTTCTACCCAATCTCCTCAAAACTTAGTTCAAGGCTGCCAGTCTCAAGTTTATCTTTTTATAGAAAAAAAAGCCTCTCGACTTTATCTTTCTGGCTCCAGTGATTCTTTAATCCTCAAAGGATTTTTGCATATTCTCTTTACTTCTTTTAACGGATTAAACTGCGAGGAATCTAGTCTTCTTTATAAAAATTTTGAAGAATTTTTAAATAAAAGTCCCCTTCCTCAATCACTAACACCTAATAGAGCTATGGGACTTAAGTATATTCTTGATTTTGCTTATTCTCTTCAAGAAACAGTATGTTAGACTGTTCGTTTATCTATCAAAAAGTACAAACTTTTCTCAAACTTCCTTTTCGTTTTAAATTTTTTTTAAGTGCTCTCTTCCTATTTGTTATCATTATTGGGATAGACTACGCTTATATAATGCTTTTATCCCAACCTATTTCTTTAGGTAACCCCCCTATTCCTCTTGTAGAAAGAGGAGAAATATTAGATAGAAAGGGGAAAATACTAGCTTTATCAACCAAAACTTATTCAGTATCTGCTTGGCTTCCTAGTATTAAAGATCTTGAAAGTACCGCACAAACATTGTCAAGCATTCTTAAAAAGCCAAAAGAAGAAATTTTTCAAAAACTCTCAGGTGATAATAAATTTGTGTATCTATCTAGAAAAGCTTCTCCTGCTCAAAATGAAAAAATACGAGCTATTCAAAAAGAAGGTCGACTATTAGGTATTTCTCTTGAAGATGATTATGTTCGTATTTACCCAGAAAGAGATTTAGCCAGTCAAACGATTGGATTTGTGGGGATAGATAACCAAGGTCTTTCTGGAATAGAGTACTCTCTTAATAATATACTAAGCCCATCTCTTTCTGAATCAACAAGCGCCTTTTGGATTAACCCTCAACCTAGAGTGGGCAATAATATTTACCTAACAATTGATGCTGAAATTCAATACCAAATACAAAAAATAGCCCAATCTCACTTTAAAGAAAATCAACCTAAAAACCTCTTTATTGTACTAGCTAAAGCTCGCTCAGGAGAAATATTGAGTCTTCTCCAATTACCTTCTTTTGATTTGAACAATTATCAATCCTATAATAGTGAAATGTGGCAAAATCTTCCTGTTACTCTCACCTACGAACCAGGATCTGTCTTTAAAATTTTTACTCTAGCTATCCTTCTCAATAATAGTTCTCTCAAAGAAACGGATAGATTTTACGATAATGGTGTTTATGAAAAAATCTTACCTAACGGACAAACAATAAAAATACGCAGCATAGAGGCTTTTGGATGGGTAAATCCAGAAGGAATCCTTCGTTATTCTTCTAATGTTGGAATGGCCTTTGCTTCTGAAAAAATCAATAACAAAACTTTTTATGAAAAACTTCTTGATTTTGGTTTTGGATCACCTGTCCAAATTCCTCTTTCTGGAGAATCTCACGGTTTACTAAATCCTCCCTCTAAATGGTCAATAAGATCAAAACCAACAATTTCCTTTGGTCAAGAAATTGGCACATCGGCTCTTCAGATTATCCAAGCAGCAACAGCTCTTGCCAATAAGGGTTATTTACACCAACCAACTCTTATTAAAAAAATAGTATCACCTGAAGGAAAATTTTTATTTGAAAATAAAAATAAACCTATCAAACAAGTTATTAAAGCAGAGGTTGCTCAAAAAATTCTTAATATGATGAAAGCTGTTGTAGAGAGAGGAAGTAACTGGAGAAACAAAGTAAAGGGAGTTAACGTATCTTCTAAATCAGGAACCGCTCAAATAGCACTTTCTTCAGGAGGTTATTCAAAAAATCAATTTATTACCTCCATTTTAAGTATTTTTCCCACTGAAAACCCAGAATATATTCTCTATATTGTATTTGAAGATCCTAAAAAAAGTATTTATGGTGGAACAATAGCTGCCCCACTCTCAAAAGAGATTATTGAATTTCTTAGCAAAAAAGAAGCTCTTACGCATAAAATAAAAGCTGAAAATATATACCACGAAGGAAAGATTCCTCTCCCTTCCTCTCGTCAATTAGAAATTAAAGACAATAAACTCCCTAATCTTATTGGTTTTACTAAACGAGAACTGCTACCTTTATTAAGAGAATTAACTTCTCAAAATATTTATTTTAAGTTCAAAGGAGAAGGAAAGGTTATTGATTTTAATTACTCTCCTGAGACTCCTTTTTCAGAGATTGAAGAGCTTATCATCTATTTTCAATAAAAAAAGAGAGAAAATTTATGAAAAAATCGCTTAAATGTTGGTGTTTTAGTCTTTTCCTTTTATTGAGCCTTTCAGGACACGGATACTCGCCTGAACCTGTTAAAGGGCCTTTTATGAGAGAGATAAGAGGACTTTGGATAGCTTCTGTTTATAATCTAGATTGGCCTAGTCAACCTAACATAAGTCAAGAGAAAAGCAAACAAGAAATTATTCAGGCACTTAACTTTATTCAAGACTTGAAATTTAATACTATTTACTTGCAAATAAAACCTGCTTGGGGAGTTCTTTATCAAAGTAAACTTGAACCTATCTCTGCCTTTCTTTCTTTTTCTGAGAAGAACCACTCTCAAGATCTTTTAACCTTCTGGATAAAAGAAGCTCATAAAAGAAATCTTTTTATCCATGCTTGGATTAATCCCTTTAGGATTCTTAACAATTACAATAGTTACCCTTTCAAAGAAGCCCCTTGGTATAAACCTCTTGCTCAAAGTAATACTGCTTGGTTAGACCCTTCTTACCAAGAAGTAAGAGACCATACATTGAAAATTTGCCATGAAATCCTAACACTATATGATTTTGATGGAATTCATCTAGATGATTATTTTTATCCTGATAATCAATATTTAAAATCACAATCTTTTCCAGATAAAGAAGAATATAGTTTATATAAAAGACGAGGAGGATTACTTTTACAAGAAGATTGGCGACGAAATAACATCAATCAGTTTGTGCAAAATCTCAGTCAATATATAAAAACTTATTATCCCGAAAAAGCTCTTAGTATTTCTTCGCCTGGAATCTGGAAGCCAAGCCAAGCTTATCAAATTAAAGGCGGATCTTCTTTTGCTGATATTTACGCCGATTCTCTCAAATGGCTAAAAGAGAAATGGATAGATTATCTTATACCTCAATTTTATTGGTCTTTTGAAAGACCTTTTCAAAATTTTAATCATCTTATTACTTGGTGGAAAAATCATTCTCAATCAGACTCACATATTGTAGCAGGAGTGTTAACAGAACCCATTGGCAACAAAAAAATGGATTGGTCAAAAGAAATTCAAGAACAATATAAACTAATCAAGAAAAATAATCTAAAAGGTATCGTTTATTTTAGATTGAAAACCTTAAAGGAAAATCTTAAAGTCCAAGAAACCCTAAAAATTCTTTTTTCTAAACCTGCCCTTCCTATACTTTCTAATGATGAAAAGGGAGAGGCTCCTATAATAGAATTTAAAGAAAACTCTATTATCCCTTTAAATATGAAAAAAAATCAAAGACTATGGTTGAAAATTCAAAAAGAAGGAGATATTCAAGAATATGTCTTTCCTTATTCCTTAAAATATCACCTTCCTTTCCTTAAAAAACCTAATGAATCATGGGAAATCTTCTACATTAATCCCAATGGAACAATAACATCTGAGAGAACCCTGTTTTAAGAGCTAAAAATTGAAGCTATCTCTTTTTTATAAAGCTCATTCACAATATGCCTTTTCACCTCAAGCTTAGGGCTTAATTCCTTTCCTACTTCAAAAGAATCTTTGAGAATAACAAAGTTATTAATTAGCTCATATGGCTTAAACCCATTTTTAATGCTAACTAATCTCTGAATCTCTGATTTGATCAACTGGTGAACTTCTCTAGAGTTCCACCACTTATCCTGAGGTATCTCTTTTAAAGAAACCATATCTTGCTCTGGTGTATAAATAAAATCATGGGCCTTATTACTAAGAGCTCTTAATCGTCCTACTTTTTGAGAAGACTGAGAGTCTTTTTCTTGAGATTTGAAGAATCCTGTGGCTTTTGACAAAAGAGAACCTGAGCTAAGAGAGTTCACTAATCTTTCTATGGACTCTTGGGAAACAACAATTAATGCCCCTAAAAATTTTTGATCCTGTCCTAAAACAACAGTTTGCTCAATGTATTCAGATTCTCGAATAGCATCTTCTATAGGGAGAGGTTCTATGTTTTTTCCATTAAGAAGAACGATTGTATCTTTCGCTCTTCCGACAATTTCAATGTCTCCTTGACGACTGATTCTAGCTAAATCTCCTGTATTAAACCAACCATCTTCACTAATAACTTGAGATGTTAAATCAGGACGTTTATAATATCCCCCTTTCATTACCTGAGGACCCTTAACAAAAAGAATACCTTTCTCTCCTTGAGAAAGTATATTTCCCTCTTCATTGCGAATCTTAATTTCTGTTTTTCCAGCAAAAGGGGAACCAACTGTTCCTGGTAAAGAATCTTTCTTACACATAGCAATTCCTGGAGCCGTTTCTGTTAATCCATAGCAGTCTTGAACTCTTAAACCTATCACAGAAAAAAACTTAGCTGTAACTTTTGGAAGTTTTCCACCCCCTGAAAGAAAAGCTTTAAAATTAGCTCCCAGACGTTTCCTCACAGCTTTAAAAATAACTTTTCTTCCTACTATAAAGAAAGGAAAGGTCAAAATATAACCTAAACCAGACAAAAGTCTTAAAGAGTATAAATTATAATGTGTAAATTCAGGAATCTTATTCGTCATTCGACGTTCACACGAAACATTCCAAGAAGAGAGGGTGTAAAAAAACTTGAAAAGAAATCTAGCTAAGAATGAAGCCTTGTTAAGGTTTTTATAAACACCTTCTTGAATAGCTGTTAACAAACGAGGAACACAAGCAATAATATCAGGATTACTCAATCCTATATCTCTTAACATAACAGCAGGAATAGGGCGTGAATAGACAAGAGTACCTCCTCCTAAAATAAAACAATAATGAACTAATCTCTGAAAAGAATGCCATATAGGCAAAACGCATAAAGTTCTAGACCCATCTTTAATATCAACATAAGGTTCATGATTTTCAAATTGCCAAACAATATTATAATGGGAAAGCATAGCCCCTTTTGGCTCGCCTGTAGTCCCAGAAGTAAAAATAATCGTAGCAATATCATCACCAGCACCTGAAGCAAATATCTCTTCTAAAGCCTCTTTTTCTTCATGAGTTACATAAGGTTCTTTTAAAGAAAGAATCTCTGAGAGATTCATAAACTTTTTGGTAGAATTTTTTGTAAAATCCTCTTCCATTCCTTCATCATTCATAATGATCACATATTCAACTTTAGGATACTTTTCTTCATTAGAAAGAAAGTAACTCACCATGCTCTTATTTTCTAAAAACAATAAGCGAATATCACAAAAATCAACAATAAAAGATGTCTCTTCTACTTTAGAGTCAGATCCCTTTGCTACATTAATAGCCCCCAACCCTAAAACAGAAAAATCTACAACTGGCCAAAGAAAATTATTATCAGAGAAAATAGCTACCTTTTCTCCTTTAGATAATCCCCACTTTTTTAAAAAAGCTGAAAGCTTTAATATTTTTTCATAAAGCTGAGAGTAGGTTTCTCCTATAAAGTTACCCTTTTGTGAATCATAATACATAACTGCCTTTTGGGAACTATGCACCTTCAAACCATCTAGAAAAGCTTGAACTAAAGTTCTCTTTTTCATACATCCTCCTTACAAAAAATGGGCATTAAAACCCTTCAAGCGTATCTTTTAAACAAGTCTTCCTTCCATTGACATGGGAGCAACACTCTCCACCTTTATATTGACAAAAGACCCTATTAAACGCTCATCTACACTAGGAAATCTAAAAAGCAATTTCCCTTCATTTCTTCCTTTTAAATATCCCTTTTTACGATCCTTACCTTCTACAAGAACTCTTTGGTGAGTTGCTAATAAATTTCTATTGTACTCTAAAGAAACTTCTTTTAATACTTTTGTTAATTCTTGAAAACGATAATCTTTTTCTTCATAAGAAACAGAGTCTTTCCATCGAAAACTGGCTGCTCCAGGTCTAGGCGAATACTTGGCTATATAAGCCATATTAAAACGAAACTCTCTCATAGATTTTAGAGTATCTTGAAACTGATCATCAGTCTCATCTGTAAAACCTACAATAATGTCTGTAAAAAGAGTAGCTTCAGGTAAAATACAATTAATACTCTGAACTAAAGAGCGATATTTCTGCATAGAGTGATTTCTGTTCATCCTTATAAGAACCTTGTCATTGGCTGACTGCATAGGTAAATGCACCCAGTTGGCTAAAACTCTATATTGACTCATGACTTCTAAGACTTCTTCATTCATATCTCTTGGATGAGGAGAGGTGAAATAGACCCAAAACTCCTTATCAGAAGACTCACCTATTTCACCTATCTTTTTTAAAAGCTCTGCAAATGACAACTCTTCATTTGATTTATCTTGACCATAAGAGTTTACGTTTTGTCCAAGCAAAGTAATAGTTTTAAAATCTTTCTCTACCAAACTAGATACTTCTCTTAGAATATCTTCAGAAGGTCGAGAAACTTCTCTTCCCCTTGTAAAAGGTACAGCACAAAAAGTACAGAATTTATCACAACCATTTTGAATAGGAATAAAAGCTTCAAAAGAAGAGCGATAGGCTGGTTGAACACTCCAAAAACCCTTAATAGGATCATCTGCTTCCTCAGGAAGAGAAAAAGGAGCTGAAAAAGCGACGCCATATTGACGAATCATATCAGGAAGTTTAGCAAGATCTTTAACAGAAAAAACTAAATCAAAGAGCTTTTGAAACTTTATTTCATCTGAAGGAAGAATACATCCACAGACAAAAGTCAAAACCTCATTTTTATTTTTTCTCTCATTCCATCCATGAATTTTTGAGTAGACTTTATCGATTGCCTTTTGCCTAACAGAACAAGAAACAATACCCAGCAAAGTGGCTTCTTCCTCATTTTGAGTTTTAACAAAACCCATTCCCTGCAAAACAGACTCAATACGTT
The DNA here is from genome assembly GCA_963082485.1 of Eudonia mercurella. Taxonomy (NCBI): domain Eukaryota; kingdom Metazoa; phylum Arthropoda; class Insecta; order Lepidoptera; family Crambidae; genus Eudonia; species Eudonia mercurella. The sequence goes on from CAUJAO010000068.1 coordinate 143,756, forward strand.
CTCCATCAGAAATATTCATCTGACAGCCCAACTGTAATATGTAATATTTCATTTAAAAATAAACCTCTGAAAAAATATGAAAAGAAGAAATCCCTTTTTCTCTTAAAATATCATAAGAGTCGTAGATCATATCGCAATTTCCACATAAATAACAGAGTGTATCTGAACTTAAAGATAAACTTAATAACCTCTCTGTAAGCCGACCATGATAATTACCAGAATTATCTCGAGAAGTACAAGAATTATAATAGGAAAAATCTTGGGTTTCAAAAATATCTTCTTTATCTCTGATTCCATGAAGAAGTTGATAGTTTAATTTAGGATAACTTTTAGTAAAAGAATGAAAAGGTGATAGGCCTGTTCCTGTAGCACAAAAAAGAAAAGGCTTGGCTAAATTTTGAGAATCAATTTGAAAAAACCCAAAAGGACCTTGAACAAAAAGATATGAGCCTACGTCTACTTTGGCTAAAACAGGTGTTACAATACCGTGAGAGACAAGCCTAATCAAAACTTCAAAAAAATCATCTCTTATAGCAGAATAGATAGAATACTCTCTTGTTTCAGGAGAACCTTCAGGTCCTAAGAGTAAGTACTGCCCTGCTTTAAAATCTATATTTTTTCGTTCAAACTTTAAAATAAAAACATCAGAACTTAGCCAACGTCTTTCTAGAATTTTAAATGTACTTGCTTTTTGCTTTTCTGTATTTGCCAACATATACTACCCTTTTATTAAGAAGTACAAGCTAAAGAAAATATTTTCTTTTAATTACTTAATAGCCTGTATTTTTTCCTTAATAAGTCCTTCAACCCCTTTCTTCTTCAAGATCTAAAAGACTTTGATTGGCTTTTCTTTGAGCTTCTTTTACTTTATCAGGCTCCTCAAGTTGTATAGCTTCTACCATAAAAACATTAAGACCTTCTTTAGGAAAACGACATTTAACAGCATAAACAACTTCACAAATTTTTCTAGCCTCTTCCAAACTAAGATAAGCAATCATCAAAAAGTTTTCTTCAGGCCAAATACCATCAGATCTTTTTTGACCCTGTTCCCCCTTACCTTTTACTTGAGAAAAGCTGGTATAATAAAAATCTAAATTAGCCTCACCTAGAGAATCCATTAAGTCTTCTTCTAAAGAAACATTGCCTACAATTTCAAGTCTCACCATACTGTAAATCCTCCGATATTAAGACTAAGATGGTTCAGATTTCAAAAAGAGTTTTTTAAACCTTGCTAATCGCAAAGGAATAGAAAAATGAAAGATATGATAGAGACAAGGTATAAAAAAAAGTGTCAAAATAGCACTTGTTGTCAATCCTCCCAAAATTGTTAACCCAATAGGTTGAACAAGAGAGCCTGAATCTCCCTTAGTAAAAGCGAGTGGCAACAATCCTAAAATAGTTGTTAGGTTTGTAATAAGAATAGGCCTTAATCGAGAACGCGATGCCTCAACGATAGCCTCAACAATCTGATACCCTCTAAATCGAAGCAATCGAATATATTCAACTAAAATAATCCCATTGTTAACGGCAATACCCGCTAACATCACAACACCAATGGCAGAAAATACACTGAAAGAATTTCCTGTTAAAAGATAAATACCAATAACACCTGTCACAGACAGCGGAATGGTAAAAAGAATAATAAAAGGATCCAGAAAAGATTCAAATTGAGCTGCCATAATACCAAATATGAGAATAATAGCAACAATTAATATTTTACCAAAAACACCTAATTGTTTAATGGTTTCACCATATTCTCCTGATAAACTAACACTTAAATCTTCAGAAGAAACAACCTTTTCTAAAAGAGATTTTTGAACCTTTTGTGTAATAGAGCTTAAATCAACTCCTGGCAAAAGAGAAGCTGTGACATGAACTGTTCTTGATTGATTTTCACGATTAATTTGAGTAGGACCTGTAGTAATAACAGTTCTTGCCACATTATCAAGAGATATTCGTTCTCCCTTATTATTTGTTACAAAAATACGACCTAAATCACTAGATTGTTTTTTATCTCTCTCAGAAAGAGAGACAACAATATTAATATCCTTTCCAGCAGAACGATACTGAGTTGATGTTTTAATACCATCCAAACTAGCTCGAATCTCTTGACCAATCGTAGCAATATTCAATCCCAGAGCATAAGCTCTTTCTCTATCGATTACTATATCAATCTGAGGAAGAGAGCCTGTTAAATCTGTTGAAATATTAGTAAGTTGACCTTTAAAATCATTTTCTAACATTTTTTCTATTTGCTCAGAAGTTGAACTCAGAAGACTTAAATTATTAGAATTAATAACAATATCTATAGGGCTTCCTGCAGCTCCTGAAATCCTACCTCCTCCAAAGGAGAAAGAAATTCCAGCAGGAAAATCATCAAAATGTTTTCTAAGCTTTTTTTGAATAGATTCAAAAGTATCAATTCTCTCTTCAGCTGCAGGTAGTGTTATATTCAAATCTCCTGACCCACTCTTAGCTGTCAATATTATATTATTATACCCCTTGATCTCTTGTTTAATAATCTCTTCCATTTGAAGTAAAGCCGTATGAGTACTACTCAAACTAGACCCTTTAGGAAGCCTAACACTAAGAGCCACCTGATCGTCTCCAGTACTCGGCATCATAATAAGACCTAAGAACTTTGTCAAAAAAAGAGAAGAAAAAAAGATGATTCCAATAAATCCAATAACTCTTTTTTTATGCTCAATAGCCCATGAAATAGCTATTTTGTATGAAGAATCTAATCTATCAAAGAACCTAGCAAAAGATATATCAATATTTCTTATTAAACCTTTTAAAGGTTTTTGTCTTCTTGTATAAATAGGTAAAAAATGAGAGGAAAGAACAGGCACTAAAAAAGCCGCTACTAAAAGGGATGCTAAAACAGACACAACAACAGTAAATGCCATTCCTCCTAATATTTGTCCTTGAACTCCTAAATCTTTTTTAAAGAAAAGAAGAGGTAAAAACACACAAACTGTTGTCATTGTTGAGGAAAACATGGGTGATAACATTTCTTCAGTTCCCAATATAGCTGAAGGCTTTAATTTTACACCTTTTTCACGATATCGATAAATGTTCTCTAAAATAACTACAGCATTATCAACTAACATTCCTATCCCTAAAGAAAGCCCTGTCAATGTCATAATATTAAGAGACAATCCTAAAAAACTCATTCCCATAAGCGTGATAACAAAAGCAATAGGAATAGCAAGTGAGATAATAAAAGTACTTCTAATATTACGCAAAAAAATAAAGAGAATAGAAACGGCTAACAATCCACCCATAAGACCAGAAGAAGTTACCTCTTCAATAGAATTTCTAATAAAAACTGAAGTATCTCTAACTGGCTTGATAGAGAGCCCTGCAGGTAATGTCTTGTTTATACGATCAATACTACTCAAAACACGATCAGCTACCTGAACAGAATTTTCTCCAGTTTGTTTATGAACAGCTAATCGCAAAGCAGGAAGACCATTAAAGTAGACTGTCTCCGTCTGTTTGTTATATGTATCTTCTACATTAGCAACATCTCGTAAACGAATTGTATGAACAAGACTATTGTAAGATAATGGATCTACTTTAGTGCCAGAATTACCTTTATAAGCAATAACAGTATTCTTAATATCCTCTAAAGAAGAATATTCTCCTGCTGTCCTTACGAGAAATTCTATATCACCTTCTAATAAGCTTCCTCCACTAATTTGAGAGTTTTGAGTGCTAAGGATTTTAGAAATTTCAGTTAATGTAAGACCATAAGCATCTAAACGGTTTTGAGAAACGGTTACCTTAATAATTCTTTCTCTAGAACCTGATAAGTTTGTAAGAGAAACACCATCTAAACGCTCAATTTGAGGTTGTATGAAATTCTCAGCCAAACTTCTTATTTCTTCGGGAGATCTATTATCTCCTGAGACAATAAGATCTAAAATAGGAGCCTGATTAGGATCATACTGAAAAATAGAAGGAGTATCAGCCTCATCAGGTAGGGCAGCTTTTACTCTATCAAGAGCATCTCTTATATTATTAACGGCAGAATCAAGATCTGTTCCAAAAGAAAACTCTAAGATAACAGTACTGGATCCTTTAGAAGAACGGCTAGAGACTTTTTCTAGTCGAGGTAAACTTGTCATTCCCGTTTCAACACTACGAGTTATAAGCTGTTCAACCTCCTCAGGAGAAGCCTCTCCATAAGAAGTTCTAATAACAACGACAGGTACAGAAAAATCTGGTAATAAATCAACGGCTAGCCCGCCAAAAGTGAAAAGCCCTGTCACCATAAGAACAACAAAAGCTATAAAAGTAGAAATAGGTCTGTTAACAATAGTTCTTGATATCATTGGTTTTTACCTTACTTAAGAGAACTAGTAGAAGTTTCTTCACTTTCATTAGCGAAAGGCGATTCCTCACCAACAATCTTTACAAAAGACCCATCTCCTAAAGAGTTTTGCCCTTGAATAACAATTACTTCTTCTGCTTGCAAACCTTCTAGAATTTCAGAATACCCATCTATCACAATACCTTCTGTAATATCTCTTTGTTCTACTTTGTATTGAGTTTCATTTACATTATCACTCAAATCTTTTAAGAGGGTCTTTCCTTCTTCTTTACTAATAGATTCACTTGTAGAAGCATCCTTCACAACAAAAACAAATGATTTATTTGAGCGTCTGACAACTGCTGATGAGGGAATTTTTACAACATTTTGCTTGCTATCTGTAATTAGTTTTATCTCAGCAAACATTCCCATCTCAACCATCTCTCTTTGTTTAGCATTATTTAGTTTTACTCTCAACTCAAGAGTTCTTTTTGAAGAATCAATGAAAGGAGAAATCTCTGAAACTCTCCCTTCAAAATCAATGCCAGGATAGGCATCAAATTTGATAAAAGCTTTTTGACCAATTTTAATTCTAGAAAAAAATCGCTCAGCTACATAGGTAATAATCTCTAACTTGTCTAATTGACTAATACGAGCTAAAGAGTTTTGCATAGTAACTGTTGAACCTACTTTATAAGGTAAACTAGTCAAAGTTCCTGCTATAGGTGCCTTTATAGGACTTAAAGAAAATCGCGAACCAGGACGGGAAGGATCAACATATCCTATAATCTCATTCTCTCTCACAGATTGACCTAGACTTTTTAAATAACGTGTTACTTTACCGTTATTATCAGAAAAAACCTCTACAGAAACATTGGAAATAACCTCTCCATTAATATCTAAATAATCTTGTATTTGACCTTTTTGCACAGTATCAACCGAAACAGCAAAAAAAGTCTTAACATTTGAGGCATTATCAGAAGATAAATTTTTTTCTGATTTCTTACTACAACTCATAACTAAAGTTGCTAGAATAAAACATATAAAAAGACTTATCCATTTATCTTTTTGCATAACTAACTTTACTCCTTAAATATTTCTAAAAGAATTAAGGGGTTACATTTTTTACATTATTTAAGGAAAAATCTTTTATATTTTTTATATTAAGAGCATATTCCAAATCAATAATAGTATTCATATATTGTAACTTAGCATTAAGAAGATCAAGTTCCGCCTGTCTTACTTTTATAGAAGCATCTTGAACTTTGAGCAATTCTTCTACACCACTACGATAAGCTTCTTGCATTCTTTTATAACTTGTTTGAGCCAAAGATAAGCTGGACTCTCTAGCAGAAATTACTGAGGCATAAGACTGCAATCTTTTTACATTTAACTTGATATCTGAAATAAAATTCCTTAAAGAATAAGAATAACTGTTTTTTGCTTTTTTTAGCTCTTGATCACTCTGATATTTTTTGACACCATAAGATGACCAAGGAATAAGAGAATCTAAACTCCAATTAAGAGCTAAAGTTACACTGTTATTTCCCCAGTCAAGATTTTCAAAAGCTCCCTTTTTAAAAGGACGGATAGGCGTTCCCGATTTATCTATAGGTGCCCAATTAAAAGAAAGGGCTAAAGTTGGAAAAAGACCATAAAACTGAGTCATATTAGCATTCTCAATAGTCTTAATACCAAGCAACTTCTCTTTCACTTCAATGCTTTGTGAAGCTGCCTCTACAATTGATTTTTCATCTAAATCTAAATACTCAAATTCAATATTCCCTAAAAGGGTTATATAGCTTTCAATGTTAATCCCTAAAAGAGTTTTAAAATTTATCAATAAACCTTCATATTCAATCTGACTTGATTCAAGATTCGGCTTAGTTGTCTCTAGCGCAACCTGAGCTTGCAGTACAGAAAGATCGTTAGATAAACCACTATTGTAATTATCTTTAGCTTGCTTATAGCGATCCTCAGCATTTTGTATTTCAATCTCAATAATTGATAAACTTTTTTTCTTAGCTAAAAGCTGATAAAATAGTTTCGCTACCTCTTTTCGTGTTTGTTGTTGAAGTTTTTCATACGATATTTTTTGACTATCGTAATCTAAAAAAGCTTGATACATTTGAATGAAAGAGGCTGGGTTAACAGCAATGCTAAAATCCAAAGAGGGCACTATTGCCCAATGATCTTCTTCGGCTGAAGTATTCAAACTAGAAGAAGATCTTTTTAAAGCTAAACTTGCATTTGTTTTAGGAAGGTATGGATTCCAAAAACTCTCACGAGCAAATCTCTTTGAATTAAGATCTAATTCAGAATTTTGTAAATTAATATTATATCTCATTGCTAATTCGACAGCTTGATCTAGATTAACAGAGAGAGATTCTAATGAAGAAGGTGATATATTAGAAGATTCTGAAAAAAGAAAACAAGATGAAGACATAAAAAAAAGAGAAATAAAAAAGAGAAGTAATTTGTGTATCAAAAGTTTAAACCTCCCTATGATCCTTAAATAGATCCACCTCAAACAATTGATTATTAAAAACCTTTAGCTTGATTAGAATATAACAAATTATCTAATATCTTTCTATGTATCTTTTAAAGAAAATTCTCCTAAAGATAATTACAATTTATCAAAAATGCATTTCTCCTTATATAGGTAACTCCTGCCGCTATTATCCTAGCTGCTCTGAATATACAAAAAATTGTATTCAAGACCACGGCATTTTCAAGGGTATTTTTTTAGGTATTATCCGAGTATTAAAATGTCACCCTTTTTCCAAAGGTGGCATAGATATACCACCTCCCATAAAAGACCAAAGAAATTTACCAAGTTAAACGATCTTTCATTTCATCAGGAATCCAAGATAGAACGAGATCTTTATTTTGAGTTACCCAAACTTTTGCATTCTCATAAGCATCTCCACCTTGACTATTCATTAACAAAAGAGGCAACATCTGTTGTTGCGTCCAATGAAATCGAGAAAGAACTTCGTAAACTTCTGGACAATCTTCCTTTAATCCTAATCTTACCAAGGTATGAACTGATTCATAATTCCCCATAACTTTATCAGGATCTTCTAAATACTTTAAATCAAACCTTTCCCACATCCAGTGCGGACTCCAACCTGTTACAATAATCCACTCTTTTTTACGAATGGCTTCTTTCAAAGAAGCTAACATTGTAGCTGTTGAACCTTCGAGAATCTTAAAATCTTGATCCAACCCATAATATTCAAGAGCCTTTTCTGCAACAATCATAGTTCCTGCTCCTGAATCTATCCCTATAATTTCTCCCTTAAATCTTTCTTTGAAATTTTTTAAATTACTGAGAGAATCCACAGAAACATAACTAGGAACAACAAACCCCTGATAAGTTCCTTCAAAGTTAACACCTCTATCATCAACTTTATCCTTTAAAGTTTGCCAATAAAACTGATCCGCTGTAGGCAGCCAAGCACAGAGCATAGCATCAGCCTGTCCCGATGCCAGAGAATGATACATGACAGGCGTTGAGACTGAATTTATATCTACTCTATATCCCATCTTTTCTAAAATAACTTTCATTACATTTGTAGCAGCAATTTCACCATCCCAAGAAACATAGACAAGTGTAATAATCTTACTGTTGATTTCATGCGTATTTGAACAGCTCTTAAATGATAAAAGCAGAAAAAAACATATTAAACTACAAAAACACCTTCTCACAATAACTTTCTCCCTTTCCCTATTCGTATCTTCATTCGTTTCTTGCCCATGATAACAATATCCTTAAAACCCGTCTTAGGTCTTATTTCCCTATAGTTATATCTTCTTGAAATCTCAGAAATAATTCTATCTAAAATCATAGCAATAATAACAACTGAAAACCCTGCAATAACTCCCTGTCCAAATTGCAACCTTTCAACAGCTCTCAAAACATCTTTACCCAAACCACCCGCACCTACCATAGCTGCTACAACAATCATAGAAATAGCCATCATAATTGTTTGATTAATACCAGAAACTATTACTGGAATAGCTAAAGGAAGTTGAACTTTAAAGAAAGTTTGTGTATTTGTACTGCCAAAAGCACGAGCTGCTTCAAGTGTCTCGCTAGGAATATTTGTTAAACCCAAACATGTTAAACGTGCTACAGGGGGCAAAGCAAAAACAACAGTAGCAAAAATACCAGCAACACTACCTATTCCAAAAAAAGGAATCATAGGTATAAGATACACAAAAGATGGCATTGACTGCATAATATCTAAAATAGGTGAAAGCACATAAGCATAAAAAATTTTGTAACGAGAGCCTAAAACTCCTAAACAAAACCCAAAAGTAATAGCCAAAAAAGAAGAAATAAAAACTAAATTAACTGTCTGAATCATCTGTTCCCAAAGCCCCACCTGCCAAATAAAAAGAAGCCCTAAAGAACTTCCCAAAGATAGAGAACGATTGTTTGTTATTACTAATGAAATGGCTATGAGTGCTATCAAAATAACGGGATGAATAAAACTTGCTGTGTAATTAAGGCTAGAAAGTGAGAGGTTTATCATATAAGAGAAACCTTTTGTAGAAGAAGACAAGTATTCAACACTAAGATTTAATAACTTATCTATAATGTGTGCCAATTTCTGGTTAATCATCATATTTTCTCTTCTTTAAGATAATTGGATAGTTTATTTCGAGATAAAAGCCCTAAAACCTTTTCTTCATGATTTCTGTCATAGATTTCTAAAAATTCCTCACCAAGAAAAAAGCGAATTACCTCTGATATAGTTTTTTGAGAACTAATTCTTTTGAAATTTGTTTTTGAGAAATTTTCAGTCTTCTCTTCAAGAATATTCTTTCGTCTTAAAAGAGCCTCAATTGTAAGATAATCATAAGGATCAATATTTGCCAGAAAGTCTTCAATAAAAGAATTAGCAGGAGAAAAAAGTATTTCCTGCGGAGTACCTATTTGAACAATACTACCATCTTGCATAATAGCAATGCGATCCCCTAGACGAATAGCTTCTTCAATATCATGGGTAACAAAAACAAGAGTTTTATGTAATTTTTTTTGTAAGTTAAGCAGCTCATTTTGCATGTCAACTCTTAAAACAGGATCTAAAGCACTAAAAGCCTCATCCATAAGAAGAATATCAGGATCAATAGCTAAAGCTCTTGCTATTCCTACTCTCTGTTTCATTCCTCCAGAAAGTTCTCCTATATACATATCTTGACAGTCTTCTAAACCAACAAGCTTAAGAGCTTCTTTAGCTTTTATGTCTTGTTCTTTTTGAGAATACTTTTGAATCTCAAGACCATATGTCACATTTCCTTTTACGGTACGATGAGGAAAAAGCCCAAATTGCTGAAAGACCATTCCAAATTTTTTTTTCCTTAAAGAAAGCAAATGTTTTTCCTTCAAATTGGTTATATTTTGATCGTCAATCTTTACTTCTCCTTGATTGGCACAGTATAGACCATTCAAACATCTTAGAAGAGTCGATTTGCCGCTTCCAGAAAGACCCATAATTACAAGTGTCTCTCCTTCAGATACCTCAATAGAAACATCCCTTACAGCTACGAGAGAGCCTGTTTTTTCATAAATCTCTTTACGAGAAATATTCTGACTAGAAAAAATTAATGCTTTTTCAATTTGAGAATTCGATTTACCAAATACTTTAAAAAGATTCTTTACTTGCAATTTATAATTCTTTATCAAGAAAGAGCTCCCAATCATCCATAAGAGAAATATCACAAATAAACATTTTTGTCAAAAGTGAATAACATTTTAACAGAACAATGAATTAAAAGAAAATAAATAAAAAAGAGTACCCGTAAATAGGGTACTCTTTTAACAAAATTCTTCTAACTAGAAAAGATTTCCTAGCGAAGAAGTTGCAATACTTGAGAAGTAAGTTGGTTAGTTTGTGCCAACATTGCCTGAGAAGCTTGAACCAAGATATTGTTCTTAGTAAATTCAACCATCTGAGCAGCCATATCTGTATCACGAATACGTGAATCAGAAGCTGTCATATTTTCTACAGCATTGTTTCCACTTCTAACAACACTTTCAAGACGGTTTTGAAAAGCTCCCAAGTTAGATAATTGATCAGCTACAGTTTTAATAGCTACATCGATTTTAGCAATAGAAGCGTTTGCATCGATAGATGTTAAAACATTTACTGGACCTGTTGCTTGAGCTCCACCTTGAGCTGGTTGTCCACCCTGAGCATCAGGATTAACAGCCGCTTGATCTGCTGGGGCAGCGGCTTCTCCAGCAAATAAATTAGGAACATTAGCTGCATAAATGTTAGCAGCAATAGCCTCATCTGTGTTAGCACCTACATGAACTCTTAAAGTCCAAGAAGCTTGTGAATTAGCAAGGCTTACAGGAGTATTGATTCTTGCAGGAACCATACCAAGCTGATCGGCTGCGTAAACATTTGCCTCTGAAGAAGCTGAACTTAACATTTTCATTTTGTTAAAATTAGCTTGCTCAGCAATTCTATCAATTTCGTCTGTAAGCTGATCAACTTCAATCTGAATAGCTGAACGATCTTCTTCTGAGTATGTTCCATTAGCAGATTGAATAGAAAGCACTCTCATTCTTTGCAAAACATTAGAAACTTCGTTGAAATAACCCTCTGTTGTTTGAATAAAAGAAATAGCGTCCCCTGCATTACGAACAGCTTGTCCCAAACCACGAGACTGGCTTCTTAATTTTTCAGAAACAGCAAGACCTGCTGCATCATCGCCAGCTCTGTTAATTCTCAATCCACTAGAAAGCTTCTCAGCGTCTTTAGATCTATCCAATGTGTTCACATTATAAACACGATTTGTGTTGATCGCAGACATGTTGTGATTAATAATCATACCTTTATTCCTCCAAGAATTTTAGTACTTAAACTAATACGGATGAGCCAAGAATACTATATTTGAATATGATTGTCAAATTCTTAATTCTTTCCCAATTCTAAAAAAGATATTTTGAATTGCTTAAAAAGCAAAAATAAATTTAGAATCTTTATAAACTATTATTAAAGAATTCTTTAAGATTTTTTTTCTAAAATTCATATTTTTAATATTAAGAATATTAATGTAAATTACATAAAATTACAAAATTAAAAATCAAAAGAATTTCTTAAAAAACTTTGAATATAAATCTAACAAGATTTTATATATTCAAAATTTTTATAATGTAATAAACTCTATTAAAATATAATCATCAAAAGGCTTACAAAAGGTAGGAAAATGCTCATGGCTGATTTTGCTTTGCCAGGAATTAGTAATAAATATAATACCACAGAAACACGTGAATCTCTCCTCAAACCAGAATACAATCGACTGGAAAGATTAAAACAAGAAAATACTAAAATTACAAAAGAAAAAATCTCTTGGAATCTTGTTAAGGACAAACTTAAGAATTTTTCTGATGTTGCCACTACTCTTAGTCGATTTGATAGCCCTCTCAAGCAAATGATAGGAAATAGTAGTAACGAATCTATCTTAAAAGCTGTAGCAAAGCCATCGGCAGAAAAAGGCGAGTACGAGATAAAAGTTGTTCAAAAAGCTAACTCAGATGCTTTTTCTTCAGAACCTATTCCCCAAAGCTATAAACCCCCTAAAGGAAAATATTCCTTTAAAATTGGAGAGAAAGAGATCCAATTTGATTTTCAAGGGAATGATATTTCTGAATGGATCAAAACCGTTAATCAAAAAGGAAAAGGTTTTTTGAAAGCTGAGACTTTTCGAAGTAATTCTCAACAAAATGTTGTTGTTTTAAGCTCTCTTAAAGAAGGGGAAAAAAATCCCCTTCTCTTCAAAGAAAATTCAGAGATCTTAGCACACGATCTAAAAATATTAACAAAAGCAAATGTAAGCTTCAAAGCAGATCTAGAAAATATAGCCTTATCTCAAAAATCTCCCTATAATCATCTTTCTTTCTCTGATTTAGAAGAGGGGAAAAAAGCTCTTGTCATTGAAACGGCTTCAGAAGCTTCTATAAACTTACCTTCTAATTTTCAAATAACCCCTGAATCACTTATTAAATTATCCATCTCTATAAAAGATTCTAACACCTATGATAGAGAGTCTAATACCATTCGATCTCCTGAAGAATCTATTACTTATCAAGATATTACTATCGAGAACGAAAATAGTGAGATAGTTTTTGAAGATCCTGATAAACCTAACAATACACAGGCCACCAAAATTCCTGTTATTAGTTCTTATTCACAAGGAAAGACAACAGAGTTTCCACCTATTCCTGAATCTTCAGAAATGCAAGAAATCACTATTCCTCTTAAAGATATTCAAAAATCAGAGGAAATAATTCTAGCTAACAATACTTCTAACAAAGTGATTATCATTGAATCTTTTAGTATAGAAAATCCTTATAGCAGAGATGGGTACCTGCCCCAAAAGGCAATTTCTTACGCTCAAGATGCTAAAGTTAATCTTGATGGTGTTGAAATAACTCGACCTTCTAATGTTATCACTGACCTTATTCCTCGTGTAGATCTTACTCTAAATGAAGCTTCAGAAGATAAAGTACTTCTTAAGATAGAGCCTGATTACCCTATCATTAAAGAGTCAATTGTTCATTTAATTGCTTCTTATAATGAACTTTTAGCTTATCTTAATATTTTAACAACCAAAGACCCTGACTACCGTCCAGAAGATTCTGATTCACAGAGTAATATCATAGAAGAACTTACCTACTTAAGCGAGAAAGAAAAAAAACAAGCTTATGATCTTTTAGGAATTTATCAGTCTGAGATGACTTTAAAAAGCCTTAAAAGTTCTTTACAAAATATTATGACAAATGCCTATGATACAGAGGATGAGAGATATCGAATGCTCTCTCAAATTGGACTCTCTCCTAATCCAAAAGCTGGTGCAGAAACCTTTAAAAGGGGGTATTTTGATATTGATGAATCAAAACTTAAAGAAGGTCTTGATAAAAACATAAAAGCTGTCCAACAACTTTTTTTTAATACCACAGAAGAAAGATCTACTAACGAAGGGATAGCACAAAAGTTAGGAGATTTTACTTCACCTTATCTAAAATACAATGGAATTATTGATACACGAATCTCTCAAAGTGAATCAAGCTTTAAGAAGAAAGATAGTGATATTAATAATTACAAAAACAAAATAGAAGAAAAAGATAGAGAGTTACAAACAAAACTTCGTAAACTAGAAACTAGTATTGAAAAATCAGAATCTACCCGAAAAAGTATGAAAAACTTCTTTAATTCAGGTAGAGATAATGATAATTAAATATTTTGTTCTCTTTTTTTCACAAATATACCTGTACAACCTAAAAAAATGGTCATAGCTATACTTAATAAGTTGAAAAAACAAAAGGGAACATAAACCCAAGGAGAAATACCTAAAAGTCCTATAAAATAAGCACCGCAAGTATTCCAAGGATAGAAAACAGATGATAAGGTAGCTGTATCCCCTGTCAATCTAGAAAGATTAAGAGCATCTAATCCATAAATTTTGAATATATCTTTAAACATGCGAGCTGTCATAATCACAGATAAATACTGATCACCTAAAATACCATTAAAAAGAATACCTGCCAAAGTAGTACCTAAAAAAACAGAAGCTTTCGTTTTTAAGAGTTTCAAAATGGCTGTTGAAAGAGTTTTTAACATTCCTGTTGATTCAACAACTCCTCCAAAAAGAGAAGCACAAAGTATTAAACCCAATGTATCAAACATACTTGTTACTCCTCCCTTCTCTACCAAGTTTTTCATTGGTAAATACTCGGATTCTATATGATACCCATAAGTAAGAAAGTCGAAGAATTGAGTTAATGTTAAACCTTGAAATAAGAAAACTAAAATAGCGGCATATAAAGAAGAAAGAATAAGAGCTAAAAAAGTAGGTACTCGAAAGTAAATACAAATAAAAAGCACAATAGGAGCTGAAAGAACAAAGATATTCAGATTAAAACTCTTTTCAATAGCTTCTAAAAGCAAATGGAAAGAGAGTAAATCATTTTTTTCAACAGGATTAGCTAAACCTAAAATAGTAAAAAAGATTAAAGACAAAATAAAGGCAGAAACTACAGTATACAAAGAATGTTTTAAATGACTTAAAAGATGAACTTCAGAAGCGCCGGCTGAAAGATTTGTAGTATTAGAGGCAAAAGAAATTCTATCACCTACATAAGATCCTGAAATAATTGCCCCTGCTGAATAAAAGGAAGGTATTCCAAAGGTTTCTCCTATGCCAAATAATGCTACACCTATAGTAGCTCCTGTTGTCCAGGAACTTCCAATAAGAAGAGATACTATTGAACAGAGAAGGAAACAACATACTATAAAAAATTTAACATTGATCCATTGAACTCCATAATAAATTACCAGAGGAATAAAACCACTGGCCATCCACATAGAAATTAACATTCCTACAGCTAATAATATAAAAACAGATGGCATAACAATTTTAACTGTTTTTAGAATACCTTCTTCGATGTATTCAAAAGAAAAATTAAGATAATAGATTCCAATCAAAATCCCTAAGACAGCACTTAAGATAAGAGGAATATATCCTGGGATACCAGCCACCCTAATTCCCAAAGCTAACATAGTAACAAGAAAACCTAAAACTAAAATTACATGTAACAAACTAGCTTCTTTAAATAAGTTGTTTTTCATTAAATATTCTCTCTCCTTTTAAAAAAGCCCTCTAGCCTTGGCTTAGAGGGCTTTTGTGTTTAGGATTTATCCTAACAAGTTTCTAAAAACTTTTTAACCCTATCTCCCTTCTTCTATCTGCTTAAAGTAGTGAACAGTTCCTACCTTAAGTTCATAGGTAGCGGGATGATCACAAGCTATGATAGCTTTAGAATGCAGCTGTAAAGCACTGATAGTCCACATATGGTTAACGCTTTTTTCAACAGCATGCTTCAAAGCCCTTGCCTTTCCTAAGCCATTGACTAAAATAAGAACCTCTTTAGAATCCATTACAGTACCTACTCCTACAGTAAGAGCTGTCTTGGGAACTTGATTGATATCATGATCAAAAAAACGAGAATTGGCTACGATTGTATCATGAGTTAAAGTTTTCATACGTGTACGAGAAGTTAAAGAAGATCCTGGCTCATTAAAAGCAATATGTCCATCAGGACCTATTCCCCCTAAAAAAAGCTGAATTCCCCCAACCTTTTTTATCTTTTCTTCAAAAGAAAGGCACTCCTTCTCTAGATCACTAGCATTACCATCAAGAATATTTACATTCTCTTTTTTTATGTCTACATGAGAAAAAAGATTGCTCCACATAAAAGAATGATAACTTTCTGGATGATTTTTAGAGAGCCCTACGTATTCATCCATGTTAAAAGTAATAATATTCTCAAAAGAAATATCACCTCTTTTATGCATCTCAACAATCTTCTTATAGATAGGCACAATAGTGCCACCTGTAGGAAGACCCAACACATAAGGATTCTCGCGAGTAGGAGAAAATTCTCTAACCCTTTTTACCAAATGATTCGCTGCCCATTCGGCAACCTCATTATATGTATCTTTTATAATTAACCTCATAATACCTCCTAGGTTTTTTTTAAATTTTTTAGTTTATTAACTTTAAAATCTCCCTCTACCATACAGGATACTACATTAAACTCCTTATCGAAGATAACAAGATCTGCATCATAACCTGGTAGCAGAGCCCCTTTTTTTTCTACTTTCATAACAGTAGCTGGATTGAGAGAACTCATTGAAATAGCTTCTCTCAAAGAGAGGCCAAAGTCAACTAAATTTTTAACTCCTTTAATCATGGTTAAAGAAGACCCTGCTATAACATCATTAACTCTTTTATGGAAAACCCCAGTTTTATCAAGATAGACAGCTTCACCATTAGCAACAAAATTACCTTCTTTTTGTTCAGTAGGCTTAAGAGCATCAGTCACAAGAATAACTTTTTCAAAAGATTTGTTTCTTAACACTAGTTTAATCAAATCAGGATGAACATGATGACCATCAGCGATAATTTCAACTGAATAATCAGGATTAATTAAAATAGCTCCTATAGCATTAGGATCTCTATGATGAAGAGGACTCATTGCATTAAAAAAGTGTGTAGCATGAACAATGCCAACTTGAACTCCCTCTTTTATGTTTTCATAAGAAGCATTCGTATGCCCTGCTTGCAATTTTATTCCCTTGTTTTGGCAATAGATGGCTACTTCATGCATTCCCTTCAATTCTGGAGCTACTGTCATGTTGAGAATTTTTCCCTTAGAAGCTTCCCAAAGACGATCGACAACTTCTATAGATGGCATCTGAACAGCCTCTGGTAGCTGAGCCCCTAATTTTTTAGAAGAAATAAAAGGCCCTTCTAGATGAAGGCCTAAAATACGAGCCCCTTTCTCTTTTCCAATAGCAGAAGAACAAGCAGAAATAATTTTTAAAAATTTTTCCATAGGCTGAGGATATATAGTTGGACAGAAAGAAGTTACACCGAACTGTGCTAAGTGCTCTGACATTTTAAGAATAGATTCTGCACTAGCATCTTCAACACCATAACCATAAAATCCATGTATATGCGTATCAATAAATCCAGGTGCTAAAACTGATCCGCCAACATCAAAAAACTGGGTATGAGAAGGAAATATTTTACTATCAAAACGATAATCATAAAAGACGTCAATAATACGACCCTCATTTACAATGATGCTACAATTCTTCATCCTAGCATATCCCGTGTAAATATCAGCATTATAAAAGCAATAAGAAGACATATTATCTCCCTCCTTAGCCTAAGTCTAAAACACCCTTATCCTAAAAACCATCATTATTTATAAAAACTCTCTACTTGTTGCCAATTAACAACGCTAAAGAAAGCTTTTATCCAGTCGGCTCTCCTGTTTTGATGTTTAAGGTAGTATGCGTGTTCCCACACATCAATCCCTAAGATGGGAAGATAGTCTTCCATAATAGGATTATCCTGATTAGGAGTACTTATAATCTTGAGTTTTCTGTGATTATCAGCAACAAGCCAAGCCCAACCACTACCAAAGCGAGCAAGTGCCGATTGAGTAAATTGCTCTACAAAAGAATCATAGGAACCAAAAGAATCTGAAATTACCTTCTTAAACGAATCTGAAATTACTGTATCTTTTTTGAGGATTTTCCAAAAAAAAGTGTGATTTAGATGTCCCCCTGCATTATTACGAATACCCATTTGAGATTCTTTTGGAAAAGAAGAAAGATCCTTCAAAATTTCTTTTAAAGTTTCTTCCTCTCCTTTTTGTTGAATCAAATCAGTATACTTTTCTTGCAAGTTATTTTTAGCAAGAAGATTATTAAGATTATCTATATAGGCTTGATGATGCTTCATATGATGAATCTCCATAGTTTTAGCATCTATTATAGGTTCAAGATCCTCATGATTATAATTTAACTTGGGTAATGAAAACATAATTTCTTTTCCTCCTCTCTACATACATATTTAATTGCATATCTTCAATTTATTAATATTATCTTCTATTCCTTACCATGACAATGCTTATATTTCTTACCACTCCCACAAGGACAAACATCATTACGGCCAACTTTATCAGCTTTAACTGGTGTCACAGATAGACCTTTCTCTTGAACAGAAAATTTTGGTTGAAAAGAAATATTCATTGATTCATGAACAGCTTTTTGCTTTTGCTCTTTTGAAGGAACTTGTGTATCCTCTTTAAAACGCATTTGAACCTGTAAAAGTCTACCTAAAACAGTTTTTCGAATATTGTCTAAAAAAGCCTCAAAGAGCAAGAATCCTTCATTTTTATATTCTGTAAGTGGATTTTTTTGAGCATAACTTCTTAAATAGACAGCTTCTCGTAAGGCATCCAGCGATTCTAAATGAGATTGCCATAGCGTATCAATAGCTCTTAAATACTCACCTCTAACAAAGAAGTTAAAGCTTTCCTCTCCTATAAGATCTTGCTTTTGTTCTAAGTTTGTTAAGGCTTTTTGTTTTAGGTTCTGCCTTACAATAACTATATCATGAGAATCTAAAAAAACTTCATCTAAATCAGGATAATAAGGAAAAAGATTAATAAATGAATCTTTAAGAGATCGTTTATGATCGGTTGAAAGTTCTTTATAACGATCAAAAGGCTCTAAAAGTATATCAACATATCCTTCTATTAAACTCTTAATTCTTTCCATTAAATGAGAATCTGATAAAATCTCATCTCGTTGAGAGTAAATGAAGCGACGTTGTTGAGAAACAACATCATCATATTCTAAAAGGTGTTTACGTATTTCAAAGTTTCTCTCTTCTACTTTTCTCTGGGCATTTTCTAAAGTACGACTAAAAATACCTCCAGAGAAAACTTCATCTTCTTTAACACCAAATCGACTAACAAGTTTTTTGAGTTTATCTCCCCCAAAAAGACGCATTAAATCATCTTCTAAACTAACAAAAAAGAGAGAACGACCTGGATCACCTTGACGACCACTTCTTCCCCTTAGTTGATTATCGATTCTTCTAGATTCATGCCTTTCTGAACCTACAATAAAAAGACCTCCCAAGTCTCGAACCTCTTCATAATCTTTTTGCCAGTTAGGTCTCTCTTCTTCTATCCCTTCAATCATCTCTTGAGAATTAGCCTTAGATCCTAATTTAAGACGAACCCTATGTTCTAGGCTACCACCAAGCTTAATATCAGTTCCTCTTCCTGCCATATTTGTAGCAATCGTAACAGAACTTTTTCTTCCTGCTTCAGCTATAATTAAGGCTTCCTTATGGTGATTTTTGGCATTTAAAACCTCATGTCGAATTCCCTCTTGTTTAAATATATGAGAAAGTTTTTCTGATTTTTCAATTGAAACTGTCCCTACAAGTACTGGTTGACCCTTTTGTTGAGATTTCTTCACCTCATGTGCTATAGCTCTCAGTTTTCGTTCTTCTGTTACATACATAATATCATTTTCATCTTTACGCACTATAGGCTTATTGGTGGGAATAACAGTAACTTCTAATCCATAAATTTTATGAAATTCTTTCGCTTCTGTATCGGCAGTCCCTGTCATACCCGCTATTTTGTTATACATTCTAAAGAAGTTCTGAAAAGTTATACTAGCTAATGTTCTATTGGCTCTAGCAACAGATAAATTTTCTTTAACTTCAATAGCCTGATGTAATCCTTCTGAATAGCGTCTCCCTTGAAGTATACGACCTGTAAACTCATCTACTATTTCTACTTTTTTATCTCTTATGACATATTCACGATCTAGTTGATAAAGATAACGCGCCCTGATAGCTTGAGTTACGTGATGTAAATATTCAAGATTTTTAGGAAGCTGTAACGATCCTTCTATAATACCCTTTTTTTTTAAAATCTCCTCACTATGAGAGATTCCTTCCTCACTAAGAAGGATTCTCTTTGCTTTTTCATCAATTTTGAAGTCACCCTTCAAATTTTCATCTGGATATCGTCCTGTCTGAGAATCTTTTTCACATTCTCTCAAAAGAGCCGCTACTGAAGCTGCTTGATAATAAACTTCGGTTGTTCCCTCCGCTAAGCCAGAGATAATAAGGGGAGTTCGCGCCTCATCTATTAAAACAGAATCGATCTCATCTATTATACAATAATTCAGTGCTCTCTGAGACTTTTGACGAATATCCCAGACCATATTATCTCTTAAATAATCAAAACCCAGTTCATTATTAGTAATATAGGTAATATCACATTCATAAGCCTCTTTTCTCTGAGCCTCATTCATTCCAGGTAAAACAACTCCCACATTCATCCCTAAATAACGATAAACTGGCAACATCCATTTAGCATCTCTTTCAGCTAAATAGTCATTAACTGTTACCATATGAACACCTTTTCCTTCTAAAGCGTTGAGATAAGCTGCTGGTACAGATGAGAGAGTTTTTCCTTCTCCTGTTCTCATCTCTGAAATCTTACCTTCATGAAGAACCATAGCACCCATAAGTTGCACATCATAATGACGTTCACCTAAAGTCCTTTGCGCGGCTTCTCTCACTAAAGCAAAAGCCTCTGGTAAAATATCCTCTAAAGTTTCACCTTTATCTAAACGTTCTCTAAATCTATAAGTTTGAGAAGGAAATTCTTCTGAGTTAAGAGAAGAAGCCCAATCCTCTAACTGATTAACTTTTTTTACCCAATTACTATAACGCTTGATTTCTCGATCATTTCGTGACCCTAATATCTTCTTAAAAAGCTTTCCAATCATAAAAACAACTGTATATTTTCTCTTGATTCCCGTCAATCAAAAATCCTATCATTGACACATTTTAAGAGGCTCTCTAGAATAAACGGATAACCGATGCCCCTTAAAAATAAAAGGAGTCGTTGATGGAATCTAAAAAAAATTCTTCAAGCATTCTAACTTTTTATCCCTTGTTCTTATGGACTCTTTTGTTTCTTTTATATCTTTCTTTGAATAGTTGCTTTCAAAATTCTAAGCTATCAAATTCTCAAAAATCCTTATTTTCTCTTTCACTAGGAAAACTTCCTTCTCAATTATACGTTCTAAGTCAGGATAAATTTATTCCTGATTCTCGTAACTTTATCCGAACTAATAAAGGAAATATTTATATTTCTGATAAAACTTCTAAAAAAATTATGGGTTTTACTTCATACGGCGATCTTATATTTTTGCTCCATAATGGTAGTCACTCTATTCTCCCAGGGGTTTCTAATTTTACAACTGTTAGCTATCCTTTTAATGAAATTGGACTATTTGAAGTTTCTTCTCAAGGAGATATTTATATTCAAGAAGAAATTCCTACCTCATCTCAAATACCTGATTTAAAAGAAGGAATGGTGCTTAAAAATCATATACTCCATTTTAGCCCTAAAGGAACATATAAAGAGACTATAGGGCAAAATGGAGTAGGGACTGAGCCTTTTGGTGTTATCTCACAGATTCATACAAACAATCGAGGAGACCTTATCGTTGTTTCTCAATTTCCTACTAAAAAAGTAGTGTATTGGTTTACTTCTCAAGGGTTAAAACTATGGCAAATTGACTTAGAAGAGACAAGCCTTCCTTTTCCCAAAGGATATTCTAAAAATAATCTTTTTGCCCATTTAGAAAATATTCTTCCTTCTCCTGAAGAAAATAAGATTTACTTAAATATTGTCTACTATGAAACCTTAACAGATGCTAATACAAGAGGAGATATGGGTATTCATGTAAAAACTCAAAAAGTCTTTGGGTTTAACATTGATAATAAATCTTATGATGAGGAAATATCTCTTCCTCTTTACTCTCACCCTACTACAGAAATGCGATATGTTTTAGAGCTCTTAAAGATCTCAGATGAAGATTTGATTTTAGAAATTAATGACGACAACTTAATTAATCGTTCTTATATCTTACTCAACCGAACTAAAGAAAAGGTCCAAAAAAAAGTTATCAAACTACCTGTTGCTGAAATTCTTGATATAAATCTTTCCTCTGAAAAAATTTTAACAGGGCTTTTCCTAGAAAAAGATAAGGTCAGTGTCTATTGGTGGCCTATAGGATCAGTAAAAAATGAGAAAGTCTAAAGAAGAATATAGTCAAAAAAACAGCTTAGAATTTTATTATAACGCTGAAGAGCGAAAAAAAACTAAAAAAAGACAAACTAAAACTGAGTTAAGAAGGTTATTTAATAAAAGGAAATCTTCTAAAGAGTTCGATTTTAAACGTAATTCAAAATTATTTATTATTTTGAGTCTTTTCTTCTTTATTTTTCTTTTTTGTAACGCCTTATTTTTTCAAAAATAGAAATCAAAAATAGTCATCAATAAGGATAAAGATTGCTTTATTAAATCTATTGAGGTATTCTTGAAATCAGAGATCAATAAACGGAGTTTTCTTATGAAGCAGATGTATTTGCTAACAGTTATCACAAACTTAGCGATAGGGTTGGGATTTATCTTACCATGGCTAAGCGAAAAATATCCATTTCTAACCAATCTAAAAGATTCGTTTTCTCATATTTCTTTTAAAGTTAAAACAGGAGTTGCTGTATTTCTAGCTGTATTAGGCTTAATGAAATTGCTATTTTTCTCCTTTAACATGCCTGTTTTAGGAGACCTTCTTCCTGCTTGTACTTTAATATTAGCATCTCTCGTATTTGCTAACGACATAGTACGAGAAAAACCTAATATGGTACCAATGCAACTAAATTGGACTAATTGGATGCAAGCTCTGAAAGAAAAAGAAACTATAATTGGATTTTTATGTTTGTCCACTGCTTTTTTACATTTTTTAGCCGCTGACATTCTTTTCTTTTAAATAAAAGAAAACGTTTCTCTCAAAGTTTGTAAAGAAAAGTGCGTGGAATTGATCATTTATTATGAAAAAATTCCACGATCCTTCTAAGTATCTCAGTCGTTAACTGAGCATCTGATAAAGCCCTATGCAGCTTTCCTTCAAAATTGATCCCTAATAGCTTACTAAAAGATTTTAAATTTAACTGGTCTGTTCTCTTATTCATTAATGAAAGTTTTAAAATAGCTAAAGATTTAACGTCAATTAAAGTTCCAGCGAAAGGAAATTCTTTTCTATAATGTTCATATAACTTTCTTAAAAGAGGGCCATCAAAATAAGCGCCCCATGAGGCTAAGCGAACTCTTTTACACTGAGTGTTATGACTCATAACCCAAGTTTGAAATTTTTCACCTACTACATCAAAAGTATCTTTATCTCTTACCATTGTATCGCTAATACCAGTTAAATTTTCTATAAAAGGTGAAATAATTTCTTCGGGCCTCACAAGAGATGTAAATTCACTCTTAACTTGAAGATTCCTATCTAAAAAAAGAGCTCCAATGTCTATAATGTAATTGTTTTTTTGAAACCCTTTTTCATCTATACTTGCGGTAGCTTCTAAATCAAATACAATAATATCATGACTAAATAAACTCATAACTTCACTTTCCTTATTAAGTATGCTATAAAAACGTTATGAAAAATATTGAGATAAATCTTAAAAATTTAAGTTCTAACTTAGATCAAATTCGTAACCTGATCCCTCATAAGTGCGCCGTTTGTGCTACTGTTAAGTCTGACGCTTATGGATGCGGAATACTAGAAACATCTCGAGTTTTTGAACAACAAAAAGTTGATTTTTTGGGAATTACTTGCATAAAAGAAGCGAAGATTTTAAGAGATAATGGAATTAAAACAAACATTCTTTTATACATTCCTCATCCTAAAGGTAATCATAAAGAAATCATAGACCTTAATCTCATTCCTTTTGTCAGTAATATAACATATTTAAAAGACTTAGAAAAAGTTGCTAAAAGTCAAAAATGCCAACTGCGAGTTCATATAAAAATAGATGTAGGAATGGGAAGAATGGGTTGTTTACCTAAAGACTATCTCCCTATGGTTGATTATGCTATCAAAAGCCCTTTTTTAGACTTTCATGGATTTTGTTCTCATTTATCAGAATCTGAACAAAAAGAAGATCCGAATAAAACTTTACTTCAATTAAATATTTTTGAAACTGCTAAAAAAAATCTAGAAAGACTCAAAAAAATTCCTCCCTACTTTCATATTGCTAACTCTTTTGCTACTCTGAATTTTCCTCAAAGTCACTATGATCTTGTCAGACCAGGAATTCTTCTTTATGGAACTTACACTCAAAAACATCCTCAGTTTCTTCCTGTTCTCAGTTTTCATTCTCATGTTGCCTTTATTAAAGAAGTTCCTTCAGGTCATAGTATCTCTTATAATTCTTTGTATTTAACAAAGAAGAAAGTAAAAATAGCGACTATTCCTTTAGGTTATGTAGATGGATTAGATCTTTTTATGATGAAAAGAAAAGCTAAAATCTATATTAAAGGAATTCCCTATCCGATTATTGGAAAGGTTTGTATGAATATGTGCACAGTAGAAATTCCTTTAGATTCTGATATTTCTGAAGGTGATAATGTTGAACTTATTGGCAAAAACCAAAGCCTTGAAGAATGGACTAGCTATTATTGTGAAGCCTCTTCTTATACAATTCTCTGTCGAATAGGATCTTATAGAGAAAAAACCTATAAATAACCCCAAAAAGAATATACATAATAACCTATGACTTCTCTCCATACAATATCTATATTCGCTAAAGCCTTTTGATTGGGAAGTATATTAAGGGGAAATGCTTTATTTAATTGCCTAGAATCTGTTGAAAAAGGTTTTACTTGAATCTTCCTTTTTTGAAAGATTGCTAAAGAACGAGGCATATGATAGGCAGATGTAACTAGTAATAAATTTTTTAACCCTAATTCCTCAAAAATCTTTTGTAAATAAAGAGCGTTTTGAAATGTATTTTGAGATTTTTTCTCTAAAATAAGAGCCTTCTCAGAGACTCCTGCCTCAAGAAAAAAATCTCTCATTACTTCAGCCTCAGACCAAGAATTTATCTCTTGAAATTGATTATTTCCACCTGTCAAAACAATATAGGAAGCTATGCCTCTTTTGTAGAGTTTTAATGCCTCAGTTAACCTATCAACAGATTCTCCCAATTGCCATTGTCCTTTTTGTGATTGACCTTCAACCATTCCTCCTAAAACTACAATAGCATCATAAGAAAAAGGTTTTACACTTTCTGAAGATGTGAGAGGCGTCTCCCAATAAGAAAGAAGCAAATCAGATAAAAAAGGAGTACTAAGCATCCAAAAGAAAAATCCCCAAAAAGTCCAAAGTGTTCGGGAAGAAATTTTTGAAAAAATAAGTAAACAAATAAAAGAAATTTGTAAAAGACCTAAACTTAATATAAAAGGCGAAAAAATCTTAGAAATTATAAAAAATATCTTCATAATTCATTATTAAGTAAATTTTTATTACGATCAAACCTCTGATAATCTACTAAAATACCACCCTCATTATATAGCCAACGATAAATAGAAGCCCCTGTGAGATCTTCGAAGAGATTACCATCGCTGCTATAATGAGCTTCTTGAATTTTTTGACCTGCTCTATTATAAGAATATTCATAAATAGCTATACCATCAATATCTTCTTTTAACTGCTGATAATGTCCTAAGTTTTTTTGACTGATAGGACGGCTATTTTCATCATAAAGCCACTCGTAAATAGCCACTCCTTTAGAATCTTCCTTAAGAGATTTTTCTAAACCATAGTTCTTTTGAAGAACTAAATTTCCTTTATCATCATAAAGATATTCATAGCGAAATATACCCTTCAAATCTTCTGCAGGTTGAGAAAATCCTTTAAAATGCTCCTTACTTGCCAAAAGACCTTTTTCGTTAAATGTCTGTTTATAAAGAAATACACCTTCTTCATCTAAAACTGGCTTTTTCTCTTTATCAAATATCCTTTTTTCTAGCAAATTTCCGTTTACATCATAAACATATCTAACAATAGACACACCTGAGAGATCATTAGTAAGATTTTGCCTCTCATCATAGTGAATATTTTGTGAATGATTCTTAAGATAATAAGAATTAAGATCTATACCATAATGAGAAATTTCTCTCTCATTCGTCTGACTATAAAAAGTATCTTTATAAAGGGCGACTCCTAAAGAATCTAAAGTTAGCTGATTTTCAGAGTTAAAATGAAGAGTTTTCTTTGTAAGCAACTTAGAATCATACTCATAAACATAAGACGCTATCCCTTGATGATCATCTATCAAATTTCCTTTAGAATCAAAATGACTAACTTTTACTAAATTATCTTGATCATCATAAAAGTATACTTTAGAGTAAATGCCGAAAAAATTCGCTTGTGGTTGCTGCATAAGACCAAAATATCTCTCTAAAAAAATCTGGCCCTGAGAATTGTAAAGTTTTTCAATACCAGCTATTCCATTTTTACTTAAAATAGGATTACCATCTTGATTAAGATACCAATAAATAGTTCGTTGATGAGAAAGATTTTCAATAAAAGTCTGTGAGACTCCTTCTTTATCTACAACAGACCTTCCTGATGAATCTAAAGAAATTTGTTTTAATTGAGAAGGAGAACTTATTTGCCACAAATAAGAGCTAACACCTTTATTATTAGGACTAAGAATTCCTGAAAGACCATAATGATAAGATCTAATATATCTTCCTTCTTTATTTTTTAGAATTTTAATAAAATGAATTCCTTCTCGATTCGTAGTTGAAAAACCAGAAGAATTTTTAAAAGAGATTTTATCAAAATCTGAAAAATATTCCCAAATTATCTCAGAAATTCCCTGTTTTTCTTCTAAAAAAGGTTTACCCTTAAAAAGATATCTTAAATGCACAGGACGAAATTCATCATCAAAAGTTATCTCGTAATAAAAAAGTACCTTATCTCTATTTGAATTTTCAATCTCAGAAAGCATAAAAGGCTTAAACTGATCACGAAATTCAAAAAATTTAAAGTACTTAGTAGTAGAAGCTACTAGAGGCAAAAGAGAAAACCATAGAATAAAAACTAAAAGAAAACCTTTCATTAAACCCCCTGTATGAGAGGAGAGTATATAGATAAACCTATATTTTGGTAAAGATAGTACTATTGAAGCTAATTATTTTTCATGATAGTATAAGACTCATCTAAATTAAGAATGGGGTTATCATATGGCAGTCGCTAAAAGAGCATCTAAGAATGCTCAAGCTCGTAAAAGTCAAAGTCTTCTTAGCCGTTGGGGTGGAAAAATTGTAATGAAATCACGTTTTGAGAATGGTAAGATGAGTCATTATGCAGAATGTGAATCAAGTGGCAATATATCTCGTCGCGCTAAAGATCTTATGTAAAAAAGCCTCCCTGCCTATAATTAGGTTGGGAGTTATTCCTTTAGATCTATTTTAATAAGTTCGTGTTCTAAAAACCCATTCGATCTTTCTTTAAAACCCAAAGATACCCTTGCATCATCATTATTTCGAATCTTTAGATTTTTATTAGTTTGCATCTCTTCTAAGATTTTTTTCTGAATTCTGTTATTTTCTTTTATAAGAAAGATATACTTATCTAGACAAAAATACCAAAGAATAAAAGGCCTTATGAGAAATAAAGCTACAAAAAATAACAAAAATATTGAAATAATTTCTGAGCATGATTGTATATACTTATAAAAAATCCAAACCCAAAACATATAAGTTCCTCTTGAAAAATAAAATACTTTATGGGTTTTTTACTTGATCTTCAAATTTTTTCCATGCTTCTTCTCTTTCTTTTTGAGAAAATTGCTTTCTTTTAGCCATTAATCGAGCCTGCAGAGCTGATTTTTTATCATCTTTAAAAAGATCTGATGAAGCATCTTCTTCTGGAACAATAGAATTTAGCTTACCTTTTCTCTCTTCTAAAGAAAGCAATTTAGCTTCCATCCTAATTGAATCAAGCTTAATAACTTTATCTTTATAAAAACTTCGACGACCTGTTATATAATACCAAATCTTCTTAAAAAAACTAAGTCGCTTATAAGCCTTTTCAAAAATTCTGCTCAAAGAAATATCATAAATCTCAATAATAGGCACAACAATAGGCTCTTTTACAGGTGCATAAAGGCCTATTTGATATCTTGCTTCATCAATAGATTTAATGTTTTGAACTTCTCTTAAATAATAGATAATATATTCAGATAACATCTTAGGATGAGCAAGACAAAAGTGAATAAAAGGAAATCTTATACGTAAATCTGAAAAAATTTCTTTATCTATATTAGATTGAGAAGAAAAGATAGTAGAGATTGACTGCTCTAAAGCATTAAAAGCTAAAAGAATAAGAAAAGATTCAACATAAGAACGAGTTTCTTCAAACTCTTTTTTAAAAAGAGGATAAAAAACTTTCTTATATATATATTTACCGTTAAACTCTAAGAGAGTTGGTATCTCATATTTTCCATCCTTGCCATGTTCAATAAGAAGCTCAAAAGCCTTCCGAGAAAACTCAATAGAATTATCAGATGAGGATGCTTCATCATTAACTATCTGCATGACTTTAGCCGCTTCTATAAATCCTTTTTCTTGAGAAAGATTCTCCTCAAGAGTTCTCATTTTTGAAAGAAAAATTTGTTCTTGATCAGCCTTACTTTTCTTATCCTTCTCTTGATTTAAATAATACTGATTAATAACTTGATAAGCCTTAAAAAAATCATCTTGAATATTTATTTTTGTATTAGAAAGAAAATCATCTTTATTATCATTAATAACAGAGCAAAAAGAGATAATAGAAGAGAGATTGTTTTCTTGTAAAATAGTTGTCATAGTTCTGACATTAACAGATAAGGAACGATACAACCAATCTTTAACATTAGACCTTTGCAGAGTGTATTTTATTTTAGCGAGACAAAAATCTATAAAAATTTTCAATCTTGTGGAAGGAATAGGAATAGTCTCATTTTGAACTTTAATAAGAAAAATCTTCTTTTCATTTTCACTTAAATTTAAAAAATTGTCTTGAATCTGATCCAAAGGAAGATCCATTACGATTTCAGTGGGTAACAAAATGCCCCTTCGTCTAAGAGTTGAAATGGTTAAAAAAGGAGATTGCAACTCTGTATACAGATTATCTACTAAATCTAGAAGTAGATAAAAATAGAAAAAAGGACTTTTATCTTCTACAAGGATAATCTGAAAATTCTCTCTTTGGCCCTCATGATTTTTATGAGTAAGAATTATTCCTAAAGAACGTAATTTTAGTTTTTTTACAAGAGAATTTAACTCTGCTTCAAAATTTCTTAAAGTTGCAATTTCTTTATTTTCAAGTACTTCCTTATAATAAATATGAGAAGAGCCCATTCTAACTAAGGATGAAAAAACTTTTCTCTGACTATCTGAAGTAATACCTATCTCAGACATGAACTCATCAAGTTTTTTTTCATCAAAAGAGAAATAAGAAGGTAGTTTTTCTGTCATGTTTTCTCCTTCCTAATAGAAAAATTCCTTAAATATTAGAATCCTAGGAAAAATAAAGAATATACAAAGTATAAATACTGTAAATACTTAAGAGAAAAGCTCCCATCCAATGAGAAAGCCTATTCCAAATAACAATAGGTATTAATATTATAAAAAGAAATAACATCATAATCCAAAAATCTAAGGTAAAATCTGCCTGAACTGTAATGGGTCTGACTAAAGCACTCAAACCTAAACCCGCTAGTAAGTGCATAGCATGACTTCCTACAACATTTCCTAAAGAAATATCAAAATGTCCTTTTCTAAGAGCAACTAAAGCTGTAACAAGTTCGGGAAGAGTTGTACCTAAAGCTACCAAGGTCACAGCTATAGCCCTTTCACTAATACCAAAAACTTCTCTGGCATAAAAACGAGAACCTGAAACAAAAGAATCAGCACCTAAAGCAAGAAAAAGAATACCCGCAATAATAAGAAAAAAACATAGACTAAGCGATTTTTTATCATGAGATAATGTATTTTCTAATGGAATATCCCTATTTCTTCTTTTTGATATAAAGTAAGCAGCTATCACATAAGCTATTACCAACATAAGCAATAAGAGACCTTCCCAGCGATTTATTTTTCCCTCTAAGCGAAAACTTAAATGAGGGAATGTAATTGTAAAGAGAAAGAGAAGTGAAGAAACAAACATAAAAATAATATCAAAAGATAAATTATTAGCTTTCATTCCTCCTTTTTTAAAAAATAGTAAACATCCCAGAACAAGACCAATGTTCATAATATTGCTTCCAAGAGCATTACCAACAGCAATATCATGGGAATTTTGAAAAGCAGCATACGCACTAACGAAAATTTCTGGAGAGGCTGTTCCTAAAGAAACAACCGTTAATCCTACTAAAAGAGGAGAAATGCTGAATCTCTTAGCTAATTGGCTTGAACCTTCTAAAAGCCATTCTGATCCAAAGTATAATCCTACTGCTCCTATCAAAATGAAGGCGAAATTAGTTAATAATTCAATCATCTCTTTAGATTCCTTTGTAAAAAATTCTATTGTTTTAGCATATAATAATTATTAGAAGAATTCCAGAGAAGAAAACTATTTCCTCCCGCATTATAAATTCCTTGAATTTGCTTATTAAGATAATCTTGATATACATCTTGAGAAAATTTTCTCTCTCCTCCTAGAAGAAATGCTTGAACATACTCACGAACAAGAATACGATTTTTTGTATAAAATACTGTTCTTTTCATACCTTCTTCATAAAGTATACGAGCTCTCTCCATATAAGAAAGATTCCCTAGAAATGCTTCAGGATAGTGTGAAGGATACGTCATAGGCGAAATGGCATCCACGTATAATGATAATCTATCTATGTTCTGCCCCAGTGAATCTGTCAAAAACCAGCCATTATAACCATAAACATCAATAGAAATCGGCAAAGATAAATTTTCTCTAGCTTTCTTTAAAAAAGATTCAAGAGCATCAACATTTCTCATGGCCCTTTTGTTGTGACGAGAAGATGCTTCAGACACAGGACCATCCGAAGGAAACCTTATATAATCGAATTGTATCTCATCAACTCCTAATCTTTCTAGCTCTTGAGCTAATAAAATATTATAATTCCAAACATTTTCTGAAAAAATATCAACCCAAAATTCTTTTTGAATGAGTTGACCTTGATCTCCCTCCACTAGATTTGCCCAAGGAAGTTGTTTTCTTTTATTCCATAAAGCATATTCATAATTTTGGTACTTATAGAGATTTTTATCCTTAAAAACAACAAATCTTGCAATAATCGATATTCCTTCTTCTTTAGCTTTTTTTAAGATAGACTCAACATTTAAAAGAGGTCGTACGGCCTGAGCCTCTTGTGCCTGTTTAACCTGAGAATTCCACCTAACAAATCCTAGATCATCTTTAAAGTCAATAACAATACTATTCATCCCCTGCTGCTTTACAAATTTTAAATGTCTTTCAAAAGATTTCATATCATTTGCTGTCCAAGCTGTTAAATAAATACCTTTCCTATTCTCCATTTTTTGTTGGCGATTTTTTTGAGCCCCAGAAAGGAAGGATTTTCCATAATTCTTAACTAATTTCCATTCATTGCTCTCAAGCATCCATAATTTCAAATCAGTAGAAGCAAAAAGCCTCTCTTTATCCTTATAAACATCGACAAAAAGACTTCTTACACCTTCTTTTTCAGGAACTTCTGTTAAAATTTCTATTTTTTCGGTTTGCAAATTTAATAACCCTATCTTGCCATAAGGGCCACAAGCAAAATACAATTTATTAGGATCTGAAAGCGAATAAGTCATATCATTGATGGTGTCATAATAAGACCCTCCATAAGAGAGTGATTTAAATCCTTTCTGTATTTTTTTCCAAGTTTTTCCACTATCCTTTGTTATATGCAGACCATTAAAAGAAGTACCTACTACCCATTGATGTGGATCTTCATTTGAAAGAGCACTAGAAGTAAAATAAGATGCTCGTGAGAGTTTTTCTTTATTAGCTACTAAGTGAAAAGATTCTCCCCCATTATAAGAAATTAAAATTTCATCTGAGGTTGTAACAAGCAATTCTGAAGGTCTTGATGCAGAAAGAGAGTAACTTGTTAAAGGACGTTTCTCTTGTAGATTAAAAGGATACATCCATCTGGTGGGCAATCCTTCTCCTTTAATAATGTGCCATCGAGAATTTTTTCTACTCTCAAGTACTCCTTGAGAATTTAATCGATAGTCAGTATCTGTTATAGCAAATAGCCATAACTCTGATCTTAATGAATACACAAGAACTAATATTGCAATCCTTACTAGCTTATTCATAATCATATCCTTTTATTTTTTGCCTTGCTTGTATGAGTTTTTCTCTTTTAAATCACGTATTATATTACGATAAACTGATGGCATAGGAATTTTACTTATTTCATCAAGAGAAAACCATTGACCCTTAAATTTTCTTTCATAGAAAAGTCTCTCTTTTAAGCTTAAACGCACTACATAAACTTCAATTTTTTCTCTGTATTTTGTATAAGTATGATGATAAGTTCCTAAAAAGTACTTTTTCACTAAAGAGTTTAAAAGAAACTGATTTTGTAAGGATTCTTTTGGTAAAAGCCAGAAATCTTTAAACCTATGAGAGTTTTCTTGTTCTAAATAGATCTTCTCCTCTGAGACTAAGATATAGACTAGAGAAGCTAAAAGAGTTACTTCTTTCTTTTTTTTCAAACTCATTAACTCTTGCTTGCCTTTTTCTCTAGCTAAACAACCCTCCCTAAGTGGACAAATCAAACAAAGAGGCTTTGTCTTAAGGCAAACCTCTTGACCTAGTCTCATAATTCCTTCATTGATATAACGAATTTTTTCACCTGATAGATCTCTAAGGGAATTTTTATAGTTTGATTCAAATAATGAATCCCATTCAGATTTCAAAAAAAGGCGTCTAAGCACCCTTTTAACATTAGCATCTACTACAAGATAGGGTTCATAAAAACAAAAACTTAAAATAGCTCTGGCTGTATAATCCCCTATACCTGAAAGTGAAATTAATTCTTTATAGGTAGAAGGAAACTTGCCTTCGAATTTCTCAATAATCTGATTAGCACATTTATGCATATTTCTAGCTCTAGAATAATAGCCTAGACCTTCAAAAGTACGTAAAACTTCTTCTTGATTCGCTGCAGCTAAACTTTCTAAAGTTGGAAACCTTTTCATCCATTTCTCAAAGTATGCCACAACAGATGTTACAACTGTCTGTTGTAACATAATTTCAGAAACCCAAACATCATAAGGCTCCTGAGATTCTTGCCAAGGATATTTTAAAGGCTGCGATTGTATCCAACTAGAAAGATTTTTAAGTATCATGAATCGATCTTTCATTCTTTATCTAATTTCAACATCCTAATATAAAGTATTTTCTACCCTTCTCAGATAAATTTATTATCTCAAAAAGAATTTTTACTATCTTTAAATATAATATTTCTTTTAATATGCTTTCATTTGTTAGAATATACTTTACTACTTATAACAAGTATAGTTTTTAATATAAGGATTTCCTATGAAGTGCTTTTTTTCTTTATTCTTTCTTTTGATTACATCCATTTCTCTTTTTTCTTTAGAAGCCAATCTAATTCCTGATGAAGTTCTTTTTCGCTACAATTATCAACTAGGAGACCTTTTAAGATACGAAGGATCTTTGTTGCAAGAGATTTCTCATAATGAAAAAATAGTCTCAAAGCAAAAGATCTACGATACCATATCCGCTCATGTCATTAATAAAATACAAGAATGGAGTACCTTAGAAAGCACCTATCGCTCTTTTGTTGAAAATTCTCCTAACTTAGCTAGACTTATTTCATCAGAAAAATCAAGATATTCACAGAGTGAAAGAGGAGAGTACAGAATACAACCACAGTTCATGTTTCCTGCTGTACGAAGCATCCCATCTTTTCCCCAAAAACCTGTGAAAATAGGCGAATCATGGCAGGCGCAAGCAGAAGAGAAGTTTGATTTAAGCTTCTTAAATGCTGGAAAAGTAGCTACTATTTTAAAGGTGCAATACACATACAAGGGAATTGTAAAAGAAAATAGCAAAATCTACCATAAAATACTTATTACTTACAGTCCAAGTCTCGACAAGGGAACTGTTTCAATAAGAGGCAATGTTAGACAAACTCTTTATTGGGATAACGATATAGGCAATATAGCTCGCTATGAGGATATTTATAACTTTAGTTTTTCGTCTGGATCTAACATTTATCATTATAAAGGTGAGTCTGAAGGTATAAAAATAACACTTGAGAATCCAATTGTTAACAATCAGCAGATAGGAGAAGAAATACGACAAAAAATTCGCTCTCTTGAAATCCCTTTTGTTAGCGTTATAGAAGAAGATAAAAATATTAAGATCATTCTAGAAGATGCCTATTTTGAAAAAGGATTAACCTCTCTCTCGCATCTACAAGAAGATAACTTAATAGAACTATCTAATCAACTTAAAAAATATCCCCTTTATTCTCTCATTATTGAGGGATTTTATGAAGACAACCAAAAAAACTCACCTTACGCTATAGATATCTCAGATGAGAGATCTTTCAGAATAGGTGAGTTTTTAATAAACTGTGGTCTACAAACTAAAGGTCCTTTACTCTTTAGAGGAATGGGAAAAAACCAAGCGCTCCCTACAAAAAGTATTAATCATAAGCTCAAAAATAGTAAAAGAGTTGAAATTACCCTTATATTCTGATAATAAACTCTTTATTTCTTCTCTTTTTGTCTTTGACAATCAATACAAAGATGGGCAGAAGGAAGAGCCTCTAATCTAACAGGATTAATCATATTCCCACATAAAACACAAGCACCATAATTCCCATTTTTTATACGCTTAATGGCTGACTGTATTTGCTCTAAGCGAATCATATCAACAGCACTAAGAGCTTGAAGAATATTTTTATCAGTATCATCACTCGCTAAATCAGCTGAATCCTTAGGAGCTTCATCGGCCTGAATTGACTCAATAATATCCTGTTCTCTAATAAGAGTTTTGAGAATCTCTTCTTGCTCGCCTATCAAAACTTTTTCAATTTTATTTAAAAAGTTTTTCTCGAAAGTAAATTGCATGAATCCCCCTTTTAAACAGAAACCATCCTGTTCAGCTCCTAAAAAGACAATCTTAAAAGGTGCTATTGTTTTTAGTTAAAAACTATAATACAATGACTGCGTTAATTTAGCATCTTTTTTTTTACATTTTTTTGCTATTAGGAGTTACATTTGTCAAAAGAGGAATCCATTGAAGTTGATGGAGTGATCATAGAAGCTCTTCCCAATACATTTTTTAGAGTAGAACTGGAAAATAAAGTTGTCATTCTTGCCTATTTATCGGGAAAAATGAGAAAGCATTATATTCGTATCGTCCCAGGAGATCGCGTTAAAGTAGCTCTCTCTCCTTATGATCTTACAAAAGGCCGCATTACTTATCGTGAGAGATGATCATCTTATAAAAAAGAATGATATAGAAGCTGATATCTGCTAAAAAGGTAAAACCCTTTACTATGATGTAAGCTCATAAGCTTAGCATGCGGAGAGTTATTTAATACGTCTAAAGAAAACGCATAAGAACTTTGACTTCCTCTTTCTGTAATAACATTATTCGTAGCTAAAAAAATTTCATCTAGTATTTGCCATTTGATTAAATAGTTTATTAGAGTAGGTGATTCTAAAAGTACTTTTTGGATTCCAGTTAGAGCAAGATCTTCTAGAAAATTAATAATTATCTCTTCTTTTCTCGTTGTCTCTACTACAAAAATCACAATGTGATCTCTCAGATTCTCTTTTGAAAATTTTCCTTCTTTTGTAAAAAAAGTTTTTATCCTTCTTTGAGAGATCCCTTTAATAGTTTGTAATCCTGAATAAGTTGTTAAGAAAATAAGGGGAATTTTACTGTCTATAAGAATTCTAGAGGATTCTCTTAGTAATCCTGTTTCTGTAATAACTATATGAATAGGAACCTTGCCATCTGCTGTTTTTCTTAGTTCTACTAATTGTTTATCCCATATGTGAGAAGTTAAATGAGGCTGTTTTCTCAGAGTTTCAGAGCCAATAATAATAGCATCACTATAAAATCTTAAAACATTAAGAATCCAAAAATCTACATCATATCCTTTAGGGTTAAAATGATTTAAACGAGAGATGCCATTGGCCTTTTGATCAACT
Source organism: Eudonia mercurella (assembly GCA_963082485.1). Taxonomy (NCBI): domain Eukaryota; kingdom Metazoa; phylum Arthropoda; class Insecta; order Lepidoptera; family Crambidae; genus Eudonia; species Eudonia mercurella. Next base: position 179,584 of record CAUJAO010000068.1, read on the forward strand.
AAAAAAAGTTTTCCATTAAGAGTTTGAATTAAAGATCCATACAAATAAGGCATTTTTCTTTTATTCGAAAAATTAGGCCATATAAATTCTCCATATAAATCTTGAATAATAGAGGGTGTTGCTCTAGTTGTATTTTTTTTGAGAGACTTATTTAGGTAAATCCTTTCAAGATCTTCAGAAGATAGGTTAAATTCTTTCTCTCTCAAAAACATATTGATAAAACCTCTTATTTAAGTATTCTGAGATAATCTTTCTCAATCCATCCTTGAATTCCTGAAGGAAATTGAACAAGACGATAAGTATCAATTTGCTCTAAGATATGAACAGCCTCCCCTCCTTCAATAAAAATCCATGACCTTACAAGAGGATCAGGAACTTTCAATATAGGAATAAAAGAACCTCTTACAATTGCTATATAATAATGTTTAGGAGAACTTAAATAAATAAGAGAAAATATATTGATAAAACCTAGTAAAGAAAAAACTAGACTAATAAAAAATTTAGATAAATGGTATTTAGAAAAAAAGAACCTTGCTGCAGAAAAAAAATTCCAAACAATCAGGAGAAGTATAAAAAAGGTATTCGTCCAGTAAAAGGAACTAAATTCTATGGTGTTTTCTTTTCCCAATATTTTAGAAACAACTTTAAGAGCTTTTTGAGCGTAAAAATGACTAGGATTTCTTTTTAAGGCTTGATAAAATCTATAAACTGCTTCTTCAAAGTCTCCTTTTTGTGAGAGAATAACCCCTGCATCATAGAATAAATTAGCTTTAATATAGCTAGAAAAATGCTCATCTGCTATTTTCTCTATTTCTGATACAATTTCGGAGATATTGTCTTGTGACAAATCAATATTAAAAGAGGGAAACATTTCTTGAAAAGAAGAAAATTCCTTTTTTTTAACAAAGAAAGGGGAACTTCCTAAAAAAAGAAAGAAAAATATAAGAAATCCTAAAAAATATTTTATACTCTTTCTTTGAAATACAAAAAACCAAAAGAAAAATCCTGGTATCAACCCTAAATAAAAAATAGGTTTTTTATAAAAAAGTGAAAAGTCCTGTTTAAAAATTTCTTGAGATGACAGTATTGGTAAATGATCAATTTGATCATAAAGAGATTCTACTATCTCTTTTGACTGCGAGCCTACAACAGAAATTTCTTGTTTTATTTCTTTTAAATCAATCTGTTTTTTAAGAATTGGATTCCAATATGACCAAGCAGGAACTATAAGAGATATATCTTTATCCTGAGCTAAGACTTCATAAACCTCATAAAGAGAACCTTTAAACCCGTTTTCTGTAGTAGTAAGTATATTATCTCTTTGATAACCAATTATCTTAGCCCCTTTTATAGAAAGTAAAGGTGCTTTTAAGACCGTAAAATTACCTTCGCCTGATAAGGTAAGAGTAATTTGGAATTTTTCTTTAAAGGAGACCTCTTTTTTATCAGAAACTAAAGAAATAGTAAAATTTCCTACTCCTAATGATACGTTCTCATTTGGAAAAGGTAAAACATTAATGCTTAAAGAATTACTTTTAATCTTTTGGTTTTTAAAGCTCATCTCTACGGGCAAAATAACAAAATTTCCTATTTTACGAGGGTTTATTATCCAGTTTGCCAATGGTCTAGCCAAAGTCGAAGTTTTTTGCACATTAAGAACTTTTCTTTCACTAAAAAGAGGCATTTTTTGAAAAGACAAAGAAGAAAGCGTATCTTGTATGTGAATATCGCTAATGCCTTGTAAAGGAATGGAAGTATCTCCTAAAAGGAAAAGAGTAACAGCTAAGTTTTCAAAGGGATATACGTTAGAAGAGGGAGAGATTTCTAACCATAATTGGGGAAGATTTTTTTTATCTTTATGAGAACTTTCCCAAGCTTCAGAAACATCAAGAGAAATAGAGTTGGAAATCCATTTCCCTTCTTTTTCTAAAAAAAAAGTATAAGGAGGAATAGTCTGAACACCTGATTTCAAAGCTTTATAAAAAAACTCAACCTTTGTTTGATTGTCTCTTATCTCAAAGTTGAAGATGTAATCACCTTCCTTCTTTATGGATGAAGGTAGACTAGGCTCTGTAATTTTTAAAGTATCTTTTACATCGTTATCAAAAGTAAACCTAACTGAAAAAGAATCTCCTACTCTTACAAGAGCAGGATTGACTTCAACTTTAGCAGATTTATCTGCAAAAATAGGAGAAAGACTAAAAAAACAAAAGAGAAAAATCAGTAATCTGGTTCTGAAGAAAAAGTAATTATTTTTCGATTGGCAATCCATTGATTTGTTTCATCCTTTTGAAATCTCTCTAAGATCTTTATATCACTTTCCTCTACGTCAAATATGTTTGATACTTGTGGAGGCGATCTATTGTCATTAGAAATTAAAGAGTTAAAATTTTTCATTTTCTCTAAAGTTAATTCCAAATTCACCTTAGATTCATAATCATTACTATTAATCTTAAGGGCTTGACTAAAACAGTTAAACGCCTGCTCATAAAAGCCTTGATAGAAAAATGTTACCCCTTCATTATAATAAATATGAAAAAGAAGGGAAGAATTCGCTACTTCTTTAGCTTTTTCCCACATTTCAATAGCACTTTCATTTTCGCTTAAAGCTGTATAAGAAACTCCCAGATTGTAATAAACCCAAGCTTTTAAAGCATTATTTTTATTAAGAGCTCGATTGTAGTAAGTAGTCGAACTAATATAATCTCCTCTCTCATAACTATAGTTACCGGCATAAATCCAAAAACGACCTTCTAAGTAACTACAAGAAACTAAAAAAGGATATATCCCCATAATAATAAAAAATCGTTTCACCAACTTCCTCCACGCCAAGGTAGTCGTGTTACCACTAAATGTAAAATAAGTGAGAGAGAAGCTAAGATTAAAAAATAACGATAAATAGAAATCAAAGTCTCAAAAGATCTTTTTAAACCCAAGGAAAAAAGCGAGTTCTCTATATTGCCGATAACACTAAGCGGATCTTCTTCATACAAGTTATAATATGTTCCTTCTGCATCCAAAGCTAAACGCTTTAAATAATTATTTTCTTGACGAGAAAGAATAAGATTTCCTTGTTTATCTTTGACTAATTGAGAATTCATATTAAAAAATGAAATGGGTTCTTCTCCTCCCACTCCCAAGACAAGCAATTTTATACCAGAAAGACTTAAATCCTTTAAAAAATTTCGATTATATTTTCCTGTATCTTGGCCATCAGTAATAAGAATAATAACTTTTTGATGAGAATCCTCTATGAAAAAATTTTTGGCATACACCAATGACTCAAAAATTTGACTTCCCACACTCTCTATCATAAAAGGAGAAACTTGTTTAAGAGTGTTTTCAAGAAAAAGACTATTAGTAGTTAATGGCAAGAGAGTTTCTGCTCTTCCTTTAAAAACTACCATAGATAAGTTGTAGCCTTTTCTGTGAAACCGCTTACCTAGAGATTCTATAATCTCTTTAGATGTACTTAGTCGAGAAATATTATTGTGATCTTTTGCTAACATACTATTGGATATATCTAAAACAAAACAAATATCTATATCAGAAACTCTTTCGCGAATAGAAACTTCTCTTATAGAGAACCCTATTAGGGAAAGTAATATAAAGAAAAAACTTAAAAATAAGCAAAAAAAACTAAGAAACTTTTTAATATAAAATGACCTTTTTATAAGATCCTTATCATGTGAACAAATAATTTTTGAAAGAGAGTTATAAGATCGTCGAAAATTAGTAATGAAAATATAAAATAAAGGAATAAGAATCAAGAATATCCAAAAGAACTGAGGATTCAATATTTTCATAAAAGAGCGTCCATAAAAAAGAATCTTATGATCACATAAAAACCTAAAAAAATTAAGGCTATTAGAATAAAAATAAATACTAAAGGTTCATGTTTTACTTCTAAGCTAACGCGTTTTTCTGTCTTTTCAAGATAGGAAATCTTGCTAATAGCTTGTGAAAGAAGATAACTACTAGAAGCTTTAAAAAATTGTCCTCCAGTTTCTTTAGCTATCTTTTTTAAAAACTCTTCATCATAACTATCTTTTATTGTACCTCGATAATGATCGCCAGATCTCGTTGTGTAATCAACAGAAACTTTTTCATCTGTTCCTATTCCAACTGTATAAATACGAATTCCCAATTTTTTGGCTAAAATAAGAAGATCATTTGTTTGGGATGTGCCATAATTTAAAACTCCATCTGTCATTAAGATAATAATTTTAGTGGGTGATGTTCCATAAGTGATATTAACCAAAGCGATAGCAATAGCATTACCAATAGCTGTTTTATCGCCTAAGTCCATAATAAAAAGATCCTGTATTTTATCTTTTAAAAAATCATAATTCTGAGTTAGAGGAGAACGAACAGCCGTTTCTGTTGCAAAAGTTATCATTCCTACCGAGTCGTTCTCAACTTTATCAAGATAATTCTGAATAATAATTTTAGCAGTTTCAAAACGAGAAATCTTACCAAAATCTAAAGCCCCCATTGTGGGAGATTCATCTAAAACAAAGAAAATATCAATACCTTTATCAAGGTATACTCTTTTCTGATTTGAATATGTGGGCCCCATAAGGGAAAAGATTATAAAGCTAAAAGAAAGCCAAATGATTCCATAAGAAAAAGAATCTAAAATATTCCCTATTTTAGAATTGATAGATCTCAAGGTTTTTTTTCCCCAAAATGAAAAAGAGTAACTAAGCCTATTTCCTTGTTTCTTTTTAAAGTGGCAATAGTAAACAAGAAGAGGAAAGGCAAGAAAAATAATTCCATAAAAAGGACTCTCAAAAGTTAACACTCTCTCTCCTCTTCTTTTCAAATTTTTGACATATTTTAGTAATATCTTCTAAAAAAGACTCTCTCGTTTTATGATCTACCTCATAATCAGCAAATTTGACAAAATCTGTTAAACGAAAAAAATCTATCAATATCTCTGTTTCTTGAAAATCAAAATAGTTTTTATTTTTTAAAAAAACTTTTAACTCTTGAGTTGTCAATGTATCAAAATTTTCTAATAAACGATGCGTTAAATAAACTCGTAAACTTTTATTAGTACGAGAAAAAAAATGATATGTTGATCCTTCATAGATAAGTTTTCGACAGAATTTCATTTCAGAAACAAACCATTTATAAGGCCTTTTATAAAAGAAAATCTTTTTTTGCCTTTTGAAAAAATCAATAATCTTTCCAAAAATTCTCACAAAAAAAACAGGAACAATAAGGCTAATGAGAACAATAATAAAAAAAGAAATCTCTGTACCAGAAGCTAAAAGTGGCTTCTTAAATGATTTAATATCAGAAATCTCATTAATAAGAGAAAGAGTATTGATAGATAATCCTTCTATAGTATAGTCCTCAGATATAGCAATAGGAGGAAGAATCTGTCTACCTATAGAAAAAGAGACAAATAGAATAGTTACTTTCTGAGAAGAACTATCATATGAAATATTTTTAATTTCCCAAAAAAGACTTGACGTTTTCTGATGCAATAAAGGATTAAAGTGAAAATCATGAGGAATTTCTAATAAAGAAACTCTAACTTCAACAAGGTCTCCCACATAAAAATTAGTAGGCAAAAAATGAACTTCTTGATATTTTAAAGCTTTAGCATTTAAAGAAAAATCACTAAAACTAAATAAAAAGAGAAAGAAAAGACTATATCTCATCTTTTTCTCTTACCCTGATTTTTTAAAAATCTTTTAACTTGAACAAGATAATCTTCTTTTGTATCAATCTCCAAAAAGGGAATATTCCTTTTGATGCATTCTTTTCTCCATCTTATCCTCTGAAGAGCTACTAAATCGTGATACCTTTTTTGAGATATCTTATCAACACTCCAAATACCTATTTCCTCTTGCGTTTCAGGGTCTTTTAATTTAGCAAATCCCATATTAGGTAACTTTTCATCTAGATCATCTTTTAAACGGATCGCTAACAAATCATGATACTTTGATAAAATAGCTAAATCTTTATAATATCCATCCATACGAAAATCAGAAATTACAATAACAAGAGTTCTTCGACGAGAACTCTCTAAATAAGCCTTTAAAGCCTTACTTAAATCTGACCCCTGTCCTAACTCTCTTGAAAGAGTGGCTTGAATAATATGATTTACGTGTTTATTTCCTTTTTTAGAAGGAATAACCTGTATATCCTTATCAAAGAAAGCTACTCCTAAAGAATCATTGTTAAACTGTGCAATATAAGCAAAAACAACAACTAAAAAATCTGCTATCTCCTTTTTAGAAATATTTGAAGAACCAGAATATAAAGACAGAGAATTATCTACTATTAAATTAAACTTAAGTTCTTTCTCTTCTTTAAAAGTTTTAACAAAAGGTTCTCCCAAACGAGCTGTTACATTCCAGTCAATAAATCGAACTTCATCACTCAGCAAATAAGGTCGAGTTTCACTAAACTCTAATCCTTGACCCTTAACAGAAGAGCGATATCCACCTTGATATAAATCATTAACAAGAGAGAGTGCATAAAGTTTAATCTTACGAACTTGATCTTTTATACTAAGATACTTTTTTTCAACCATAAAACTAAGGCAAAGCAACAGCAGAGAGAATCAACTGAATAACATCATCCACACAAAGTTCTTCTACTTCAGCCTCATAAGAAAGAACAATTCTATGTCTAAGAACTCTTTTTGCCACCTCTTTAACATCTTCAGGAAGAACAAAGGCTCTCCCTTCAAAAAGTGCCTGAATACGAGAACACTGCAAAAGAGCTAATGAGGCTCTAGGAGAAGCGCCAAACTCAATATATCGAGAAAAAGGATAGGTCTTTCGATCTTTTTCACGAGTAGCTGCAATAAAAGAGACAATATAAACCATAATCCTCTCATCAACTTTAATCTTCTTTACAATCTCTTGCAAATTAGCGATTATAGTGGCGTCCATAACCTTGCCAACCTTTACCTGATGAAACGAACCTTCAAGGGAAAAGCTTTTTAAAAGTTGTAATTCTTCTTGCAGTTTAGGATAGTTAATCTTTACTTTGAGAAGAAATCTATCTTGTTGTGCCTCTGGTAAAGAGTAAGTTCCCTCTTGTTCAATAGGGTTTTGTGTTGCTAGAACAAAAAAAGGACTAGGAGTTCGATAAGTTGTATCACCTAAAGTTACTTGCTTTTCTTCCATAGCTTCTAACAAAGCTGATTGTACCTTTGCAGGAGATCTATTAATCTCATCTGCTAACACAATATTTGAAAAAATAGGTCCCTTGTTAGCCACAAAATTTCCTGTGTTATGTTGATAAATCATTGTGCCTACAATATCTGCTGGCAATAAATCAGGTGTAAACTGAATCCTTTTAAAAGAAAGACTCGTAATATCTGCTATTGTTTTAACAAGCAATGTTTTAGCTAACCCAGGAACTCCCTCTAAAAGAATATGCCCTCCGGCTAAAATAGCCATTAAAACACTATCTATCATCTCTTTTTGACCTAAAACTCTATAATTTACCTCTCTCCTAAAAGTATCAAACATCTTAAGAGAATTCTCTATGTTTTCACTCATTTTATCCATATTTTCCCCTCTTAGATTACTTTAGAAAAACTATTTATTAATAACTGATTACTTAGAGAGTACAACTAAGCACCTTTCTTTAGAAAGTCCTAAAAGGTTTTTTATAGATGATGATGAAAAATACAAGCTAACCTCCTCCCTCTCTTTTTCAGCTATATCTTTACGACCTTTGTAAGCTAATAACTGACCTTTATCTTTTAAAATATTCTTTAAAGGAACAATAAATTCTCTTAAAAGTCGAAAAGCTCTAAAAGTAACATAGTCAAACTTCTTTTGAACATTTTCTAGAGAATCACAAATCAATTCAACATTTAAAAGACCTGTCTGATGTAAAACACTCTCTAAAAAATAACAACGTTTTTGTGACCTTTCTATTAAGGTAAATCTTTTCTCAGGAAATACAATAGATAAAAGAATCCCAGGCAGACCTGAGCCTGATCCTACATCTGCCCAATGTGTATTAGGAAGATTTTTAAAATACGAATAAGGGAGAAAACTATCTAAAATATGATTGACAAACAAATCTTCATCTCCTTGGAACTTTACTAAAGAAAGTCTAGAATTATAAAGAGAGATTTCTTCTATATAACTATTAATTTGCTCTCTCTGTTTTTCGTTAAGAGAACAACCCAACTGAAAAATTCTATCTAATCGATCCCTTGTTAATATCATACATTATCAGGAATAATAGATCTTGAATTCATCTGCATATCCCCTTTATGTCTTTTGAGCGAGACAATAAGAATAGCTATATCACTATTTCTCACACCTGATATACGAGAAGCCTGCGCTACGCTAAAGGGACAAATTTGTTTAAACTTTTCTCGAGACTCATTGCTTAAACCAAAGATAGAATCATAATCAAAATTTAAAGGAATTTTAATATTTTCCAACTTGTCAAAACTTCTTATGAGCTCCTCTTGTTTAATAGCATATCCTTCATATTTAATATCTAACTCCACTTGACTTAAAATGCTGGAAGAACTGGCTTTTTCTATAATCAAAGGTTCAAAACAAGTTAATTGATCAAGACGAATCTCCGGATCTTTAAGAGCTTGATAGAGAGTTTTAGCTTGATGTGAATGAAGACGTGAATCTTGTGAAAGATTTTCTAAATCTACTTTTTTTAAACGCCTATGACTTAAAAGTTCTTTTATTTCTTCAATTTCAGCCATCTTAGCCTGAAAAAGAGAATATCTCTCAGAAGAAATAAGTCCTATTTCATATCCCTTTTTCAATAATCTTCTATCTGAAGTATCATGCCTAAGAGCAATTCTATGCTCAGCTCTTGAAGTGAACATTCTATAAGGATCTTCTGTTCCTTTCGTCACAAGATCATCTATCATAACTCCTATATAGGCTTCACTGCGAGCTAAGACAAAAGAATCTTTAGCTTGTAGTTTTCTAGCCGCGTTAATGCCTGCCATAAGTCCCTGAGCTGCGGCTTCTTCATAACCAGAAGTACCATTAGTTTGTCCTGCGACAAATAAACCTTCAATCCTTTTTGTTTCTAGAGAAGGATAAAGTTGATTAGGATTAATGTAATCATACTCTACAGCATAACCTGCCCTCATAATCTCTGCCTGTTCTAAGCCAAAGATAGAGTGAATAAATTGCTCTTGAACCTCTTCTGGCAAAGATGAACTAATACCATTTAGATACATTTCACCTGTTTGAAGACCTTCTGGCTCGATAAAAATTTGATGCCGCTCTCTTTCAAAAAATTTAACTACCTTATCTTCAATAGAAGGACAATATCTTGGACCATTGCCTATAATTTTACCTGAATAGAGAGGAGAACGATGAAGATTTTTTTGAATAATTTCATGCGTTTTTTTATTCGTATACGTACTAAAACATTGCAAATTAGGCCTGTCTAAAGGTTTATCATTAAAAGAAAAAGATAACATCTCTTTATCGCCCCATTGGGGTTCTAATTTAGTAAAGTCAAGGCTTCGTCTTGAAACTCGAGCTGGTGTACCCGTTTTAAGACGACCTACTTGAAAACCTAATTCTCTTAAAACTCTATCAAGACCTAAAGCGGATGGCTCTGCCATACGACCCTGAAAAGCCTCATACTCACCTACAAAAATACGACCAGCAAGAAAGGTTCCTGTTGTTAAAACAACCACTTGAGAAGTTATCTTTTTTCCTCTTTCTGTAACAACCCCTTGAATTTTTTTCTGACGACTATCTAGAAGAAAATCTACCACTGTAGCTTGATGTAAACTCAAATTAGATTGTTCTTCTAAAGTTTCTTTTGCTTTTGCTTGATAAGCTTGCCTGTCAGCCTGCGCTCTGGGAGCTTGAACGGCAGGACCTCGACTACGATTGAGAACTCGAAACTGAATCATTGTTTGATCAGTCAATCTTCCCATCTCACCCCCAAGAGCATCAATTTCTCTTACAAGATTTCCCTTAGCTAATCCTCCAATAGCAGGATTACAAGAAAGTTTTCCAATAGTATCTAAATTTTGTGTTATCAACAAAGTCTTAAAGTTCATACGAGACAAAGCTAGTCCCGCTTCAATACCCGCGTGTCCTCCGCCAATCACAATTGCATCAAAATCTTTTGACATGATCTCCCTCTAAATCTGTACTAGTAAATCTACTTACCTACGCAAAAGGATGAGAACATCCTTTCTAAAATATCTTCTTTTGTTACCTCTCCTGTGATTTCACAAAGAGATCCTAAAGCTTTTTGACAATCAAGAGCAATTAAATCTAATGGCAATCCCGCTATAGAAGCTCCTTTTGCTTGTTCTAAAGCCTCTTTTGCTTGCTCTAAAAGTTCTTTTTGTCTTTGAGAATCTATATAGAGTTTTTCATCAGCAGGAGGCATAATACCTTTGGCATAAGTAAAAATGGTTTCTTTTAAGATATCTAAACCTTGTAGTTCCTTTACACTAAAGAAAATATAAGGAATCTTCAAGCTTAGAAACTCCTCTTCCCATCTTACCTTTTTTTCTTGAGACAGAGTCTCACTTTTATTGAGAATTACAATAATTTTTTTATCTTTTTTCTTGATACTTTCTATAAAAACAACGTCTTCTTGTTCAAAAAAAAGTTCAGCCTCTTGCACATATAAAACAATTTGCGATTGATCTAAAAGAGTGTGAGCTCGCCGAATACCTTCTTTCTCAACAAGCTCTTGTGTTTCTCGAAGACCTGCTGTATCAAAAAGGTGAAAGACATTGCCAGAAATTATGACTTCTCCCTCAACATAGTCTCTCGTTGTACCATGAAAATCAGCAACAATTGATCTATCTTCTCTCAAAATTAAGTTAAAAAGAGAAGACTTACCTGCATTCGTTTTCCCAAGGATAATAGTTTTAAATCCTTTCTTATACTTTTGTGAAATATCATAACTTGCTATAAGAATTTTGAGACGATCTATAACACTTTCTACGGTTTCTATCGGTAAATTTGTATCAGGTTCAGCATCATCTTCAGCATAATCAAGTTGCAAATTAACAATAGCCATAAAGTCAATCATAAAACTTTTTATATCATTAATTTCTTTCTCTAAATCTCCTGAAAGCCTTTTCATAGCCATTTGAAGAGAAGACTTATTTTGAGAAGATATAATTTCATGAACAGCTTCAGCTTGTGTTAAGTCTATTTTTCCATGCATGAAAGATCTAAAAGTAAATTCACCTGGTAAAGCCTCTCTCATACCTGTTTGACGACAGAGTTCTAGTATAGATTCTATTGTAGCCAATGAACCATGACCGATAATTTCTATTATGTCTTCCCCTGTATAACTATGAGGAGATTTGTAATAAAGAAGGATTACCTCATCAATAATTTTTTCTTGCAAAAAATCCTTCAGTTTTCCATAAAAAAACCTTCCTCCTTCACTCTCTACAAGTTTCTCTTGAGATGTAAAGAAAGGAGATATTTTTTGCCTAACAGATTGACCACTACAGCGTATAACAGAAAGAGCACTTGAACTATAAGGCGTAGCTAAAGCCATAATATCTCTCTCTGTTTCATAAGAAAAATTATCGTAATGCATAGAATTGCTGCCTGCCTTATATTTAGTGATGTTATATTTAGTATTGAAATTTACCTATATATAACACTGCATTATAGAAATTAAATCCCTTCTTGCCAACAAAAAAACAGAGAAGAAATCTGATTATAAAAATATGATGCCTAAGATGAATTGATAGACAAAAAAGCCATTATATATTAGTGTGTAATTAAGTTATTTAGGTATGGATAAAAAGCCAATCAACATCTTGTAATTATAGGAGAAGCTTGCATTGAAAGAAAATATTTCTTCTCTCTTAAAAGCAATCCAAGAGGAAACAGAAGTCTTACAAGGTTTAACTCAAATAAATATCTCCTTAAGAAAAGCACTAACAGAAAAGGACGACAATAAAGTTCAAACACTTGTAGAAGATGTTTCTCAATTTTCCCAAAAGATAACTACATTAGATAGCCATCGCCAAGAAATATGGCAAGAAATTAAAACATCACTATCTCTTAAGGGAAGTTCGTTTTATAGCCAAATTCTTCATCTTCCTGATGAGTTCGTTAGTGATAAATCTGTATTATTAGAATCCTTTCAAAAACTTAAAACAGCTTATATCCATTTAAAGACAACTCTCTCATCTCTTGAAGTCTACACAGAAACGGCTCTTGAAATGACTACAATGATTTTAGAAAGTGTTCACTCTCAAGAAGGAGATGCTTATTCTTCCCAAGGCAAAAGAGAAATGAAAGAATCAAGAGAAAATCGTGCTTTAATCATCGACAGAGAACTATAAAATCTTTGAACAAGGAGAAACTATATGGGAATTGAATCAACCTTTTCTGCTCTCGAAGTAGGGAAAAAAGGTTTATTAGCACACAGAACAGCTCTTGATACGGTAGGTCACAACATTACTAATGCCGCAAGAGAGGGTTATTCTCGTCAGAGAGTCAATCTAAAATCTGCTGATTCCTATACAGATCCTTCCTTAGCGAGAGCTTTTGGTAAAGGACAAATAGGCCAAGGGGTTGTCGTAGAATCTGTTGAGAGAATTCGTGATGAGCTACTTGATACACGCATTATAGGACAAGCTGATAAAATAGGATATTGGCAAGCTCGCAGTAAATACATATCTCAGTTAGAGGATATCAACCAGGAACCTTTAGGTAGCTCAATCAGAAAAAGCATTGATTCTTTCTGGCAAGGCTGGCAAGATCTATCTAATAACATAGGAGACCTTAGTTCTCGGTTTGCTATAGCAGAAAAAGGACAAGCCTTAGCTGATAGTATTAATCACAAATTTAGAGGCCTTCAACAGGTTCATGATACTGTTAATGATGAAGTTAAAATAACTGTTGAACAAATCAATAGCTACACCCGAAATATATCCTCTTTAAATACTCGTATAGCTAAGTCCCAAGCTATGGGAGATAACCCTAATGATCTTATGGATGAGAGAGATATTTTAGTTGATAAACTTAGCCAACTTGCTAATATTACTGTAGAAAATCGCCGAGATCCTAATGAATTTCAAATACACGTAGATGGTGTTCATCTTGTACAAGGCCGCATCAATTATCCACTTAAAGTAGAAGCGCAAGCAAATAGTGAAAAAAATAACTGGCAAGTTTTATGGCAAAAAGATAATTCTTCTGCTCTTATTAAAGGTGGAAAACTTGGTTCGCTAATAGAACTTAGAGACAAAGATGTTCGCAATGAAATTCAGCAACTTAATTCTCTGGCCATCAGCTTAACTGATATGGTCAACCAAATTCATAGTGAAGGCTATGGAATGGACAAAGTAAAGGGAAGAAACTTCTTTGAAAGAGAAGATATTCTCTCTAACGCTACAGGTTCTTATGATCGCTCAGGAAATGGTGAATTTGATTCAACTATGCTCTATCGCATTACTGGATCGCATTCCCTTAAACCTAATGAACAAATAGGTTTCAATGGGATTATTATCCTTCAAAATTCTTCTGGAGAACCTGTTGATATTCCTTATAGAGACACTGATACAGTGGATAGTGTAATTGATCGTATTAATAACTCCTCAGCTGAAGTCATTATGCGTCTTGATAGACTAGGTCGTTTAGAAGTAAGAGGAACAACTTCTGAAAATTTAAGTCACTATGACTTTGTTATTGGTTATCTAGAAGACTCAGGAGAATTCTTAACTCGCTATTCAGGTGTTCTTAAAACAACAGGAGCTTTAGGAGCTTATGATTGGGAAAATCCTAATGCTGTAGAAAGTCTTGTTTCTGAACAAACTAATGAAGCTAATGTTAGCTACAACATTGCTGTTGCCCCTTTAGCTGAACCTGCAGGATGGCTAAGTGTTTCAAAAGATATCCTCCAAGATAAGTCTCGTGTAGCAGGAGGATTTGGAATCTTAGGAAACCCCTCAGAACTAGGGGATAACTCAACAGCCCTTGCTATTGCAAGCCTCAATAATTCTGATGTTATGATTGGCAAACACTTTAAAATAATTGATTACTTCACAGAAACTCTCTCAGATCTTGGAGTAAAAGGACAAGTAGCTGAAACAGCTCTTGATTCTCATTCAGCTATTATGAAAGACCTTAGCGATATAAGAAGCGCTATTTCAGGTGTTAATATGGATGAGGAACTCTCTTATATGTTACAATTTCAACAAGGCTTTATGGCAAGCAGTCGCTATATTGCAACCATTAACACCCTTCTAGATACTATCATCCAATTAGGAGGCTAATAAGTATATGAAACGAGTCAGCACACAGATGAACCCAGAAAATTTTCGTCACCACATTATGAGACAAGAAAGTCTCTTAAATAAGGCTCAAAACAACCTTGGCACTCAAACACGCTTTCAGAAGTTACGAGAAGACCCTGCCGGAGTGACTAGCTCTATTCGTCTAGATAGCTATTTAACACGTCTCAATCAATTCTCTAAAAATTCTGCTTTAGCTCAGTCAAATCTGAGAATGAAAGAAAGCTACATGCATGAATCTCTCAATATCCTTAATAGATTGCGAGAATTAAGCATTACTGGATCAAATGGTACATATTCTGAAAGTGATATGAAAGCCATGGGAATAGAAACAAATGAACTTTTAGAAGAACTTCTTTCAATTGCTAACGCTAAAGGTAATGATCAAAAAAGTCTCTTTTCTGGAACAAGGCTTAATACAGATGCTTTTGCATCGACAAAATCTAAAGTCATAGAGGGATACAAAGAAATTATTAACTTCGTTGAATATCAAGGGGATATTTTTGATCGCAAGTTTGAAGTAGCTGATACTCAATATGTTTCAGACGACTTAGTTGGCAATAAAATTTTCTGGGCACAAAACCAAAAAGTTGAAACATCTGTTAATGCAGAAAATTATACTGCTCCTAATCGCTCTCAATTTACAATAGATGGTATTACCATTGATATTAATGAAGGTGATGGAATCTATGATATTATTGATAAAGTTAATGATTCCGGAGTATCTGTCAGAGCTTCTCTTGATAGTGTATCAAAGAATCTTATTTTTGAAACAACAGTACCTCATCAAATATGGTTTGATGAAAATATTCAAAATTCAAGCATTCTAAGAGATCTCGGTGTTCTCAGTAATCTCGATGCCTCTACTCCTTTTAATTACCATCAAAACCTTAAAGTGCAAGGTGGTTCTGTCTTTGATGTTGTTATTAAAATGCGCGATAGTTTTTTAGCTAATGACCACTCGAGCTTAGGATCCTCCGATTTACAAGGTATATCCCTATCATTAGATAATATCCTTAACAATATTACGAACTTAGGAGCCAAAGATACTCGCTTAGAAAGAACTATAGAGCGAATTGAAAATCAAATACCTGTCACAAAAGGTCAATGGTCTCAAGAAATTGGCCTTGACATAACAGATGCTCTTGTAGAATTTAATACCCTTAATACAGCTAGAAATGCTATATTAGGGACACAAGGAAAATTATCACAAACAAGTCTTTTAGATTTTATTCGTTAAGTGAACTTGAAGTAGAATTTTTGTATGGAAGAGCATCACTATCTCTTAAGTAAAAAAGATTCATACCAACAGGGTCAGATCCCCTCTGCAAGTACTCTTTTTTCCCTAAAGTCTCAAAACCTTTCAAACTGGTAAAAGGATCTCGCGCTACGCTAACTTTTAAGGTAGAAGCCATAATATCTTTTATTTCTTTTGCCTTGTTTCCTGCTAATAATATTTCTTCTTGTGTCGAGAAAGAAGAAATATTTTCTACAATCTTATCAGGAGTATCGTCCCAGTAAGGAGAAATTCTTTCAAAATTCTCATATAAAGCCGCATAAACTTTAGATTTTTTTCCATCTATAACACACAATATTTTGGAATTTATGTTCTGAGAACTGGCAAGTGCATCAAGTGTATTAACAAAAACAAAGGGGATATGCCAAGCTGCACTTAGTCCTTTGATAAAACTCATCCCCACACGTAATCCTGTGAAAGCTCCAGGTCCTAAAGCTCCAATAATCAAATGAATATCTTTAAACTCTAATTGTGCTGTCTCCATAAGAAATTTAGTAGAACTCGATAATATTGAAGACTGTGACAGTTCTTGACTACTAAAATGAAAAGACAAGACTTTATGATCTGATGTTTTTAACAAAAATTGCCATAACGAGCTACTAGTATCAATGATAAGTAAATTCACAATCCAATAACCTTGATAAATCTTTGATCTTTATCAAAAAATTCTATTCTTATATTGAGTTTAAATATATCTGAGTATCTTTGCCAAAAATTAGGAAATTTAGAAGACCACTCTATAAGAAAAATAAAACCATCTTCACTTTTTAGAATTTCGTCAATTCCCAATTCGTAAAGATCTTCTTCTTCATCTATTCTATAAAGATCCATATGAAAAAGTAAATAAAATGAGGAAATAAAAGATTCATAAGTGTTCATTATAGTATAAGAAGGGCTAGTGATAAGATCTTTTGTAAAAGATTGAAAAAAGAATTGTGAAAAAGTTGTTTTTCCTACTCCTAAATCACCTTCTAGAAGAAGAATTACTTGAGATTTTTGAGACACTATATCAGCTAAAAAGTACGCTATCTCTTTTAAGTGATGAAGAGTCTCAATAGATTGTTCTTTAATAATCATTAAGGAAGCTTCATTTTTTCATCAAAATCAAGAATAAAACGTCTTAAATTTTTGAGAAAAGATAGCGCCGGATAATCTAAGTTATCTAAAAGGCGAATCTGTACATCACGATTTCCCAAAGGATCTCTTTCTAAAACAAAAAGAATATTTTTAACATCTTCTTTAAGTTCCGAGTCTAAAAAAGAAACCTTAGCTGTATACTCATTGCGATAGGAAAGTGGTGTCTCTTTTTTTTCAATATTATCTAAACTTAAAATCTGTATGCTCAAGAAACTTATCCCTTAGTCTTTTTTAGTTTATAAAAATCCGAAGGGCCGCTATAGATCTCTTCTCATCCCTTGAGCGCTTCAAAGAACGGTGGGCTTTGCAATTCCTATTCAAAACCAAGCAAGCTTTTAAGCCCAGTTAATCCTAAAGAAACTATAATAAAAACCCAAACAAATCATACTGTCGCAAGAGAATATCAAAATCCAAACGCGAACCCTTCAGACTAAAATTCTTTAAGCAGAGAATCAAGATCATTCATTAAACGATGAATAATTTCAGACTCTTCTCTGGAGGAAGAAGACTCTTTTGTTGATTCTCGAGAAATATCAGAAGATTGAGAATTTTCACCTTTTTCTTCTGATTTCTTATTTAAAATCTGTGTAAGAGAGTAACTTCTCTTTTTCTCTTTATAAAGCTTATCTGCTATTAAAATTCCTGCTAAAACAGCTACCTTTAAAGATGTATCTCCAAGATTATCTGTCGTTGAGTAACCTTCTATCTTAGCATAATTAAGAGCATCACCTACTAAATCTTCATAATAACTAACAAGAGATTTGAGATAGATTGGATCCTCATCAGCCTGTAAACTAAAACGAGCCCCTAAAATATCAACTAGAACTTTCTGTCTTTCTGATTGACTCATTTCCTTAATCCACTTCTTCGCCAGCTAGATACTTATAGGTGCGCTCATGCTCATCAGCCGACAGTTCATAATCGCTTGAAGAAAGCATATCATCTAAAATATGAATAGCTTTACTAAGACTCTTTTGAGTCTCTTCATTTTCAAATCTTGAAAATGTACTACTAGACTCTAAGTTTTTAAACTTCTCATGAACCTGTTCTAGTTGATGCCTTAGATCATCATTTTCTTCTTTTAATTTTTTAGTAAGAAGAACTACTCTTTGTATCCTATCTTGGAGAAGAGCCATCATTTGATCTTTTTGCACCAACTACCCCCTTCTAATGCCACTAATTAACTAAACATAAAAGGCATTAAATAAATAACTATTAAACGGCCTTTTTTACCTCATCAACAATTGATAAGAAGGCTTGATAATCTTCAATAGCAAGATTAGATAAAAGCTTTCTATTGATACGTATCTCATTCTTATGCAATCCAGCAATAAAACGAGAATAAGAGAGATTCTGTCCCATTAAGGCAGCTGATATTCTAGTAATCCAAAGTCTTCTAAAATCACGAGCCCTCTTCTTGCGTCCATAATAAGAATATGCTAAGGCTTTTTTTACAGAATCTTTCGCATGACGAAAATTACTCTTTCGTCTACCCCAAAAACCTTTAGCCATTTTAAGTATTTTTTTTCTTCTCTCCTTACGGCGAGTTCCATCTACAGCTCTTGGCATTTAAGCCCTCCCTACTTCATTTAGTATCGTTTCAAATTAAGAAAAAATCAAGAATATGGCAATAATTTATGTACACGCTTTGTCTCTGCTTCGCTTAAAACACCAAGTTTTCCTAATTTTCTTTTTCGTTTTGAAGATTTTTTTGTCAAAATATGACGTAATCCCTTTTTTTTGTACTTAACTTTTCCTGTAGCCGTAAGCGAATATCGCTTTTTTGCACTTTTTCTAGTTTTCATCTTAAGTTTAGCCATTTTTTACTTCTCCTCTTTCTAATTTAATCAATTACTGATTTATTATGAGTAGTTTAATCTTTTTTTAAACCTAACATCATACTCATTGTTCTTCCTTCCATTCTCGGAGATTGTTCTAAGATATAAACTACATCTAAAAATTCTAACATTCTTTCAAGTAATTTTCTTCCCAAGTCTGTATGAGCCAGCTCTCTTCCTCTAAAACGAACAGTTACCTTAACTTTATTTCCTTCTTGTAAAAACCCATTTACCTGACGAGATTTAAAATTCAGATCATGAGTACTTATCTTAGGCTGCATTCTAACTTCTTTTAGCTTAACAACTTTTTGTCTTTTTTTAGATTCTTTAAGCTTTTTCTCTTTATCGAATTTATATTTCCCATAATCTAAAATACGACAAACTGGAGGAACAGCATTAGGAGACATTTCTACAAGATCTAAAGACATCTCACGGGCAAGTTCAAGTGCTCCACTAAGAGAAACAACTGACTGTTCTCCATCTGATCCTACTAGCCTTACTTCTTTGGCCATAATCTCTTCATTAATCTTTAAGTCTTTAACTGCCATACTTCTCCTGCTTTCCCTTGTGTTATTTATATAAAATAAGTCTAGAATACATTTAACCTAGCACAGAATACTATGGAATTCTACCAACGAAATCTAGCACTTGTAAAAAAAAATATCAATTCCCTTCCGAAGATAAATCATAACTTACTAAAAAACTCTTTTTATCACTTCCTGAATAATTTAGGGAGTATATTGTCAAAAAAATCCTCTCTCGCTACTATATCAGTTAACAGAAATATTTATTATAATTTAGATAATCTATCATCATTCAGATATAGATTATGTTCAATATTCTTAACCAAAGGCAAAATTTATGAGTTTATTCTTGTTCTTTTCAATACCACTTTTTGTAATACTGATCAGCTCATATCTTTTTAACTGGAAAAATTACCTATCTATCCTTCCCCCTTTTATTTTGGGACTGTTTAGCTATGTTTTTGCTTGGTTTTTTAAATTCTTTTTAGCTTATATTCCTAATCCTTTCGAAGAAAACACACCTTTAAATACTTTTTTCAACCTAACTATTCTTGATTATTTTCCTCTTTTACTGATCTCAACTCTCCTTTTTAAGATTATCTATCCTAAAAAATCTTTAGAGAATCTCTATTTTTGGATGGGAGGATTCTTTATTAGCTTAAATTTCTCTTTTGCTTTTCAAGTTAATTCAAATTATTCTGCTTTTGAATATTTACTTGTTCCTTTCTTAATTATAAGCCTTAATTTAAGTGCAGTCGTCTTTTTGCATAAATCGTGTCATTTCCCTTTAGCCCTTAGATTTTTAGGAATATTAGGCCTATGTATTATTTTTAGTGCTCCTAATGTGTTTTTCAATCTTCTCTATTATAAGATCTTTATAGGAACTTTTCTTTTATCTTTGTTGTTTGGAAGCACTTCTTTAGCTATCTTGATCAAAGACTCTCAAAATAATTAACTAAATTTGACAACTTTATTTTATCAAATTATACTAAAATAACTCTAAATTATGTCTTGTTCATAGGTGAATAGATTGATTTTACAACTAAGGAGAGGACTTCAACCTTATGATAAAATTTTTTAAATGCCTCATAGGCAGTTTTTCCCTGTTTTGTTTACTCCCTTTTTTGAGTTTTGGTGCTGTTAATAACATGTATGAGCATTTTTCAATAGTCGTAGATGATTTTGATGATCCTGCTAATAGAAATTGGTTAGAAGATAACGAAAAAAAAACAGAACCTAGAACTTGGACTGTCAAAGGAAGCTCATTTAGCGAAGATTCCTATCCTCTTCTTAAATATGTTCAAGGTGCTCCTACTAAGCGTGATATTGATACATCCCAAGAGAATCGACAATTTTTGGGAATACAAAGTAAATTTAAATATCGTGGATATAACTATTTTGAAATCACTCCTATTGTTAATAATGAAGAAGGTTTCCCTTTACCAGGAAATACCTTAATGTTATCTGCTTGGGTTTGGAGTTCCAACTATAACTATACGTTAGAAGCCCATGTAACTGATGTTGAAGGTAAAGTTTTTGTCATCCCTATGGGTTCTCTCAATTTTTTAGGTTGGAGAAACCTAAGTGCTCGTATCCCTTTCTCTTATTCAAAAGATAAATACAATCCTTGGGGATCTTCTATTAAGTTAAAAAGATTTGTTGTGAGAACCCATCCTAAAGAAAGAGTCGACAACTATATGCTCTATATGGATGATATTAAAGTCGAAACTGTAAAAGACTATACACCTTATAACGGTGGAGAACTCTTTAATCCACGTCGCATTAACGAAATATGGGCAAACAACAATTAGACTGGTTAGTTAAGAGAGGATAATCGTTTATGAAAAATATCATTTTTGCAGCAAGTCTTATATTTTTAGTTTTTCCAATACAGCTAAAATCTCAAGAACAAACAACTACAACAACACCCACTCAAAACGGTGAAACCAATACTATTTTACTAGAAGATTTTGAAACAGATGGACGATGGATTCCTTATATAGGAAGCACACACGGGAGTGCTCGGGTTCTTAATTTTGAAGGAGGACCTAAAGAAAAAACTGCCACTAATTATTTAGATGGTACACCAAGTCAAAATTCAAAAGTTTTAGGAGTACGTCTTCTATATTCTGAACGTCTTAAATATACATTTCATCTTAATCCTATTTCTCCTATAGAGATACCAGAAGCAGGAACTGTGAAGTCTATAAATATATGGGTGTTGGGAAGAAATGTTCCTAATACTCTTTATGTTGTTATTAAAGATACTGAGGATATACAACACAGAATTGCCTTCAAGGATGAATCAGGATCTCCATATTTAAGTTTTTTAGGATGGAAACAACTAAAAGCTATTATTCCTAATACAGTTCAACAAAAATATATTGTCTATTCTCGTCAGCCTCCTATAAGAATTACATCTCTAGAGTTAGATCAGTATTCTTATACTACTCGCTCAAGAAAAGAGTACTTTGTTTATTTAGATGATTTAACAGCAGAGATTGATATATCAACACAGATAAAAGCAAATGATGATGATATACCAGATACTTGGGGTTATTAACACTAATATCAGACTTTTTAAAAAGCCTAAAACATTGTATTTCTATTAAAAATTAAGAGAAAGGTTTTTACTTTCTCTTAATTTTTTTCTCTTGAAGAATAAGTCCCCACCATGAAGCGAGCATTTTGAAGAATTTTATCAGCAATAAAATAAGGATCTTCTTCTCTAACCTCAGATATTTTTTGTAGGATATATATAAGATTTTCGCTATAATTGACCTTACCTCTTACCGGTTCAGGAGAGAGAAAGGGAGAATCTGTTTCTATCAGAATAGAATCTAAAGGTAACTTTTTAAGACATTCTAAAATAGAATCTGACTTTTTGTAGGTTATATTTCCAGAAAATGAAATCTTGAATCCAAATTCTAAAACTTGGATAGCTGTTTGATAATTAGAAGAAAAACAATGCCAAATTCCACCATACAAAGGTGGGTTTTCTTTAAGAACGGACAAGAAAGCTTTCTCTGCTAAACGAATATGAACTGTTATTGGTTTCTTCACAAAATTAGCAAATTCTATCTGAGAAATAAAGGATTCTTTTTGTCTTTTTTCATCATAATCCCTTTTTGAAAAATCAAGTCCCATTTCTCCTATAAGAATCACCTTCTCATCTTTCACCCACTTACTCCAATCATCCCAATTAATATTCTCTTTACCCACTTGATTAGGATGAAGACCTATTGAATAAAAGACCCCCTTTAACCCTTCAAGAAGTGACTTCCGATAAGGATAGTCATCATGATTAATTCCTATATCCCAAACCTCAACTAGCTTTTGATCAAGGAAAAGTTGTTTATATATATTGAGAAAATTAGGATCTCTCTGATAAAGAAGTGATATATGACAATGAGAATCGAAAAGTGGATAACAAGAAGCTACTCTTTCATTCGATTCATTAAGCAAACTATTCACTTCCTACATATTTATTTTTAAGACTCTCATATTTTTCGAGAACAGCCAAATTATTAATACCCATCTCTATAAACTGATAGAGAACTCTTAAAGCTTCAGCAATATTTCCTTTTTGTTCATAGACATCTGCTAACTCAAGATAAACACGACTATTTTTAACATTAACTTTAAGAATCTCTTTCAAAGAGTTAATAGCTTCATCAAAAGATCCTTTCTCTTTATAAAGAATAGCTAAACCTAAAGTAGCATAAATATCAAAATCAACCCTTAAAGCCCTTGAGTAGCATTCAAAAGCCTTTTCTGGAAGTTTTAAAGAACGGTAAGCATCACCCAATCTAGTAAGAACAACTTTGTTATTAGGATCTCGTTCTAAAATCTTTTCCCAACAATCTTTTGATTCATTCCATTTTGAAAGGCCTCTATAGCAATCTCCTAATCCAAATAAGGCATAAAAATTATTAGGACTTAAATCAAGAGCTTTATCAAAAAAAGAGATACCTTGCTCATACTGTTTTAATTTACGATGACAGTTACCTATAGAGGTAAGAACTCTTACATCAACTAAATCTTTATACTTTTCATAAACTTTCATCCAATAAGAAAGCGCTTGTTCATACTCCTTAAAATCATAATAAAGATGACCCAATCCAATAAAAGCATACTCATTATCAGCATTCATATCTAAAGTTCTTAAATAAGTATCACGAGACTTAGAGAAGTTTCCCGTCTTTCGATAAGCATCTGCTACTCTCGTAAGAACTGTTATATTAGTAGGATCTAAAGTAAGGTATGTTTCCCAAACCTCAATAGCTTTTGAATATTGCTTAAGAGATTTACAGCAATCAGCTAGGCCAAACAAAGCATAGTTATTACTCGGATACTTACCTAAACACTTTTGATAATACAAGATAGCTTCACTTGGGCGACCCTGTTTTCTCAAAATATCTCCAAGTCCGACAAGGGCGTAATTATTACTTTCATCTAAACCTAAAATCTCATTGAAACAGGTAGAAGCCTCATTCAACCTCTCTTTTTTGATTAACTGATAACCCAATTTGGATAGTTCAGATATTTTAGTTATATTCTCTTCAGAAAGCTCACGAGTGTTAATAGCGAGTAAATCTTTCTCTAAGAAGCTATTTTTTTCATCCATTCCTTTACTCCTTATTCCTTTATCCAAAAATGAATTATTTCTGCAAAAATCTTTCCTAATACTCCTGCTGAGGAGGAATAAGCAGACATTTGTTTATCTATTTTAAGAGCCTCTTTAAAATTGTTGTTCTCAAGATAATAATCTCTTACCCTCATTATACCATCCTGATAGCCAACAGTTATAAAAATTCTTTTTGCTTGCTCAATAAAACCATCATTTAAAAGGGAATTGCCTTTACGAATCAGTAAAATACGATCTTCCTGTGAAAGTGCCAGATTAGTTTTTCTCTCAAATAACTGTTTGTTTTTTGCTTGCATATAAATCAAATTCCATATGTAAAATAAAAACTCATAACTGACATTTTAAAGGAATGTAGCATATTTTTCTTTAAAAAAATATACCTTTCTTACTATATCTCTCCAAGAGAGGATCATCAAAACTTATTTATTACTTAACAGACTTCCTATAAAATTATTGTTTAAAAACCTAATTTCAGTATAATAGAAACCCCAAGATAAGGAGAATAAACGACAAATGAGGGAAAAGATACAAAATCTTCTAAAAGAATTTGAAACTATTAGGAACCAACTTGAAGACCCCTCTTTTCTTCAAGATATCAGTCTATACAAAAAAACCATGAAACGCTACAACTATTTAGAGGAAATTTCTGATTTATCTCTTAAATTAGATACTAATCAAAAATCTATCATAGAGTCTTATGAACTCTTAGAGAATGAAAACGATAATCAATTAAAAGATCTTGTAAAAGAAGAAATTCATTCTCTTGAAAAAGAAAAAGATTTTCTCTTAAAAAAAATCAAACTTGCTCTTATCCCAAAAGATCCTAATGATGATAAAAATGTTATTATAGAAATTCGCAGTGGAACAGGTGGCGAAGAAGCTAGTCTTTTTGCTTCTGATCTTTTTAGTATGTACTCACGATACTTTGAGAAAAAAAATTGGAAGCTAGAAATACTAGAAAGTAGTCCTACAGAATTAGGAGGATTTAAAGAAATTGTTTTTTCTGTTTCTGGAAAAAATATTTATGGAAACCTTAAATATGAAATGGGTGTTCATAGAGTACAAAGAATCCCTGTAACAGATTCAGGAGGACGAATTCAAACATCGGCTGCGACAGTAGCTGTTCTTCCCGAAATAGAAGAAGCTGAAGTTGAAATTAAAGAAAGCGACTTAAGAATAGATGTCTTTAGATCTTCAGGACCAGGTGGTCAATCTGTAAACACAACTGATTCTGCTGTCAGAATTACACATATCCCCACTGATCTTGTCGTTATTTGTCAAGATGAAAAATCTCAACTAAAAAATAAACAAAAGGCTATGCGTGTTCTTAGAGCTAGACTTTACGAAAAAGAACAAGAAAAAATTAACCAAGAAAGATCTGCTGAAAGAAAACAGCAAGTAGGTTCAGGCGATAGGTCAGAGAGAATTCGTACTTATAATTACCCTCAAAATCGTCTCAGTGATCATAGAATAAACTTAACACTTTATAAACTAGATATCATTTTACAAGGCAATCTTCATGAGGTCATAGAGCCCTTGCTTTTATACGCTCAAGAGAAAGCTTTCGAAAATGCTAGTAGCTAAAGATCTATGGAAAATAGGAAAAGACCTATTATCTTCTGTAAGTGATTCGGCCTATTTGGATTCACTCTTGCTTATTTGTTTTGTTCTCAAACTCTCAAAAGAAGAATTCTGGAAAGATCCTCAAAGAGATGTTACTTCTTATGAAGAAGATACATATCTTCAATTAATTAAAAAAAGAAAAAAACTCTATCCTATCGCTTATCTACTTAGAGAAAAATATTTTTGGAAAAACCGATTTTATATAGATGAAAGAGTTCTTATTCCTAGACCTGATACAGAAATTTTAGTAGAAGTTTCGCTTAACCTTTTAAAATCTCATCCAGATATTGAGAATATTTACGATGTAGGGACGGGAAGTGGTGCTATTGGACTATCTCTAGCTCTAGAAGTGTATGAAAAAAAAATTCACTTGATAGATCTTAGCTCTGAAGCCCTTAAAGTAACACAAATTAATAAAAAAAAATTAAAAGCACAAGTTAAGCTGAAAGAAAGTGACCTCTTAAATACAGTCAATTATATTCCCCATAAATCTCTTATTGTTTCTAATCTTCCTTACTTAACAGAAGAAGAAATATCCCAAAAAGAATTATCTTATCCATATGAACCGCATTTGGCTCTTTTAGGTGGTGGAAAGTTGGGTACCTGTTTAATTGACAATCTTTTAGATCAAGTTCTTGAAAAAAGAAAAGGACAAGTTTTCTTAATTTTAGAAATGTCTAGTTGGCAGATTCCTTATATTTATCGTAAAATGCAACAACAGTCTTTTGATAATATTCATGTTTATTGTGACCTTTCAGGCAAAGAAAGAGCCATCTTTGCCCAAACGGAGAAGACATGACCCCTGAAGTTCAAGAAAGTGAACAGTATAAAATTCTTAAAATGAAATCTTTAGAAGAGATATTAAAATATTTCTTGCAAGCTATTTCTATCTATACAAAAGAAGAACAAAAAGAAATAAAAAAAGCTTTAGCAATTGCCCAAAGATATCATGAGGGACAATTAAGAGCTAGTCAAGCTCCTTATATTATTCATCCTTTGGCTGTTTCTTCCCTTCTTGTTGGAATGAAAATGGACTCTGCTACAGTGATTGCTGGTCTTTTACATGATACATTAGAAGATACGACTTTAACTAAAGAAGAGCTGAAAAAACTTTTTGGTAAAGAGGTTCTCATTCTTGTTGATGGGGTTACTAAAATTCTTGCTATTGATGAAAAAAATCCTATTTATAAAGAAGCTAATACTATCAGAAAAATGCTTCTTGCTATGTGTGATGATATACGAGTTATCTTCATCAAGTTAGCTGATAAGATTCACAATATGTCAACTCTTGAATATTTATCTATCGAAAAACAAGAGAAAAACGCCAAAGAGTGTCTCGACATTTATGCACCTTTAGCCTCTAAACTAGGAATTGGATCGATTCATAACGTTTTAGAAGATTTATCTTTTAAAATTCTTCATCCTGATAAGTATCAAGAAATCAAAAGTTT
This sequence comes from Eudonia mercurella, assembly GCA_963082485.1. Taxonomy (NCBI): domain Eukaryota; kingdom Metazoa; phylum Arthropoda; class Insecta; order Lepidoptera; family Crambidae; genus Eudonia; species Eudonia mercurella. The sequence goes on from CAUJAO010000068.1 coordinate 206,368, forward strand.
TGTTCAAAGTAATAAAAAAGATAGAGAGATTTATCTGACAGATATTTGTCATCAAGTTCTAGAAAAATGTAATTTTAACGAAAAAATTCAGATCCAATCACGTAGCAAGCATTTTTACTCTATTTATCAGAAATTCAAAAGACGATCTAAAGAATTCACTGAAATTTTTGATATGCTTGGTCTAAGAATCTGCTGTGAAACAAAAGCTGGATGTTATTCTATTTTGGGATTAATTCATTCATTATATAAACCTGTTGAAGGAAGATTTAAAGACTACATAGCTGTTCCTAAAGCGAATGGTTATCAATCTATTCATACAACTGTCTTTATGGATAATAAAAGATTTGTAGAATTTCAAATTAGAACTTATCAGATGCACCATATAGCTGAATATGGTATTGCTTCTCACTGGCTTTATAAAGAAGACTCTGCTGCTAACAAGCAACAGGAAATCGAACTTGTCAATCGCTTAAAACAGTGGCATGAATCTCTCCCTGAAGAAGGTTATGAATTTCTTAGCTCTATTAAAAAGGATATCCTTCAGACATCTATCTATGTTTTTACACCTTTAGGTGAAGTTATTGAACTTCCAGAAGGGTCTAATGCTATTGATTTTGCTTATAGCATCCATACAGATATTGGCAATCACTGTTATCAAGCCAAAGTAGAAGGAAAAATTTATCCTATTACGAAACCCTTAAAAATGAGTTCTGTTGTTGAAATTATTACTAATTCTAAATCTCACCCCATTCCTAACTGGCTTTCAACTGTTCGTACTCGCAATGCCCGTTCAAGAATTAGAGCTTGGCTTAATAAAAATTCTCCTCAATTCATACTTCAAGAGTCTCTTCTTCTTAAAAAACCTCGCAAAGATCTTCTCACACAATCCCTACCCAATAGTCAATCTGGTCATACCTCTTTTCAAAAAAACGGTGTTATTAGCGACCTATTAAGATTCTTTAGAAGAAAAAAAACTTTATCTAAACCTCCTGAAGAAAAAATCGTTTCAGAAAGCGCAGAAATGGATAAAATGCTTATTCATATGGCTGCTTGCTGTAATCCTTTAGAAGGAGATGATATTGTAGGTTATGTTTCACGAGGAAAAGGAATAGCTATTCATAAAGTTACCTGCAAGAATCTTGCTCATCTTCCCGAAAAATCTCAAAGACTTATAGAAGTGAACTGGATAGGACAAACTGGTGATAGTCTTCACCGGTTTGATATCACTTTTTTAGAAACACAAAATATTTTTGGATTGTTAGAAAACATTTTCAAATCTAATAAGGCTAATCTGGTAAGTGGCAAAATAGATAAAGACGGAAGTGGACAGGGTTTAGCTACCTTTCATATAGAATGCAGTCGCATTAAGAGTCAGATTCTGCTTGAGAAGATTGAAAAACTTCCTTGGGTAAAAACTGTCTCTGTTCGAGGCCAAGAATGGACATCTTTTCTTTGAAAAATCTTATTTTATCTATTGTTTTTACAATTTTTTCAAATCTGCCTCTCTTAAGTTACCCTTTATCTGATTATTTACAAAATCATCCTCAAAGCTTATCGATAAGACAAGAAGGTAATCAAAATGAAAAACAATTAAGAGAAGATCTTAAACTCTACTTTGAAAAAAACAATATCCCCTTCTATCCTGTTTCTTATAACTCTTCTTATCTTTTACAAAGCTTTTCAGAAGGACTACGTGTTTCTCTTTATGGAAAATCTAATGAAAACATCTATTTTATTTTTCCTCTTGATCAAAAATATTTTGCTAACCTTTCTTCTGGAAATTTAGGAATATCCACAGCTCTCGCCGCTATCAAAAGTCTGTTTTCAGAAAAAGATAAGATAAATCTTAATAAAAGCATCCACTTTATTTTTTTGGGTGGAGAGTTTTCAAGAGAAATATCTGTAGGTAGTTACTTTTTACTTAGAGATATTTATCTCGATTTCGATAAATCTGTAGTCTACTATTTTAACATCTCTAACTTTAAACAATGGAATATTCTCACAAGAGGAAAAGACTCTTACTTCTCTAGCCCGAGCTATCTCTTATCTACACTCCTTAAAACACTCCAGAAATTTTCCTTTACTAACTTCTCTACAAAAGATACTTTCCCCTTAAAGGGAGTTTTTCAAGATTATGAAATGGAACCTTTCTTAACATATCAAAACTATCCACTACCTATCATCTCTATTCAATCTTCTTTTGAATCCTATAAAGAAGACGAAAAAACTTATGACACAATTGACTGGAAATCCTTTTATCTAGATTTGTCTCAAAATCTTTCCCATCTTTCTCCTGATAATAACCGAAGTAATTATTTCTTTTTTAACTTATTCAACCATTTTATAATTATAGAATCCTTTCAATACCTGATATTCTTAATTATCTTAGCTAACATTCTCACTTTAGTAGGTTTTTCTCAGATTTCTTATTTCAAAAAAAGAGCGGGTGAGACATTCGAACTAATCTGGTATTTCATCTTTTTATTTGCTCTCTTTTTAGTCAGTATTAATATTTCAGGCTCCCTTATTTCTTTAATGAATTCATCAGAAAAAACTTTCAAATCTTTTTCTCATTTAGAGATTTACATAAAAATAAATCTAACTTTAATGATAACCTTGATTATATTACACATATCTCATCCTACCATTAGAAAAATTCCCAGACAGGCCTATCTCTACATGGCTCTTTTTTACCTATTACTATTAGGAGTCTCTTTGTCTTTTTATAACCTTTTGTATTCTTTCTTTTTTATCATAGGAATTATTTTAATCTGTTTATCTTTAGTCATTCCCTATAAAAGACCAAAGATATTTTTTAGCGTTCTTTCATTAGGTTGGGTCATTTTAAGTATAGAAAAAGGAATTGGCAATCATCAAACAGAAATCCTTCTTAATAATTCTTTAAAAGGAAATTTTACTCTTAACCTACTTCTGTTCCCTTTTTTCTTATTGTTTTTATCTCACACTTATAGTTTAAATCTAAAATCTAAAAAAAATCCTATTATCCTAACTTTATCAACCTTGCAAATACTCTTAGCTTGTACCTTAATTTTAAAAGTCATTGTTTATTATTTTGAGGAGTCTAAAAAAAATCCTACTCTCTTCTGTGAAAGAATATGGAAAGCTACGACTTTTAATAAAGAAAATTATTCTCATAATTCTCAATGGATAATCAATTCACCAAATATAAACCCAAAAGAGTTAAAAAGACTTTACTCTTCTTTGAAAAAATTAGACTTAACAAATCCCCCTGATAAACCCAATTCATTAGCTAAAATTTCTTGGAAAAAACAGATTCTTTTTAGAAGACATGACTATACGATTTTAATAGAATTCCCTACAGAAGTTGAAAATGTGGATATTATCATGCAACCACCTTCAAAAATTCCTATCATTATATATGGCAGCAATTTTCCCTATGAGAGTGATATAGAAGGAAAGATGCACTTTAAAATAGGACCAAACCCACCAAAAAGTCTAAAAGTCTCCTATTCATTAGACTCATCTATACCTCTTGATGTAGAAATAAAGTTTACTTCCTCTTTACATAAAAAAAGAACTATAGAAAGAAATAAAGAAAAACCTATCCTTGTAGAGTGGAGAGAGTCTATTATTCAAAACATAAATATTGAGAAAACTTACGATCTTAATGAAAGAAATGAGTCTATACAAAAAACTTTTGAGAAAAATCCTACTTTTAATCTTATAGACAACCTTCCCATTCCTCAAAAAAGACTCTTTAGTTTCTCTGCGGATTCTTCTTAAATAATTTTTTAATAAAAATTTATCATAGATTCTTCAATGAGGAGATTGCCTAATTCTACTAAAGAAATTCCACTGGCTAAACACATTTGAGGGAAAAGAGAAACCTTTGTAAATCCAGGAATAGTATTAATTTCATTAATATAAATATTCTGTGAATTATTAAGAGAAAGAAAAAAATCAACTCTTGCCATTCCTGAACACCTCCCAATCTCATAAGCTCGCTTAGCTAGCTCTGTAATATGTTGCGAAAGACTCTCTGGTATATGAGCTGGTACAATAAGTTCCAGTAATCCCTTATTTTCATATTTTACTTCATAATCATATATTTCTGAATGACTATAAGAAACTTCTCCTAAGGGATGGACTACTAACTTTCCTTGTTTTTGTGTAATAGCACACTCTATCTCTCGACATTTTTCAAAAGGTTCAACAAGAATATAATTACTCCATTGAAAAGCCTTTAAAAAAGCCTCATCAATCTGCTTCACATTGTCTACCTTAGAAACCCCTAAAGATGACCCTCCTGTTGATGGCTTAACAATAACAGGATATCCCCCTAAAGTATTTATGCTTTTATGAAAATCTTCTTTTTTGTCGATATAATCTTTCTTTGAATAACTTAGAAAAGGTAAAGTTGGTAATCCTGCGCGTATTAAGGCTGTTTTAAGAAGAATTTTATCCATACAAAGAGCACTAGAAAAAGAAGAACAACCAACATAAGGAATCCCTAAACATTCTAAAATAGCTTGTAAATGCCCATCTTCTCCAAAATCTCCATGAATAATAGGAAAAACACAATCTAAATGAATCTTTTGATTCTTAGAGACAATTCCTTGACCAGGAATTAAAGAGAGAAGTCTTTCTTCTTGAATCTCAATATGATTCTCTTGAAGCGATGTTTCTGTTTGATGAAACCAAAGACCCTGTTTATTCACTCCTATCAATATGATTGTATAATCTTTTTCCAACATCTCGTAAACTAATCTAGCTGAACGACAAGAGACTTCGTGTTCTCCTGACTTTCCCCCATATATAATACCAACTACCTTTTTAGCAACCATAACACACACCTTATTTTGAGATAAAACGATTTTTTAACACTTCCAAAGCGACTTTCTGATCGCTCCAAGGAATAACTGTATCTTTATAAATTAAAGATGTTTCATGTCCTTTTCCTAAAATCAAAACACAATCATTTTCTTGTGCTTGAGAGATAGCATAAGTAATAGCTTGTTTTCTATCATTAATTAAAAATAAGTCTAATCCCAATGTCTTGTTAGTAATACCTGAACTGATTTGTCTTAAAATCTCTTTAGGATCTTCTTTTCTAGGTTCATCATCACTGAGAATAAGAATATCAGCCCACTGACTAGCTATCTTTCCCATAACAGGACGGTTCTTTTCATATCTCTCTCCAGCACAACCAAAAACAATAATCAACTTACCTTTAGTTCTTTGTTGAAAATATGGCAATAAACGTGAAAAAGAACCTGGGGTATGCGCAAAATCGACAATAACAGGAAAGTTTTGTCCTAGTTTTATAAGTTCTAATCTTCCATTAGCTCCTTTTAATAAAGAACAACCCTTAATAAGCGAATCAAGAGGAAACTTGTAAGCCCAATTAAGTAAACTAATGGCCCCTACAACATTTTCAATGTTAAACTCTCCTAATAAAGGAATGAAAAAATTGTACTTATCTTTCCCAAAATTTAAAGAAAATTCTTGTCCTGATAAGCTATCCTTAAAAGATTCTACAAAATAATCTGCTTTACTATCTCTAACACTATAGGTAAGACAACGAGCTTTTTGTGAGAGAAAATTACTTAAAAAATCGCAACTATAATTAACAATTCCTAAGTCTGCTTTCTGAAAAAGCCTTAATTTATCTTCTACATAAACTTCTAAACTACCATGAAAATCAAGATGCTCTTCAGAAATATTCGTTATTAAGGCTGTCTGAAAACGAATGTTTTCTAATCTTTTATTCTTTAAAGAAAGTCCATGAGAAGTAGCTTCAAGAATAGCAAACTCTAGAGATGAATCAACCATTCGAGATAATAAGAATTGAATTTCTGTTGATTCTGGTGTTGATTGATGATAAGGATTTGTTTGTAAGCCTTCACCTATATCATAGGCCACTGTTGAAATAAAACCTACTTTCCTATTAAGCGATTTAAGTAGTTGATAAAGATAAAAAACGCTAGAGCTTTTACCATCAGTCCCTGTAACACCTATTACTTTAATTTTATGAGAAGGTTTATCATAAAATTCATGACTCAAAAATGACATAGCCTCTTTAATGTCATTAACTTTAAGGTAAGTCACCAGAGGATTAATTTCTAAAATATCTTCTGTATGTACTATGACAGAAGCTCCCTTATCAATAACTTGAGAAATAAAAGAATGTCCATCATGATGCAAACCTTTGCAAGCGAAAAAAAGACTATCTCTACTTACACGATTTGAATCATAAGTTAAATATCTAACCAAGGTGTCTTTTCTGCCTACAAGGTTTACAAAGGAAAAATTTTTGACTAATTCTAATAGACTCTTTACCATAATAAGCGGATTGTAATGTATTTTCCATTAAAAGAAAAGAAATACCGATACTAGACAAAACCAATAAATTCTCATAGTATCTCAACTGTTAAATTTGGGTGCCGTACCCAAGTGGCCTAAGGGGGAAGCCTGCAAAGCTTTTATTCATCGGTTCGAATCCGATCGGCACCTTTCTGAAATATTCCAATTTAAAAAATAAAAACCTGATTTGAGCTTTTGCCAATTTTAATTTTAAGACTTATACTATAGCATATAAGTCTATTGAGTCTTTTAATGATAATGTTCTTTATTGTCTTCATTCTTATTCTTCTCACTGGATTATTTGCAGCCGCTGAGACAGCTTTTACGTCTCTCACTTTCATTCAACTTAAAAACCTAAATTCTAGAGGATCTAGAGGGAAAAAAATTGCCCGTCTCACATCAAGATTAGATGAACTTATCTCAACAACCTTAATTGCTAATATAGTTATCCATACGATAGCCTCAACCTTAGCCACTATAGCTACGATAAAAACATTTGGACAAGAATGGGTAGGAGTTTCTGGAGGAATCCTTGTTATAACTCTTTTAGTAATCGGTGAAATAGGACCTAAACAATTAGCACTAACCTATAATGAAACGGTTGCCCTTATGTCAGCGGATATTCTCGCTATTTTAGTTCCTATCTTTCGACCTTTTATTTACTTAGTTACCGCTTTAAGCAACTTGATTTCAAGATTTTTTAAAGGTAAAAAAAATGATCCTTTAACAGTAGAAGGAATTTTACAAATGGCCTCTTTTGCTGAAAATGCCGGAATACTTCAAAAAGCTGAACGAAGCGTCTTTCAAAATATTATACAAAGTGGCAATCTTCCCGTTTCCTCTATTGCCACTCACCGCAGAGAAATTGTTAGTTTCTCTCTCTCAGAACCTATAGAAAAAATTTTTCCTGTTATGTTAAAACAAAAGTACTCTCATTTTCCAATCTATCAAGAAGATCCTGAAAATGTAACAGGAATTGTCAATTCTTTTGAGATCATGTCAGAAAATATGTCGGGTCGATCATTAAAGGATATGAAGCTAGCAGACTTTCTTCATGATCCTGTTTTTATTCCTGCTACAAAAAAAGTAAAAGAACTCTTTAAAACTTTTAGTGAACATAATACTTCAATGGTTATTGCCCTAGATGAATTTGGAGGTCTTAAAGGCGTTATCACAAAAGAAGACCTTTTAAAAGAAATATTAGGTGAACTTTATGATCCAGATCAGAAATCAGGAGCTTTTATTAAAGCAAGAGGAGCCCTCAGATTCGATGTTAAAGGTGAGACCTTGATTCATGATTTTGAAGAATACTTTGATTTTAAAATACCTACCGAAGCCCAAACTGTAGGAGGATACCTCATAGAACAAATAGAACGTCTTCCTTATCCTAATGAAATTATCTCCACACAAATAGGAAAATTTATTGTTAAAAAAATAGAACATAACAGAATTCTACTTATTTCCTTTGTTGTTTCAGAAAATCTCAAAACATCTTAAATTACTAAAAATTATCAAGAAACTTCATCTTCAATAAACTTCACAACGCTATCATCCTCGTTATTTCCTATAATAAGATCAGCTAATTTGAGAAGAGGTTCTTTAGCATTAGCCACAGCAACTTTTCTTACTTCTTCTAGTTTAAAAACACCTAGATCATTTATTTCATCTCCAAAATAAGTAATGTCTTGAAGATTTCTATTTTCAATAAGACAATATTCTTTAAGTGCGTTTTGCTTACAAGAATTTTTAGGCAATATCCATAAAATATCAGCTTGACCGGAGTCGAAAAAAACAGATTTCTCATAATCAAATCTAATAAAATCTGCTTTAAAAAAATCTGTCATACTCTTAAAGAGATGCTGCATTTTAGAAGGATTATCTATAATAGCCAAAGAAAGAACAGTCATCTGAGCATAAGGCATAATAAGAGGTACGTTGATAGCATATGAAAATTCTTGAGCTTTTCTCCAAGAGTTAACAAACATTCTGGCATGTTGATTTGAATAACCTTCATAAACAAATTCTGTACGTCCTTTTCTCAGTATATCTAGATAAACTTCTACACCCTCTACTTGAGAAAATTTAATAATTTCTCTTACTATCTTAGAATCGATTGATTGAAAATATAAAGGTTTAACCGAGAGAAAAGGAGTAATAAGGCCCCCATCATAAGTAATAACTAATGGATTTGATTTTAAACTTGTTCCCATAGCATATCGCATAGAGCCATAACTTCTTCCTGTTGCTATAGTGAATAAAATCTCATCTTTATAAAAATTATCAAGACTTTTTTGAGTATAAGAAGAAATAATACCTTTAGAATTTAATAAAGTTCCATCTAAATCACTTATATAAAAATTGCCTTTCATGAAATCTCCCTATTGAAATTCAGTTTACCTTGCTAATAATACAACAAGATAAAGAAATTAAAATAAAAACCTTAATAATTTGAAAAACATAACATTAGAGTGTTGACTTTTTAATGTAATCCATTATCATAGGGCTTGTCATTTTAACATAAGCCGCGATAGCTCAGTCGGTAGAGCAAAGGACTGAAAATCCTTGTGTCGGGGGTTCGATTCCCCCTCTCGGCAACTTCTTTATCAACAATTCTAGATCATCATAAAAATAAAAGCTGCAGAAGAATAAGCTTTTCGTAAAGTTTTCAAAGGATTAACCTATAATGCAACTAGTAGTTGAAAGAAAATTAACATCAAACCTGCGTTTAGGCGATGTTCTCTATGAATCTGTAAGTAACTTATCAAAGAAGGGATATGTTTTAGATTCTAAAATGAGAGATGTTCTTTTGAGACACAAAGTTATTTTTATTCCAACTCTTAACAACTTAAAAAATGAACCTCCCTCTGAAGAACTTATCAAAGAACAGATTTTAAAGACATCTTCTCATCATCTAGAAATTATAGAAGACTTTAAAAAAGAGATATTTCAAGTTTTAAATACAATTTATAAACCTTTTAGCGAAACAGACGCTACTTTTGATAACAAAAAGAAAAAAAAGCAAATTACATCTAAAATACTTTTTAATTCCCAACTACCAGATATTTTTCAACCTGATATAGAAGCTGGATCCCTTTCTCTTTTACCTCCTCATAAAATTCTTTCTTTACAAAAAATATTATTAGAGATTTATCGTTATTTTAATGGCTTAAGAGAACAAAATGATGTAAAGCAAAACGAAAAGCATTTTCCTCGACAAACTTACACATCTATCAGGCTCAAGCCTATTTATCAACAATCCCTTAATAAGATAGAGAGTTTAGGAGATGCTGTTATATGGCATGCTATAGATACCTCTCTATATTTTTTGGCGACTCTTTCACACATCAATAAAATACGTAGCGAAAAAGGATTACCACTCTCTGGATTAAAATACTTTATAGATTCTGGTATGAGTTCTCTCAAAAACCAGGAATTCTGTTACAAGTCTGATATCATCGTTAATGCTACCTTAGGTGCTTTATTAGCTCCTTTAGGATATATGCATACTTCTTATGCTCCTATATTGGCTAAAGGAATCTCATATAACACAAAGACACCTATTGATAAAGAGACTAAAGATCTCTTAAGAAAAGTTAGTCTTGTAGGATTCAATCTTATACGCAGTAGAGATGATATCTCACCAATAGCTAAATTGATTGTTAGGAAACAAGATATTTACTTGGATGGATCAGGGGAGAACTTTTTAAAGGATACAAGCCCCTTACACGAATTTATAAGACTTTATCAAATAATTTCTTTCTATGATAAACTAACAAATCCTTTCTTAAGCTGTGATCTTATAAGTCGACAAGATTGTCTCAATTATATGAAAAATCATAGCGAAGTTTATAATGAAGAAACGCCTATCTTTTCTTCGTCTAAACGCTTTGATTACACCATGTTAGAATACTTTACCAGTATATTAGCCCCTTATGATACATACGAGACTGTTTATTTAGTAAATAAACATAACCCTAATTCTCCTATTTATAAGGGATATGTAACTAGTTACACACCCCAAGATTTCTTACCTCGTATAAGACTCATCTATGACTATGTTAAAGAAAAAGATTTAACAGACCTATTTGTAGTAGTCAATTTAAAAGATAAAAAAATTAAGATCTTTAAAGAGAAAAAACTTCAAAAAGAGATGATTTTTGAACCCTTAAAAGATCTTAAAATACAAGAGTGTCAACTCTCTCCTTTAACTCTTGATAAACTCAAAGATCCTATATTCTCAAATCATACTGAAGAAAGTTGAAAGATCTCTAACTGAGACCCTCTATAATGCTTCTTCTTTAATGTTTCTAATCCATTAGGAATTAAGAGGATTTCTTCCTTTGGATAGTGAATAATAATTTTTCCTCTCTCATTTGTTTTTCTTAAAAGTTTCTCTGCTTGACAGAGAAGTTGATCTTTATTGATAAAAGAAAATGGAGGATCAAGATAAATAAAATCGTACTTTTCTTTTGACATTCTCAAAAATCTTAAAGCGTCTATAAAGAAAAAATTATAAGGCTCTTCTACCCATTGTAAATTTTTGACAAGATTGAGTTTTTTTGTTCTATCAGCATCAACAAAAAAAACCTTAGAAGCCCCTCTTGAAAGTGCTTCTATTCCCATCACGCCAGACCCACAAAAAATATCTGCCCACACCGTTTTATTTACTTCACATAACATTGAAAAAAGAGCTTCTCTCATCACAGACATTGCTGGTCTTGTAGGAAGTCTTCCTTTAGGAAAAAAAATGTTCCTTCCTTTGTATTTACCTGCTGTAATCTTCATAATGGTTTTCCTTTTATTTCTTAAGTAGACAATAGTTTTTTAAAATTCTAAAATGAAAATTCAACAATTATAGTACCCTAAAGAGGTCATTCATGAAAGGAATTATACTAGCAGCTGGCTATGGAACTCGTTTTTTGCCTGCAACTAAAACACTGCCTAAAGAAATGCTTCCCTTAATTAATAAACCTGCTATCAGTTTTATCATAGATGAATTTATAGCTTCAGGCATTACCGATATTATTGTTATTACCTCACGCAGAAAAAAAGCTCTCGAAGACTACTTTGATAGAGAGATTGAACTTGAACTAAATTTGAATGAAGAAAAAAAAGCAACCATTTTACCTAAAAATATTAATGTCTGCTTTATACGCCAACAAAAAATGCAAGGTACTGGTCATGCTCTTTTGTTAGCCAAACCTTGGATTGGTGATGAACCTGTTATCGTAGCCTATCCAGATGATATTCATGTAGGGGATATTCCTCTTAGCCTACAACTTATTCAAAAATATCAAGAAACAGGAAAAACCGTCCTTTCAACTCTTTATAATCCCCCTCTAATTAATAATTACGGTGTACTTAAATTTTCAAAACAGGGCGATTACGTAGAAAGTATTGTCGAGAAACCTCCTTTAGGCCAAGAACCTAGTTTAGAAGCTTCTGTTGGTCGATTTCTCTATAATCCTGAATTTTTTCATTATTTAGAAGAAGGTTTTTCATGTCATAAAGAAGGTGAATATTTCCATGTCTATGGACTAGAAAAACTGATGCAGAAAAAAAAAGTAACTCACCATCGCATACAAGGAGAACACTGGGACGTAGGAACTCCTAAAGGATATTTAAGAGCTGTCTTATCTTATCTGAAAAAAGATAAGGAACTTTATGCAGTCTTTCTTAGCGAAAAGGACAGAGTCTAATGGACTCACAAAAGAAAAAACTTGTTCAAAAACTTTATAAAATCATAACAAATTTACTCAATAATCAAGAAGTTAATTACTACATTCTTAAAGTTTTGTTAAAATCTGAAAGTCTTGCCTTTTTAATCAAGGTTTATCATTGTTATAAAGCTGAACACTATCATTTTAAAAAGTCTTTAGCTTCTATTAAAACAGTAGATGAGTTTTTATCTTATTTTTATCAAAAATCAAACGATAAAAAAGTTAATGCATTCATTTTAAGAGAGATTGAATCTCTTACACTAAGATCCTATCTTATGAATCTAGAAGAATTTTTAAGTGTGCCATCTACAGAATATCCTATAAAAAAAGAAACACCTTCTCTTAAAAATGAAGTTTTTAATGTTTCAGGAGATGTTTTTTCCTATTCTAAAGAAGCTTCAGAAAACCTATCTTTACAATATAATTTCATGTATCTATGGAAACATTGTATTTATCTTTTTCAAGATCGAATTAATTATAAAACTCTTTCATCTTGGATAGATATCCTTATGCTTTATGAAAAAAATGAAGTAAAAGAATTCCTCAAAAATAAATACCCGGCTCCTTTTAAAAATCTTATTCAAGTCAAAAATCTAGAAGTCCATATACAAGGTTTCTTGTCTTTTATTTATTTATTTTGGCCCCTCATTTTAAAACATCCCGAGGAATTTTTCGATTATATTATATGGAATATTTCCTCTTCGTTGAAAAGTCTACACTCTTCAGAATCTATCTCTCTTCTCTACAAAATAAGAGAATCTAATTATTTAGAGATATTTTTAAACCCTGAAAAACCCTTAGATTTAAACCCTACTTTAACTTTTCATGACAAATATTTTCATATAACGTTTTTAAATATATCAGAAGAAAAAAAACAAAAGGCTTTCCTAGACCTAAAAAATCTCTCAGATTCTTATATTCAAGAAATCTTACCAGAGACTCTCAAAGATAAAATCCCTACTAATTGGAAAGAATACTCACAAGCTTTAAAAGCTTGTTATAACTCTCATATCTTATCAACTGAAATAGTAAGAGAAAGTTTTTCTTTTAAGCTAATGCAAGAAAAATTTTGGCTATCTTTTGAAGAAACTCTCAATTTTACTCCCCTTATCGATCTTAAGAACCTTCCTAGTGAATATATTCAGATATTTCCTGCTGTTATTAGCGAACATATACATTATGGACACAAGATTTGGGGAAGCAACTGGATTTGTTTTTATTTAGAGGTCTCACGATCACCTCAAGTTGGAGCCTTTCAAATACTCTTAAGATATTTCAAAGATTTACCAGATAATGCTCAATCACACAAGCTTATTTATCTATTAAGCTCTGTCTCAACAATTAGTGCTAATCACTTCTTCTTAGTCTTCCAAATTATAGCCCATATGAATGTTATTGAACATCCTCAAGATCCTACAGCAACTCTTAAAAATTCCCCTGAAAGAAACCTTATTTTAAAAGTCCTTCCCTCTTCTTTTAAAACAGACTGGATTAATGCCCTCATAATTATTAATTCTCTTAAAAGCAAAATAAAATTAAAAGACCATTTAATCAACAAAATATCATCTTTGTCTTTAGCTGATATAGAGAATTTTAATCCCTATTCTCCGGTTATTTTATGGCTTTTTAATCAAAGAAAAATGCTTTCGAAAAAACCTTCTTTAATTCACTCTGAAAGAGAAAATCTACTTTTATTCATAGACTATTTGAAAATTAACGAAGTCTAACAGAAATTAAAGAGATAAAATATATAATTCCCAAAACAGCAACAATCATAGATCCTAAAGGCAAATCCAAAAGATACGAACCACAAAAACCTATAAAAAATCCTGCTAAATTTATGGAAAAAGCAATAAAAGAAAGATTTGTACTTTGAAAAGTATATAAGTTCGCTGTGGAGGCAGGCAGGGTAAGCAAAGAAATAACAAGAATAATTCCAACAACTCGAGATAAAAGAACAACTCCCAAGCTAAGAAGACAAAGCATACTTCTTTGAGCCCACTTTAATATAAAAGGGTACCTAAGAAGAAACCAGTCTTTGTCAAAAGAAAGCATGAGGATTTGCGGTTTAAAAACAAGAAATAAACTAGTAATAATACAAGTAAAAATGCCCAAAGAAATAACATCTCGAGAGGTTGTTAAAAGAATATTTCCAAAAAGATAACTCATAAGATCCCTTTGATAACCATGAGAAAAAGAAATAAAAATAGTGCCTATAGACATACCTAAAGCCCAAATAACATTAAGAATGCTATCTGATCTATCATAATGATTCATCCACTCAATAAGAAAAGGAAGCACTAGGGCTATAATAAAACTTCCCCATAAAGGTGTTATAAAACTAAGTCCTTGTATTGTTGTTAAATATGATGCTATTCCGAGACCTCCCAAAAGAGAATGAGAAATAGCCCCTCCAAAAGAACTTAAATGATTAATTACGACAAAGACTCCCAAAGTAGAACTCAAAAAAGAGCATAAAATGCCTATAAAAATAACCCTTTGAAAAAAATCATATTCCAAAATTGTTTGCAAAAAATTCATCGTACTTCCTTACTTCTTGTGATCATGACACACAAAAACTCTCTGAGATTCTACAGGTAAATCATTCAGAAAATTATACTTGCTTTCTAAATATTTTAAGGTTTGATGGATAGCAAATTGTTCTTCTAAACAGAAAACTCTATCTGTCATAGAAGAAACAAAATGAATATCATGAGAAATAGCAAAAATAGTATTACCTTTTTCTTGAAATCTTTTTAATAAGCTGTATATTTTTTTACTAGATTGTGTATCTAAACTCGCTGTTGGCTCATCGAGCAACAAAACATTAGCTTGCGAATGAAAAGCTCTTGCTATTAATATTCTCTGTTTTTGTCCACCAGAAAGAGAAAAAAAAGGCTTATTTTTCTGATCCCATAGATCTACTTCTTTTAAAACATTCATAGCTTGTAACTTTTCTTTTTGCGACGGATATCCCCACCATCCTTTTGTTTGTCCCATTAAAGTTGCTTCCCATGCTGTAATAGGGAATTTATCATCTAAGCGACTGAACTGAGGAACATATCCTAACCTAGCATTCTTATCCCAGTGAATGTATCCTGTATTTTGCTTTAAAAATCCTAAGAGAAGTCTAAAAAGTGTTGTCTTCCCTGAACCATTAGGGCCTACAATACTAATAAATTCTCCTTTGAAGACTTTAAAATTAATCTCATTTAAGAGCAAAGGAGAGATTTTCGAATAAGAAAAATTAAGAGAATTAACCTCTACAATAAGTTCATTTGAAATCACCTGTTAATTACCCACTCCTCTATTTTTACTCATTAGCTTAAGAACATCTCCTATTTCTTTAAAAGGATCTTGAAACATAGGATTAAACTTTACTAATTGAAGTCCTAAATCTTTTGCTAAATTTTCTGCCTTAAAACTATCGTATTGAGGTTGGATAAAAAGAAACTCTGCTTTATGTTCTTGTATTTCCTTCATCATCTTAGGAATTTCAAAAGAAGAAGTACCCCCATTGATAGATTCAAGAGAGATTTGTTGAATATGAAAAGGAGAAAGCAAGTAACCATAAGCTGGATGCATAACAATAATACTTTTTCCAGAATAAGGAGTTAAAACTTCCTCCAGTCTATTTTTCAGAGTTTTCAAATTTTCTTTTAAAATCTTTAAATTATTTTGATAATATTCTTTTCTTTCAGGATCAATACGACTGAAAATATGAAATATATTTTCAGAAAAAAGAGAAAGATTATCTACACTCAACCAAGTGTGTGGATCTGGCGCACTTATATCATGACTATGAGTATTATGATTGTGAAAATTATCCTCAGGATGAATACTTTTAATATCGTTTTTCTCATGATCTTTTTTAGAATTCATTGAATCATACTTGAGAAAACCTGACTCAAAAGGAATAGTTTTAGCCCCTGTTGAAATATTGGCTATCTTGACTTGCTCAGAAGCGAGTTTTTCTACTATAGGAGACTCTTCTGGATTATCAAGTGAAAAGAAAATATCAGCTTGATAAAGTGCTATAATCTGACTAGGTTTTAAATCAAGCGTATGGTAATCCTGATTTTGGTCTAAAATAGACTGGACTTTCCAAAAATCTCCTCCTACCTCTTTTGCCAAAAAAGCAATAGGCTCAATAACTGTAAAGGCTTTTAATTTATGAGAAGACTCTTTAACTGGATTCTTGTCAGAATACAATAAGTAAAATAATCCCCAAAAAGAAAAAAGAATAACAAATAACAAAAAGATAAAACCTCTTAATAAACCTATTTTCATATATTAACACCCTTATGATAAATTCTTTCCCAATAGACAGTAATACCACTATACATTCATTCTGCTTAGATTTAACACTATTTCAATAATAGAAATTTGAAATATTACTTACAAGAAGGTTATAAAAATATATCTCAAACCCTTTAAAAACTTTAATCTTTAAGATACAATTCCGTTTGAGTTCGTTGTTTAATTATGTTTTAATTCGAATTTAAATAAGTCTAAAATCTCAAAGATACTGTCTCTATGTATCTTGTTGGTGATTTAGGGCTTTTTTTTGTTTAAAACATGTTGAAAATTAAATACTTTTAAGCGATACTTGAGACTGGACTTATGAAAAAGATAATCCTATTGTTTTTAATATTATTTTTAAGTATATCTCTGCTACCTGCTCAAAAAGTTTTGAGAGAAGGACGTGAGGCTTTAAAACAGAAAAAGTATGATGATGCTTCCAAGCTTTTACAAGAAGCTGTTGAAAAATATCCTAACAACCAATTAGGTTATTTGTACTTGTATTTTGCTTATTTAGCACAAGAAGAATTCACTCTTGCTGAAGGAATTCTTTTAGCCGGTGTTAAAGTACCAGGACCACAGACCAATGAACTTTATTATCATCTGGGTAATCTTATGTTTCATAGGAAAGAGTGGGAACTTGGTATCAACTATTACACAAAAAGCCTTGATCTTTCAGAGAATTATTCTCCTTCTCTTCTTAATAGAGCTAACTC
Source organism: Eudonia mercurella (assembly GCA_963082485.1). Taxonomy (NCBI): domain Eukaryota; kingdom Metazoa; phylum Arthropoda; class Insecta; order Lepidoptera; family Crambidae; genus Eudonia; species Eudonia mercurella. Next base: position 223,451 of record CAUJAO010000068.1, read on the forward strand.
TTATGTAGAACTAGGATCTGAACTAGAAAAAAATGTTGATTTTGTTAATGCTTGGAACAACTTCAAAAAAGCGATTTTAGACTATAGTGCTTACTTAAGTCTTAATATCAATACTGATCAAAAAACTCAAATTAATGAAATGATATCTCTTTTAAAGAATAAGGAAAAAACATTACAGACTTTAGAAGAGAAAAAATCTTCTGTCTCCTCATCAAACTCACAACCTCAGACAAACTCTCAAGCTCAGACAAACTCTCAAGCTCAGACAAAACCTCAACCTCAGACAAAACCTCAAGCTCAGACAAACTCTCAAGCTCAGACAAACTCTCAACCTCAGACAAAACCTCAAGCTCAGACAAAACCTCAAGCTCAGACAAAACCTCAAGCTCAGACAAAACCTCAAGCTCAGACAAAACCTCAAGCTCAGACAAAACCTCAAGCTCAGACAAAACCTCAAGCTCAGACAAAACCTCAAGCTCAGACAAAACCTCAAGCTCAGACAAAACCTCAAGCTCAGACAAAACCTCAAGCTCAGACAAAACCTCAAGCTCAGACAAAACCTCAAGCTCAGACAAAACCTCAAGCTCAGACAAAACCTCAAGCTCAGACAAAACCTCAAGCTCAGACAAAACCTCAAGCTCAGACAAAACCTCAAGCTCAGACAAAACCTCAAGCTCAGACAAAACCTCAAGCTCAGACAAAACCTCAAGCTCAGACAAAACCTCAAGCTCAGACAAAACCTCAAGCTCAGACAAAACCTCAAGCTCAGACAAAACCTCAAGCTCAGACAAAACCTCAACCTCAGTCAAAACCTCAAGCTCAGACAAAACCTCAAGCTCAGACAAAACCTCAAGCTCAGTCAAAACCTCAAGCTCAGACAAAACCTCAACCTCAGACAAACTCTCAATCTCAGACAAAACCAAGTCTAAATGAGAGCAATTCTGAGAAAGATCAGCAAACTAACAGCACAAATCAAATTTTAGCTCAAATTTTAGAAAACTTAGAACAAGAGTTCATTCTTATTGAACCTGAGCTTTCCTTCAATATTGCAGAATGGATAGAGGAGATAGAAATCGATGAATAATAACCGTTGGCTTCAGCTAATTCTTTTAGCAATTCTTTTAATAGGAGGAATAGTTGGAACAGGATACTTCTTTCTAAAAAAGAACCAAAATAATCTTGATAAAGAAGCTTCTCTTAAGCAAATTCAAAGTTACATAATAGAAAAAGATCACAGTTCTGCGTATAACTTGGCAGATAATCTAGTTCAAAGATACCCTGAGGATGAAAATCTTGTTTCACTTCGTGATGCTCTTTCAGAATTATTAAACGGAGGAAATCTTTCAGAAGATTTACTTTCTCAGTCAATTCCTTCAACGAGCCTCAATAACAGTAATTCCTTTTCAACAATTAAACCTATTGTTCCCGATCCAGATCGTAGCACAGATACTTTAAAATCTAATGAAGTAAACAAAGAGTCTTCTCTAGACAAGGAGTCTTCTTCTCTTAACAGTAAACGTTCAGATGTGCCTCTTCTAGAACAAAGAGATCTAGAAACTAATTTGAATAATGATAATACTCAAAAAAATCAAAAACCAAGCATAATACCTTCTCAGAAACAACCTGACTTAGTAGTAAAAGATGAAAAAAAAGATGAAGAACCTATTCTAAAAACTCCTCAAAACGATAGAGAAAATTCTTCTTCACCTAAATCAACTATGTCTCAACCTGTCTCTAAGATTACTCCTTCGACAAAAAAACCTTCTAATAATAAAGTTTCACCTAAGCCAATTAAAGCAAATCTGAAGAAACCGGCTCAAGCAAAAGTAAAATCAAAAGAAGATGAAGAGAGAAAAGTAAGAATACAGTTATTTGAATCTTTAGATGCTCTCCAAACAGGATCTCCTCTAAAAGCAAAGAACTTGCTTGAAAATCTTCTCAAAGACGGTTCAATCACTCCTGATTATAAGGAAGTTATAGATCTATTGTCAGAGAAAAAGAATAGAGAAGCTCGTGAAAAATTGGAAAGTCTTTTAGGAAGTGGAATAGTCTTTCCAAGTATTGATGAAACACAAGATATTCCTAAAGTACCTCCTTCAAGTAATGAAAACTCTCAAAGCAATCAAAATGAAATCTCGAAAGATAAAAAAATCAATCTAGATGATATTAAAAATATGAACTGGGAAGATCCCTCCGAAAGGGATAAAGCTCAGAGACAATTGGAAGAACTTTTAAAGGAAGATCCAAATAATGCCCAAGCATTAAGTCTTCTAGCTTCTCTCTTAGCAAAAAAAGGAGATTTGAAAGGAGCTACTGAGTTGTACGAAAAGGCTATCTCTCTAAATTCTAACGCAGATGATTTTTATGCTTTGGGAGGTCTTTATTTTCGACAAAAATTGTACAATAAAGCAGCTGATGCTTATAATGATTGTCTAAAAATAAACCCTTCTCATACTCGAGCTTATAACAATCTCGGGGTAAGCTATATTATGCTTTCTCAAGATGATAAAGCTATTGAGAGTTTTCAGAAAGCTGTTTTAAATGATCCTTCTTATGCTAATGGATATTATCAACTTGCAAGAGTCTACAAAAGAAATGGTAATCTTAACAGCGCATTAGAGAACTTTGAAAAAGCTTACACCTATGATAATAAAAAAATAACTCATATTGCTGAGTATGCTAATACTGTTCTTGAAAAAAAAGATTTTAAAAAAGCGGATACTCTTTATTCAGAAGCACTAAAAATATCTTCTGATAATGACACCCTTTTATATAATTCTGCTCAGACTAAGCTATCTTTAGGTCAATATCAACAAGCCCTAGATCTTATTAACAAATCTTTAGTGAAGTCTCCTAATAATTTGGCTTACCATTCTGTTAAAGCTGAAGCTCTTCTTTCTCTAAATAAAAAAGATGAGGCTGAAAGCGAATATAAAACTATTACTAATAATGATCCTCAGGACATTAACTCTCGAATTAGACTTAGTTCTCTTTATAAATCTCAAAATAAACAGGCAGAAGCTATAGATCTCCTTAAACAAGCATCTCTTATCAATCCAAACAATGGAATTGTACAAAATAATTTGGGTGCTATTATGGTTGAAAAAAAGCAATATTCAGATGGAATCCCCTATCTAAGAAAAGCTGTTGATTTAGGAATAAAAGAAGCTAACTACAACTTAGGACTCTCCTATTTTGAAGAAAAAGACTACAATAATGCTATTAAAGCACTTGAGCCTGTTTTAGAAGAAAATCCACTAAACTGGAATGCTATATATCTTTTGGGACTTTCTGAGTTTAGAGTAGGAGATACTCAAAAAGCTCAAGAAAGATTAAAAAAGCTTCTTAATCAAAATCCTAACTTTGAAAAAAAGGATGAAATAAATCAACTCCTTAACAACACAATAAATAATAATTAAAGAGGTCGTATAGATTGATACGAATTCTTCCCGAATCTATCATTTTGTCCATAGCGGCAGGAGAGGTCATAGAAAGACCTTCTTCTGTCGTAAAGGAGCTTTTAGAGAATGCTATTGATGCCGGTGCATCAAAAATTGATCTTGAAATTGAAGAAGGTGGAATAAAAAGAATAACTATTAGAGATAATGGTTGTGGAATGTCACCCCAAGATATAGACATATGCCTCCTTCCTCATTCAACATCTAAGATAGAAAGCAAAGAAGATTTAATGGCTATTAAAACCTTAGGCTTTCGTGGAGAGGCTTTAGCTAGCATATCTGCTTGTAGTCGAATTAGCATTAAATCCACTCAAGAAAAAGACACAGGCTATTGTATTCAAGCTGAAAATTCAAAAATTCTTACTCAAAAGAGAGTTCCTCTCTCACAAATAGGAACTTTAGTTGAAGTAGAAGATCTCTTCTTTTATCTATCCTCTCGTCGTAGATTTCTAAAAAAACCTTATATTGAATTCATGCATATTAAAGGACTTTTTGAAGATATAGCACTCTCTCATCCTCACATTAATTTAAAATTAGTAAAAGACAAGCGATTAGAATCTATCTATTCAGCTACCTCGTCTAAAGAAAGATTTCATCAGGTTTGGGCAAAATCTTTTAATATGACAGATGTCGTAGAGTTTAACGATAAAATTGAAAATTTATCTTACCAGTTTATTGCGGCAAAACCTCATATCTCTCGAAATGACAAAAAATGTATTAAAGTATTTGTTAATGGAAGACGTATTGAAGATAATGCATTAACTCAAATTGTTGTAAAATCTTATGAGAGTATAATTCCCAGTGGTTCTTTTCCCTATGCAACTCTTCAACTAAATATAAACCCAGAGATGATTGATTTTAATATACACCCTTGTAAAAAAGAGGTCCGGTTCCTTCATCTATCTCATCTAGGTAGTTTTTTAGTTAAAAGCTTACGAGGATTTTTAACTGATAATTTCTCTCATGTTATTCCTTTTTTTGGAGAAAATAATGAAATTTCAAAAGAAAGAGAACCTAATATCAATAAAGAAATTAATGATACTACTCAAGAAATTTTAATATTGTCAGAACAAAATTCAGAAATTTTAGAAAATAATAAAAATCTAAATCTTTTAGACTCGAGTGAATATCCAGAATTTTATAACTCTGTAAATAATCCCTTATATAATAAAGAGACTAATGAAATTGATTTTGATTACTTAGGACAATTTTCTAAACAGTGGCTATTATTAGAACTCAAAGATAGACTCATTATTATTGATCAACATGCCGCTCATGAGAGAATTCTTTTTGAAGAGTTTAAAAAAAACTCCCATATAACTAAAAAATTACTTTTTCCTTATCCGTTTGCTGTTGAAAATACTCCTCTTAGTTCAGACCAAATTGAACAATATAGATCATTAGGCATTGTAATAAATCTGGTTCATGAAAATATAGGTTCACCTATTTGGGAATATGAAATTATAGAACTACCTAAGCAATGTTTATCTATGGAATTGCCTATAGTTGATTTTGTTAAAGACAAAAACAATTATATTGTAACAGACCTGTTATTTAAGTTATACTCTAACCTAGCATGTAGGAAAGCTGTTAAAAGAGGGGATATCTTAGAATATCAAAAAGCCTGGGGAATTGCTGCTACCATTCTTCACAGCAAATGGTTTACTTGTCCTCATGGCAGGCCTCTCTGGCTAGAATTTAAAAAAAGCTATTTTGATGATCTTATCAAAAGAACATGAATTAATGTGCTAGGGAGCTTTATATGATCATTAAAGAACTAAACACACAAGAAAAACAAGAACTAGATAATTATTTATCTAAGTTATATTCAAGAATTTTTTTAGGCATAAGTCTAAGTTTATTTTTATTTATTTTACCGTTTGCTGTCTTCACAATGATTTCACATGTTCTTTATTCTGTTAGTCTCTCTGAACAAATTTATAAATCATTACCCATTGTCTTTATACCTTTAATAGTAGCTATGCTGGGTTATTACTTAATTCTTGGCATTTTCATACAACCTTTAAAAGAAATTATTGAAAATGCTGTTTATCATAATAATATTTCTGAAACTGACGTAGAAAAGTTTAATTCAAATAGCATAAACCTTGATAAAATTTTACTTTTTATTAATTTGTTAATTTTCTTATCAGAGACCTTTTTAGCGATTTTTGTCCAAAAATACTCTCTTAACTTTATTACCCTTTCACGTATCCTTATACTTTTCTTTAGCTTTGTAGGAATTTATAAAATTCAAAATAGATTTCTTCAACAAAGTCTTTTTCCTTTAATTGAAATTCTTCCCGTTTTTTCTATTGAAAAAAGGAATTACAATTCAAGATTAATTTTTCATTCTAACGTCTTTTATAGGCTCTCTGTGCTAATCATCCCTCTCAGTTTATTGTTAAATCTATCTTTAGAGTTTCTTAATTTAAGTGATATTCGAAGTTCTCAAATACGATTTCTACTTGAATCAGATCTTCAAAATAATACTAATAGCACTTTAGGAAGACAAAAAGTATTAGAATTGGATACTAGCTATGCCCTTAAAAATATTAGCATTCCTGATTCCATCAGAAAAAATATGAATCATACCCAGATATCTTCTTTATTGCAGAAACAAAATTTTGGCTCTAGCTCACTTTTAATCTACAGTATATATTTTCTTTTAATTGCTTTTTCTTATGGATTTTGTTGTTATGCACAACTTTTTGAAGATAAAAGAGTTAAAAAAATTCATAAAAGATATAAAAAACTTTCTGAAGAAGATAACTTTAATGAAGAAATTAACAATCTAAAGGCTCCTATAGATATACTTGACCCTATTGGAGAACTCGTAGAAGTGTACAACCAATTCATAACAAAACAAGCTTTGAAGTATATACAGCTTAAAAGTACTGCTGATGTAGTATTAGCTAATTTTAGCCTTGTTGAAGAATCTATTCAAAAAACTCAAGAAGCTTTTCTGGAAATTCAGTCGGGATTTATTCAGGCCAAAAACGCTTCAGATCAAAAAAGCCAACAAGTTCAAAGAGTTGTTTTAGGTTTGAAAGAAACATTTGAGATTTTCTTAAGTCTTTCTGAAAATCTTGATAAACAAACAAATATGATTAATAATCTTTCCTTATCTATTAGTTCTCTTTCTGAGAGTATAAATGAAGTTAACAATGTAAGCTCTAAAAATAAAGATTCTAGTGAACAATTAGAAACTATTGCAAAAGAGGGTGCAAAATTTGTTGAAGAGTCTATCAATGCTATTAAAAATGTTAAAACTTCTTCAACAGAAGTAAGTGAAAAAATTTCACTTATTAGTGACATTTCTTCAAAAACAAATATGTTAGCCATTAATGCCGCTATAGAATCTGCCCATGCAGGAGAAATAGGAAAAGGGTTCTCTGTTGTTTCAGAAGAAGTTCGCAGTTTAGCTAATTCAACCTCTATAAGAGCGACACAAATTAAAAAGAATATGAGCGAAATGATTGCTACTGTCAATAATAGCGTTAATCATAGTGAAAATCTTTCTTCCAACTTAACAAAATTAGTTGAAAGTATTCAACTCTTCTCACAAGATATTGGTTCTATTCTAGAAAAAAGCCAAGATCAATACAGAGAAATGAATTTTGTATCCGATAATATCCACTCTCTTATTGATATTACCAATGCTCTGAGAGATCATAGCAGTTCTCACATTGAATCTAATAAAACTATGCAAATCGATTTAGAAGAATCTAGTCAATCTTTGGATTTTATTGAACAATCTATTAATAAACAAGTTGTTAATCTAGTCAGATTAGAAACACAAATTGAAGCTTTAAAGCAATTAGCTAAGGATGGAAAAGTAATATCTCAAGAATTAGAGAGTCTTTGTCATCAACCTATTGAACTTAAACAAGATCCAATAGAAGCTTCTTAAGTATTCTTTTCTAAAGTGTTGACAGAAAATAAAGATATCCATACAATAGCCGAGATATAACAAATATCCAATGGGGGCTCATAGCTCAGTTGGTTAGAGCAGCGGACTCATAACCCGCTGGTCCTGGGTTCAAGTCCCAGTGAGCCCATTTATTTCAGCTAAAACTAATTCTTACAACAAAGATCTTTCCTGAATCGCTGTGTATTTCAAAATCTACAACTGAGGTCTCTTTAGATGGCTTTATGTTGTTTAAACGTATTTCAAGATCATTATTCTCAACTTCTTTCTCTAAGAGAATTTGTCCTTTATCATTTATATGAACTTCCTTCCACCTTTCATTCTCTTGTACCTCAAGAGAAAGATTATTTCCTTCTAAAGTAAAGTAAGAATTTAATTCTTCTAAGCTAAAAGAATCATTCAAAGATAAATTTACACGTTCCTCTTGTCCTATTTTTCCTTGAAAAATTAATGAATAAAACCCTCTTGGAATATGTTCTTCAAAAAAAGAAAATCTTATCCCTTGTTGTTTAGATATAAATGAATATTCAGAAAGATTCTCTCTAAAATTAAGAGGTAATCGTATTTGTACTTGAGGGAACAAAGAAGAAGTAAGAAAGGCTCCATATATGTCAGGATAGCTAGAAAAATCACAAGAAAGAGAAAGCTCTTCATACATTTCTTGATACGTAATATCATATATATTTCTTATTTCAAGAAGAATTTTTTGTGGACTAGAAATAAAAGCTTTACATCCAGATAAAAATAATAAAAAACTAAGAAGTTTTCCAGTTCCAGATTTCATAATCCCTCTTTAATAACCCTTTCCTTTCAAGAACCTCACAAAGAGCTGAAGAGGCTTTACGAGAGATTTCTAACTTATCTCTTATCTCAGATAAAGAGATATTAAGACTAGGACAGGATTTTTTTAATCTTTGAGTTAATACATCAACTGCTTCAAAAGAGAAATAGTAATTCTCTGAACTAGAACCCAAAATTAAACCTAAACGAAAAAGAATTAATAAAGTTTCTTTTTCTGAGAGAACTTTAAAATCCAAAAGGGAACATCCTTCTAAGAAAGTTTGAGTTTTTATGAGAATAAACTTAGCTATAGGAGAAAGCCTATTTTCTACCCCTTCTGAAAGCCAATAGTAACCTTGATTAGAACTAACTTTTCCCTCTTTTAACCATTTTTGCAAAACGAAAGAAAGAACTTCAAATTCTTTCTTAAAATGAAGAGAGAGCATATCTTTATGAACACCCCCAAATGATTTTAATAAGGGAAGAAGTTTTTTAGTAAGAGAATCTACCTCTCTTTTTGATACAAATTGTTGAGAATCTATTTCAATTAAATTTTCTGGTAAGAAAGAAAAAGCCTCTTGAGGACATTTAATAGAACCTAAGAGGGATCTGAACTTAAGAAAATTTCTAAAATTTGAACTAGCTTGAACGAGAGTTTCTACTGATACTTTTTTACTATTCAATTCTGAGACAATTCCACTAAGAACAACAGCTTCAGTCTTCTGAGATCCACATTCTAAATAGATAATAGAACCTAAACATAAATGATAGGATGAATCTAAATAAGCTTTCAAAAATTTTTTACTATAATTTCTCCCTAAAGTAACTAAGTTAACTTTAATTTTTAACAAATTATTATAAGAAATAAGAAAAATCTCTTTATCTTCAAAAGAAGTTATTTGTTCATTTAAAGCTAAAATAAATGAGGCAGATCTTACCCAAGGATAATCAAAAGAACTGAATACCATTTCATGACGAGATTCATGAAAAGAAAGGCCTTTAACTTCTATAAAAAGCTCTTGGTGATCTTCATCAATAACTGTTTTAACCTGTACTCTCTTACCTTTAGGCAAACTAATAAAAATATTACTATCCTTAAGAAAATTGGTAACTTGTTTAATAGATTGTTTATCAAAGAAAGATAATTGCGTGTACTTATTATTAAGTTGAGCTCTTTGCCAACGAAAAAAAGGAGGAGAAAGCCAGAAAGTTTCACTAAAATTCTTTATCGTATGCATCTTTTCTACCTATTAACTCTTTCAACATATTCATAAGTTTCTGTATTAATACGTAATTTTTCACCCACTTTGATAAAGGCAGGAACACGAACCTTAAGACCTGTACTAACAATAACATTTTTCATAACAGCTGAAACTGTATCACCTCGTACGGCTTCTTCTGATTCTATTATTGGCAAGACCATCTTAGGAGGTAATTTAATATCAATAGGCTCTCCTTGATAAAAAACAATCACGTAAATACCTGCCTTTTCAGAATTACCTTTATTATCTTCATCATTTTCTGAATCAACTAAAAAGTATTTTTTATCAGACACCACCGATTTTGATATAATAAATTGATCATAATCATCCATATTCATAAACCAAGAGCCTTCTGTATCACTGTAAAGGTATTGGCATTTGATTTCAGAAACCTCAACTTGTTCAACATTTTCAGAAGTTTTATAAGTCTCTTGAAGAGTACTTCCATTCACAAGATGTTTTAATTTCAAACGAACAAAGGAAGAACCTTTTCCAGGATTAACAAATTCCCTATCCACTACCAGATAAGGAGAACCCTTAACTAATAGGAACATACTTTTCTCTATGGCACCTGCCTTAATTATCTGAGACATTTTTATCCTCCTTTTCAATGTTACTCTCTTTGGGAAAATCTTCTTTTCTTAAGAGCTCACTCTTTTTAATCTTAACTCTCATCTTTTTCAAGACGAAAAAGAGAGAAAGGAAGAATCTCTGAAATATCTTGAGACTCTGTTAAAACCATAATCAACCTATCGATTCCTAAAGCAACACCGCTGCATTCAGGGAACCTATCCCCTTTAAAGTATTCGTGATACTCGTTATCTATAAGATGAGGAACCAATGATTGAACTTCTTTAATTTTTCCTTCACGTTCAAATAACTCCTTTACCTTATCAGATCTTGTCTCTTCACTAAAACAATTAGCAATTTCTAATCCTTTTATATAGAGTTCCCATCTTTCATAATAAGGTTCATTCATTTTTTTTTTAGCAGTTGTCGTAACTTGAACAGGATAATCAATCAAGTATAAAGGAGCCTTATCAGAAGGCAAATATGGCTCTACATTATTTACAAAAATAAAATTAAAAAGCTCTTCAAAATTAGAAGATCTCTTAGAAAAATCATTAAAACCTACACGACAAGCTTCTTTTTGAAGATCTTCAAAAACTTCTACTGCATGAAGGTCAATTCCTACACTTTCTAAAAAAGCCTCTCTCATCGTTAATATACAGAGATCCTGAGCCATATAAGTCTGAAAAGACTTACTTGAAAACTTAGATAATTCTTTAAGAAGATCTTGAGTGATTTTAATATTATCTTTATATCCTTTGCCCACAGCATACCATTCTAACATTGAAAACTCAGGATTATGAAAAGGACTAAGACTTTCTGAATTACGAAAACTCTTCGATATTTGATATAAACTACCTAAACCAAAAGAGAGTAGTTTCTTCATGAAAATTTCTGGAGAGGGTACAAGATAAAGTGAATTTGAACTCTTATAAGGGTGTATATAAGTTGTTTCAAAAATTTCAATAGCTGTTTCAGGAATTAAGGTAAAACTCAAGAGAGGAGTCTCTACTTCTAAAAAATTCTTCCTCTTAAAAAAGTCTCGAATTTTCTTATAAACTCCTGCACGAAATTGATATATTTTCTTTAATTCATTACCAGTCTTAGAAGACATAATATTTCTATTCACAAAAAATCTCCTTTTAGATTTTTCCTTTTAAATAAAATTTTGAATTTAATAAAAATTTTCTTGACAGATCATTAAACTCAGAGCGACAATAATAGTGATTCAAGATGTCATTTAAAAATAGACCATTATTAAATGGTAATTAAAAACTCTCTAATTTAATAAATTTACTTTTAAAGATCGGCTTCTTTATGCTGGCTTTTAGAGAGGGCTAGTTTGATCAATGGGCTAGCTCTTCTCTTTTTCTCTTAATAAAAAGCTTTTGGTTCTTTAATTAAAACCTAAAGCAAAGCATTTACAATTTTCCTGATATATAATATAAAGCTAGAGTCAGAGGATTCATAGCTTTTTTAGTATTTTACACGAAGTGTCTAAACACTCAAGAGGAATAATTTTTTTATGGGAAAATGGTTACTAGTTACCTCTCTTCTTGTTTCTTTTTTAACTTTGAGTTGTAAAAATCATAAAGATTTAACCTCTCAAATCAAAATTTCTGGATCTACAACTATGGATCCATTAATGAATCTTATTACTGAAGTCTATAAACAAGAAAATCCCCATATAACTCTATCTTATGAAGCCTTTGGATCATCAGTTGGCATTAAAAATCTTTTTAATGATACCGCCGATGTTGCTGCTAGTTCTCGAGAACTAACAGCAGAAGAATCTAGTAAAAAGTTGCTTATTTATCCCATCGGTTTGGATGGTCTTGCAATTGTTAGCAATAATGACACAGAAATTTCTCATTTAGATCTACAAAATCTCTCTTCTATTTTTGAAGGAAAAATTAAGAATTGGAAAGACCTTGGAGGTCCTGATCTTCCTATTACACTCATTAAAAGAGATGATTCTTCAGGAACTTATATTTCTTTTAAAGAATTAGTACTTAAAGATAAAGACTATGCCTTAGAAGGTCTTGTTGTGAATTCTAATGGTGATGCAATGAGTAAAGTAGCCCATACAAAAGGATCTATTTCTTATTTAGGAATGAGTTATCTCTCAGAAATAGATAAAAGCCGTTGTCATGTAGTTAAGATCAATGGAATTCTTCCTAGCTATAAAAGTGTTACTGGCTATTCTTATCCTCTTGCACGAGAGATTTATCTTGTTACTAAAGAAAATTCTAAAGCCAATGCTAAAGATCTTATTAATTTTGTCTTAAGTCAAGAAGGACAAGACCTAGTAAGTAATGCTGGGTTCTTTCCTATTAAGAAATAGAATCCATGAGTAGAAAACGTCCGCACAAACTTCAAATAGAGAAGGTTTTTGAAACTATCATTTTTCTTAGTGCTTGTTTTGTTATCTTAAGTGTAGTTATGATTTCATTATTTATTCTTATTAGTGGCATTCCACCCCTTCTCAAGATTAATCCTCTTTCTTTCTTTTTTGGGTATGAATGGGCGCCTACTAAAAACCCTCCTTCATTTGGAATTCTTCCTTTTATAGTAGGAACATTTTTCATCACATTAGGATCTTTAATACTGGCTATTCCTGTAGGTTTAGCTTCTGGGATCTTTTTGGCTGAATTAAGTTCAGGATGGTTGACAAGAATAATAAGATATATAACAGAATTATTAGCTGCTGTTCCCACTGTTGTTTATGGTTTTTTTGGCAATATTTTTATTGCTCCTTTTATTCAGAAAATCTTTCCTTATTCAAATAATGTTGGCTACAATGCTCTTAGTGCCATGATTGTTCTCTCTATAATACTGCTACCCCTTATTATCAATATGACATATTTAAGTTTAAAATCTGTCTCTAAACATTTAAAACAAGCTTCTTATGCGCTTGGCGCTAACCAGTGGCAAACAATTTATCAAGTCTTACTACCCAGCGCAAGAAGTGGAATTATTGCAGGAATTGTCTTAGCTTTAGGTCGCGCAATAGGAGAAACAATTGCGGTGCTTATGGTAGCAGGTGGATCTCCCCTTATGCCAACAAGTATTTTTTCTCCTATGAGAACTCTTACAGGAGCTATTGCTATGGATATGGGATATGCTTCTGGAGATCATAGAAATATCCTATTTTCTATTTGTGCTCTCTTATTTCTTATCATCCTACTCGTAGGTTATCTTAAAGGCAAAGTCATACAAGCTTTATCTTTTGAAAAATAGGTCAGGACTGCTTATCCAATGAGATTTTTAACTATAAAAACTTTAAATAAAACTAAACAACTTATAGCTTTTCTTTTTTTAGGGTTAAGTGTTATCTTCACGCTTTTCATTTTAGTTTTTATTCTTTCTTACATCCTTATCAATGGACTTTTTACCGTCAGAGAAAGAACTCTAAAATCCTTAGACATCCCTTCTGAATCTATTATATGGAATGATGAAAACTATCAAATATGGATAAATTCACAAATAAAAATTAATTCTATTTCTTTTAATGAAATTCAAAACCTTTTTACCAAGTCTTTAAGAAACTGGGGCAGTATTAGTGAACAAAATAACCCTGTTTCTCCTCTCCTTTTAACAAGAGAAAATTCTCAAGAAAAAGACTGGTTAGAATACCTTTCTCCTTTTGAAAAGAATGTCCATTTTCAAAAAAAGTTTAAAAGCTCAGAAAGTTTTTCAGAAATTCTCTATTTACTTGAAAATCAGAAAGGCGCAATTGCTATTCTTCCTAAGAACAGTCTAAGTAAAGAAGAAATTACAGCTCTTAATAATTCTCAAAAGATTAATAAAATTTCTTTTAGACCCTATACTTTAGGTAGCTTTGTTCATCCTTCTAAAACTATCTCCACTTCAGATGAAATAATCCTTTCTCAATCTCTTATTTATAAGCTTGCCAAACAAGAAATAAAAAATTGGTCTGAACTAAGCCATTTAGAAGGGGGGTTCCTTATAGAACCTTATAGCTCCCAGATATTAAAAAGCCTCTTTATCCAAAAACAAAATCAACAAGATACCTCGCTTTCTCGGCAAATGAGAGACTATAAAGAAAACATACAAAACTATCTAAAATTAAAAGAGGGATCTCTAGGTATTGTTGATTATCGATGGGCTTTAGCAAATCAACTTGAGGTAATTAGTTGGAAAGAAGAAAAAAGAGAGTTTTCTTTCTCTTGGCAATACTTTACAACCCCCCCCTTTGATGGTGGAAAATATGGAGGTATATCCTTTATTATTATGAACACACTATTTATGATACTAGGATGTCTTATTATTTCTGTCCCATTGGGTATTTTTTCCGCCATTTATTTAACATATTATTCTCAAAGAAAAAGTCGATTCTCTACTCTCGTTCATCTTACTTTTGATATCCTCTCAGGACTTCCTGCTATTATATTTGGTCTCTTTGGAATGATTGCTTTTGTTCCTCTTTTTGGGCTAGGGATTATCTCAGGATGTCTTTCAACAAGCCTTATGATTCTCCCTAGTATTGTTCGAAATTCTGAAGAAGCTATAAAATCTGTTCCTAAAGAACTTTATCAAGCCTCATTGTCTTTAGGCGCTACTAAATTTACATCTCTTTTAAAGGTAATAATTCCTTCAGCTTCAGGAGGAATTATTACAGGTGTTATCTTAGCTATAGGAAGAGCTTTCAGTGAAGCTATTGTTCTTTTATTTACCTTAGGAACTAGTTTATCATCTATTAGTGGATTAGATACCCCTGGGAGAGTTTTAACAGTACACTTATACCTTATCTTACAAGAAGGAGGAGTTCGAAAAGCTTTTCCTGTAGCTGTTGTAATTATCATGGTTGTTCTTTTTCTGAATAGTATAGCTGATATAATTCGACACAAACTTCAATCAAAACAATATAACTATTAAAGGACACAATATGAGTTCTATTATCTCTGTAAAGAATGTAAGTCTGTTTTATGGTCAAAATCAAGCCTTGTATGATGTGTCGATGGAGATTGAAGAAAAAAGTGTAACAGCCTTTATTGGACCATCAGGATGTGGAAAATCTTCTCTTCTTAGAACCCTTAATCGCATGAACGAATTAATTGATAATGTTCATTTTAAGGGAGAAATTTACTTTGAAGGAGTAGATATATACAAAAATTATGACGTTTTAGAGTTAAGAGCGAGAATTGGTATGGTCTTTCAAAAACCAAATCCATTTCCCATGAGCATTTATGACAATATTGCTTATGGATTACGAGTACATGGAACTAAAAAGAAAAGTGATCTAGATGCTATCGTTGAAGAAGCTCTTAAAAATGCCGCTCTTTGGAATGAGGTAAAAGATAAACTTTCACATAGTGCCCTTTCACTCTCAGGAGGGCAACAACAACGATTATGTATTGCTAGATCTTTAGCTGTTGAACCTGATGTTCTTTTAATGGATGAACCTACCTCAGCTTTAGATCCTATTTCTACAGGAAGAATAGAAGACCTAATCGCTCAGCTAAGAGAAAGATACACTATCATCATAGTCACTCACAATATGCAACAAGCTGGTAGAATATCCAATCAAACAGCCTTTTTTCTTAATGGTTCACTTGTCGAAATAGGGAATACGCGACAAATATTCTTTAATCCTCTCAAAAAAGAAACAGAGGATTATATTACAGGAAGATTCGGATAAATTCAGAGATCCACTAAACTCCTAACATAATAGATCACTATGTAATAAAATGAGATAATAAAAATCTATCACCTATCTAACTTCCTTTTGGTTCTTACATAAGCATTAAGTTATAGAAGAATTGCTCGAATTCTTCTAACACCTGAAGAAACAGCTTGCTCTTTTTTAATCTTAAACTTTCCTAACTCTTGTGTATTGCTCACATGAGGACCACCACAAACTTCTAGAGAGAAATCACCTATGGAATAAAGAGTTATTTGTTCTCCATATTTATCACTAAAAAGAGCCATAGCTCCTTTTGATTTAGCTTCTTGCACTGTTGTAATAAGAGAAGTCACATCTAGTTGTAAGTTTATCTGCTCATTTACAATTCTTTCCACTTCTTGGATCTCATCGTTAGTCATTTTTTGGGGATGAGAGAAGTCAAATCTGAGCCTTTCTGGAGTAATATTGCTTCCCTTTTGTCGAACATGATCTCCCAAAACAATCTGTAAAGCTTTATGCAGCAAATGTGTGGCTGTGTGTAGCTGAGTTGTAAGCTCACTACTGTCTGCTAAACCTCCTTTAAATGTTTTATCTAAGTTTTTTTTAGAACTCTCTTGATGCTCTGAAAATGCTTCGTAGAAACCTTCTTTATCAACAGAAAGTCCACTTTCTTTTGAGAGTTCTTCTGTTAACTCTAAGGGAAATCCATACGTATCATATAAATGAAAAGCAACTTTTCCCGATATTTGCTTTTGAGAGTTTTTAAGAAACTCATCTTTTCGTTTCAAAAACTCTACCTTGCCTTTTTGAAGAGTTCGTGAAAACCTTTCTTCTTCAGAAAGTATCTCTGAACTAATAAAATGAGAATTATCTACAAGATAAGGATAACTCTCTTTGTAGATATCCAACACAAGAGGAACAAATGAACTAAGGTAAGGCTCATTTAACCCTATTTCTTGCGAGAATCTTATAGCTCGTCGCAATAATCTTCTTAAAATATACCCAGATCCTACATTAGAAGGTGCAACTCCCTTAGGATCACCTAAGATAAATACACTAGCTTTAATATGGTCAGAGATAATACGCATATATCTCTCAATTTGAGGAGACTGCTTATGTGATTTACCTGAAAGAGTTTCTAACTGCTTTATGAGCGGTGAAAATACTTCTGTCTGATAGACGGAAGAAACCCCTTGTAAAATAGCTGCTGTTCTCTCTAAGCCCATTCCTGTATCTACACAATACTTTCCAAGAGGCTCAAATGAACCATCTGATTTTTTGTTATATTGCATAAAAACATTATTCCAAATCTCTACATACTTTCCACAATCACAAGAAGGATTACAAGATTCACGACACTTAAGCTTACCTGTATCATAAAAAATTTCTGTATCTGGCCCACAAGGACCTGTCTTGCCCGCAGGCCCCCACCAATTTTCACTTTTACCGAAATAATAAATACGTTCTTTAGGAATCCCAACAGAAGCCCAAATATTTGCTGATTCTTCATCACAAGGCGCATCTTGATCACCCGCAAAAACACTAACAGAAAGTTTATCTATAGTAATATTAAGATATTGGGAATCTGTAAGAAATTGAAAACTCATCTTAATAGAATCTTCTTTAAAGTAGTCTCCTAGAGACCAGTTACCTAACATTTCAAAAAAGGTTAAATGCGTATCATCTCCTACCTGATCAATATCTCCTGTTCTCAAACACTTCTGAAAGTCTACTAACCTATTTCCTTCTGGATGAATAGCCCCTAAAAAATATGGCACAAGAGGCTGCATTCCTGCTGTATTAAAGAGAACAGTAGGATCATTATCCGGCAATAGAGAAGCTCCTGTTATTTCTTTATGATTATGTGATATAAAAAACTGAATGAACTTTGACCTAAGTTCTTTGATGGTCATTGAATAAACTCCTCATCTTTTCTAAAAATAATAATCTCATTATTCTCATGACGTCTTTTTAAGTCATTAAGAAATAACTTGGTAAAAGTATCAACTTCTTTTCGAGAAACTTTTCCCATAAGTAAACCTTCTTCTTCTATATCTATTTTTCTTCTCTTAGAGACATTTAAAAGAATCTTATTTTTCGTATTATCATTCTTCCCTTTAAGCAAAAAAGAAATTTGCTGCGATGTATAGTCTTTTAAGATATTATGTAAATCCTCATCTCTTATTCGATTAACAACCTCTATACTAAAAAGAAGTTCTGCTATCTCATCTTTTTTTTCATCTTCAATTTCTAAAGACTCTAAAATCTTCTCTTCGTGAGAAGGTTCCATATATTGTAAAATTTCAGCTAAAATCTTTTTGCCTTCAATAGCAGTAGTTTTCTTAAGATTTTTCTCTTCCATCTTCAGAAATATCTTCTTTTCTAAAGCTTCTAATACTTCGGAATGTACTTTATCCATACGAGCAAGACGCAACAATAAACCTTTTTTTTGATTAAAATCAAGTTGAGAAATAATAAAACGAGCTTGACTTTGATTAAAAAAACTAAAAATAGCACTTAAAACAAGAGAACTTTCTTCTTTTAAAAGATTCCACAAATCATCATTATTTAAATCTTGAAAAAAAGCAAAAAGAATTCTTTCTTTTTTAGCTATCTTTTTCATAACTCTCTCAGCTTCTTCTTCTCCTAATCCTTTCTCAAGAATGCTCTGCGCTATGATTTTTCCTCCCCTAACCTGATCTTTAGACTGGTTAATAAGAGTTTGAAACTCCTTTCTTATATCTCGCATTTCTTCAAGAGAAAGAGGAGGTGTCTTTAACATTTCTTTAACAATAAGATTGATTTCTTGAGTATCAAGATACTTAAAAACCTTTGCAACTTGTTTTTTAGGAAGAACCATAAAAAAACGAGCTATTTTCTGTACTCTTGAAAGATCTCCTTTTCTTATAAAACCTTTTTCCGCCAGAGAATTCTTAAAAAAATTTAATGAAGATCTCCTTTCTATTTGCCTCTGTTTAGAGTCAAATACAGCATTAGTTTCATTAAAAGAGGTTTCTCGAGATTCTTTAATTCGAATCTCTAAATCTTCTTTGGCTAAAAGCTGAGAATCAATCCACTCTTTAAGTTTACCTTCTTGAGAATCTCTATAAATTTTTTCATCCTTCATTATTTTCCCTTCTGAAAACTCTTCTAAAAGAGGTTTTTTTAAAATAGGAAGTGTTGAAGATGATCTATTAAGAGAGTTTTTTTGATACGACTTCATTCTGAAATCAGACATAAGTTAACATCCTAAACTATTTCTTTAACTATCAATATCTGTTAAAACAAGAAGATCTTTAACCTGTAAAGCTAAACGAGCAGGACACAAACTAACCTCTTCAGATTTTGAAGAATTTAAAAACTGAGAAAGAGCCTCTCTTTTAGATTCTCCTATAAAAAGCAAAATAATCTGTTGAGATTGCTGAACCATAGAGGATGATATTGTTATTCTCTGAGAAGGCGGCTTAGGAGAATCTCTAACATAAAAAAAACCCTCCTTTTCTGTATTAACAGACCCATTAGGAAACAAAGAAGCGATATGCCCATCTTCCCCTACTCCCAAAATCAATAAATCAAATCGACCCCCTTCTTCATTAAAAGAATTTTGATACTCTTCTAACATAACTTCAGATTGAGAGGGGTCATAATAGAAAGGATAAACCGAAGAATAAGAAACTCGATCAAAGAAATTTTCCTTTAAAAATCGGTAGTTAGAATCAGGATGATCAAACGAAACTAGACGTTCATCTGTAAGAAAAAAGTGAGTTCTTTTAAGAATATCTTTTTCTTCTTTCAGAGAATCTAAAAAAGATACTATACTACGACCTCCACATATTCCTACTATTCGTGTATTGCCTGAACCCTTACGAAAAAATTCTTTAAATACATGAGCTAACTTACCAAGATCGCCTCTCACTAAATCCATAAATTCTCTACCTTTTTATCTATGATTTTGAAACATATTTGATTATACTTAAACTTTAAGAAAAGTGCTATTCTCATCTCTTCTAATCTTAATCATTTCACAAACCTGTTTTTTCATAAGTGAGGTATCCTTTCATGTTGTTTTTCTCCACAGTCTCTAAAAATACACTTCTGTTCTTATTAGTCTGTATCTTCTTCTCTTTTTCTGGATGTTATAATTCTACTTCAAGTAATTCATCCTCTTCAAAATGGATCAAACCTATTGATAAATCGATTGATTTAACAAGATTTAGACAAAGTACCTATGAAGCACTTTTTATTGAAGATATAGAAAAAAATCCTATCTCTTTCATCAATCTTGAAAAGAATAAAGAAGGAGATAAAAGATCTCATTTTAAAAGCAAACTTTTTTACAAAATAGAAGCTTATCCTCAATTTAGAGGAATCATTGAGTTAAACTACGTTGAAATTCCCTTTTACAATCAATATGTCCTTATTTTAAAAATATCTAATTCTTTAAAAGATAAAGAAGACAAAAGAACAAGAGAGTTTCTATCCCAAGGAAATAGTGAATCTTACTTAGTTTTAACTCACGATAGTCAACCAGAAATAAAAGATGTGAATCCTTCTCAAAAATACTCACTCTATTGGGACTCACAGAAAGAAAATTCAGGATATGCAGCTTTCCTCTCTCCCTCTGAATTTAGCCAATTAAGACAAACTCTCTCATCTGAAGAAAACTCTAGACTACACTTATCTTTTGGAAACAGTCAATACGATATTTCATCCTTAAAAAAAAGATTACTACAAGACTTTTCATTAATCACCCAATCCATACAAGAAAAACAAAACATAAATGACATCTCTCTCAAACGACAATCAACAGGCATCAATAATTATTATGAATTTTTTTCGCCTTGGTTCGCTATAGATGATTTTTTTATGAAGATTGGTGCTTTATATTCTTACCCAAATAACTCTTTTAATGAAATACAGTTAATCTTAGGAAGTTACGATCCTGATATTTTAAGAAAAATCTTTAGCGGAAACTCGTTTCTTGTTTTTTCTGCTGATCAAAAAATTTTCTTACTAGACTTAAAAAAAATGAATTTTTATAACTCATTACAACAAAAGGAGAGTTCTCTTTTGAGCTTTTCTCTTATTGAAAATGAACCTGAAGAATTGAGAAAAAATTCAAATAATTGGGAAAAATCACCTAAACAATTTTGGCAAATCAATCTTAAGAGTCAAGCTCTTAGTATAAGTGATCTAAAAACTATTCTCAGCATTTCACAGTCTCCTGTTCACAATTTATCGCTTTCTTTCTCAGAAAATTTAAATTTTACACAAGGAAAATGGCTTATTTATTTTTTAGACCTTATCAAAGGACTTACATCTAATTACGAGAACAATTCTCAATCGCAATAGACATACAAAAGGAGAAGTTTACCTTGTTGTAGGAAAACTTCTCCTTGACTTTATCCAACAAAACTCCCCCAGACGGACTTGAACCGCCGACCCAGTGATTAACAGTCACTTGCTCTACCAACTGAGCTATAGGGGAAAGTTACTGTTGTAATCTAAAGGAATCACCAATCTTTGTCAATAAATTTTAAGCATTTTCATTCTCAGATGACTGAAAAAATGACAAGATTCCCTTAACAACTTTTTCAGCATCCTTTTGTCTCATGTCAGCAAAACGTAATGCCCAAGCCTCTTTAATGGAAGATACATTTCTTAATTCAATTAACAATTTATACTTCATTAGATTATTACGCAAAACAAAAAGATCCTTTCCCTTTATATAAACACGATCTTTTCCCATGGCTTCCTGCATAATCTCTGCTGCTGTTTGAGAATACCCATCATTAAATTCAGGATTCTGTTGATAATAAATACCCGTATGGGCAGGCATAGCAGGTTGATTATCAGCATGCAAACTAATAAAAATAATTTTTTCTTTATCTAAATGACCTAATAGATTATTGATAACATCTACTCTTCTAGCTAACCCTTCTTGAGAACCATTAGGCCAACAATCTTTAGTATCATCTGAATTTAAAGATTCTTTATTATAAACCTCATTCTTCATATTAATAAGGGTATTAGCAGCAGGAGAAGTATCACGAATGAGATGATCTGGTGCTAAAATCGTCATTTTTACTTCAGCTCCATGCTCCTTCAGAAGAACATATATTCTAAGCGCTACATCATAAACATACTCATCTTCTGTAATATAAATATCTCTATTCATACCATCCTTAGATTTCACTATAGCACCAGGATCCAGTCCTCCATGACCAGGATCTAAAATAATCGTTTTACCAGCAAGTGATTGACTTTTTTTAGGCCTATTTTTAACTAGCTTATCAAAAGCCTGAAAAAGAGTAGTTGCTTTATAATAAGCATCAAGAGGAGAATTCCAATATTCAAAATAAGTATGAGAAGGTTGATAGGTTTTCTTAGGATGTTCCCAATAATAATAATCACCATTCCATTCAAAGAGAGGAATTTTAGGATCAAGAACAACTAAAGATTTCCATGAATATGAATGGGAAATATTTGAATTTAAACTGGGAAGGTTCAACTTGGTAGACTTATTAGATTTAAGATCAACTGTTTCAGGTAATTTTTGAGACAGTTTAGAATCAGATATTTTTAAAACTTTCTGCGAATTATTAATATCTTGAGAAATGGTTGAACCAGATAAAGAGAGGGGTTTCTCTTCTGATTGAACTGGAATAAGAAGGGTAATTCCCTTATAGAGTGTATCACTTGATAAATTATTAGCCTTTTTAATATCTTCTATAAAAACTTTATATCGAAGAGAAATATTGTATAAAGTATCACCAGCTTGAACTATATGATTAAGGGTTTTCTGAGAATCTTTAGAATCAGAAACACTAACCTGATTGAGAAAATTTTCATCTTTAAATTCATTGTTAATCTTATTTTTTGATTCAGAGAGCAAAATATCTTCTTCCGTCTGAATTCTCAATAAACTACCCAAAGAAAGAACTTTAATATCGTTAAGATTTTTTATCTTTTCAGGAGTAAGAGAATATAATGAAGCAATACTTTCAAAAGAATCTCCCTCTTTTACGTAATGCCATCTTTGAATTTTACTAGGGGATAGAATAATTAACTTGTGACCCACTCTAACCAAGTCATCTTCTTTTAAACCATTCAGCAACAACAACGACTCTAAAGAAGTACTATTATCTTTAGCTATAGAATAAAGGGTGTCATTAGATTTTACCTCATAAAGTCTCAAGTAATTAGGTTCTCTCAATATTAACTCTTGACCTATATCGAGAGAGGTCGAAACTAAATTATTCCAAGCTGTTAGTTGGTTGGTAAATAGATTATATTTCTTAGCAATACTACTAAGACTATCTCCTTTTTGCACCTTATAAAACTCTGGAATCCTAGATGAAGAATTCGAAAGATTATCCTTTCTCATTAAAAGTAAATTGTCAGGTTTGCTACTCTTATTGAGAGGATTTTTTAATAAAAGTTTTTGTCCTTCGAAAATCTTATTAGAGTCTAGTTTGTTCCATTTTTTAAGATCAGAAACACTCACTGCTTGAGATTTGGCTATACTAAAGAGTGTGTCTCCACTTAAAACAATATAATCTTCCTTTAGAGAATCAGTTGAAAAAAGATGCATACTGATAATCATTAAACCAATAAATCTTAAAATACAAATCAATATAATTTTCACCTTGTTTAGTATACTAAGCAGCTAATCTTTTAGAGATTAGACTTCACTTTAATACTAGAACCTTGAACCACATATTGATAAATGCTCCAGTATTGATCCTTTTTCCTTAAGTAGAAAGTATAGTCTTTGTATGAAATAAAACTCCCTTCATTAAAGGACAACCTTGCTACTACCTTAGCATTAAAAGGAGTATAGGAAGTATTAACAATCTCAAATGAATGAGCTTTACGACCTAAATCTAGAGTGTCGCTTTTCCATAAAAAGTTTCGATAGTCATTCATTAGAGAAAGACGGTCTTTCTCACTAATAGGATAAGAAAGTCGATAGCTAGAATCTTCTTTCATCAAGCCTTCAATATCCAAATATAAAAAAAACTTTTCTGGTTCATCAAGCTGTCTTGCCTTAAGAATATAACTAACAACTTGATCCGGTGATAATTCTTGTTTCTGTAAGACTTTTGAAATCTCTTCACGAATACTTTCTTCTTGTTTGTTCATCTCAGAAAGATCAGGACGAACAAACAAAACTAAAACATTAGAAACAAAAGGATCATTTTCGCTAACCTCTACACCCTGTAAAAAAGGAAAAAAATTAGCTTTTATGGTATAAACTCCTGATTTGAGAATATCAACAAAATCTTTAACTTCTACTAAAAAAGTAAAAGCTTCTTTCGGTTTAAGAGAAATATCTCTAAAATAAGCCGGTTGATTATCACTTTTATCTCTTATAAAATTCTCTGATGGTTGAAGAGGTACATTCTCTAAAGAAGAAACCAAAAGGTTAAGATTAAATGCCTTATTGTCAGCCACTCTAAAGTGAAAAATCTCATTAGAATTATTTTGAAGAGTTACCTCAATAAAAATAGGATTGTTTATGTAATAAAGCTCTTTATTGTGAAAAGAGATAATCAAACTCGTACCCTCAGAGAGAGAAAAGACAGGTAAAAGATTGAGAAGAAACATAGAAATAAAAATAATAAATCTTTTGGTCATAAACTCTCCCAAAGAAGCTACTCCCTTAAAATTTCAAAAGAAAAAGGAAGAGACAATTCATGTCGGATAATTTTATTATTAAAATGAAGGAACTAGGAGAAGAATCCAAGCACTTCAAAGAAATCATAAAAAGAATAACACAAAAAAGCTACCCTATCTACATAAATGCTGGTCATAGAAGCTTTCTTAGTTATGTATTTTTTATATTAGCAAAAAACATTGATTTTCCTATCATTATTATCTTTAACACAGAAAACGAAGCTAAAAGGGCTTTAGAGAACTTAAAAAATTTTGATTTTCCTAGCTTTTTTTTACCTTGTTTTTCTCCTCTTTCTTATCAGGGAATCTCAACCTCTGATTTTATATTAGCACAAAGAAGCTTCACGCTTCACCAATTATCACAAAAAACTAAAGGACTGTATCTAACCAGCTTAGAAGCTAGTTTATGGCCTATTCCTTCTTTAAAGTTTTTTTTAACAAATAGTTTAATTTTAAAAGAACAGGATCATATCTCTCCTCAACAAGTATCTCAAAAGTTAACTGACCTAGGATTTAGACAAGTTCCCTTTCTTTCTTCTCTAGGAGATTTTTCTCTTAAAGGTAGCATATTAGATATTTTCAGTTATCCTGAATGCTACAGAGTTTATTTCGATTTTGACATTTTAGCACAAATTAAAAGTTTGAATATTTTAGAAAATACAGCTGAAAAGACACTCTCTGAAGTTACTATAATTCCTTTAAAAGAAAAACTATGGAACGAAACATCTTTAGAGAACCTAAAAAAAAGTTTTCCTCATCTTAAGAATGATTCTCCTTGGTTTTGGGAAAATCTAGTGAACACTCAACAAACAAAATCTCAAGAACTCTATTTTGGAGCCTCTGAAACAACAATTGGATATCTCTCAACGACTTTTACTGACTCTTTATTCTTTTTAGTTGATTCTGATAGATATGAACTAAATCAAAAAAAACTTATAGAAGAAAAAGTTCAAGAATGGGTAAATAACAAGAAAAACTTCCCTTTTCTTCCTCATCCTAAGAAAATCTTTTTGGACAAACCCTTCCTAAAAACTTTTGATTCACTCTCCTCTCTTCATTTTCCTCGTTTTTCTCATTCAAACCAAAGCCACACTATTCACTTTAAAGTAGAGGAGGAAAAAAACTTTTTTGGCAATCTCACCTTTTTTAAAGAACAAGCCTCTCAGTGGTTAAAAGAGAACTTCATCATCTACATTAGTACAGATAGCCATGCTCAAAAGGAAAGAATTCATTATTTATTTAAAGAATTTCCTATCGAGGTAATTATAGGATCTTTCTCCCATAGTTTTATCTGGCAAGATGAAAAAATTGTTCTTATAACAGAAAAAGAACTTTTAGGTAAATCACGAAAAAATACATCAACAGCTTGGAAAGACAACTCAAGCCAAATCATAGACTCTTTTAGCCATCTAGAAGAAGGCTCCTATATAGTTCACCTACAACATGGCATTGGAATCTTTAAAGGAATTGAAAGAAAAGTTTTAGCTGGAATAGAAAGAGATTACATACGTTTAGAATACGCTAATAAAGAAGTCATTTTAATACCTGTTGAACAGATTAATCTCATTCAACAATATATCCACTCTGGGTCGCATGTGAGTCTAGATTCTATAGGTTCAAAATCTTGGGAAAAAAGAAAATCAAAAGCGAAAAAAAAAGCTGATGATATAGCTCAACATTTAATCAACCTCTATTCACAAAGACAAAAAACTCAAGGATTTGCTTTTAAGAGGGATGATGAATGGCAATTAGCTTTTGATTCTGCTTTCCCTTATGAGGAAACTCCCGATCAAAAAAAAGCTATTGAAGAGATAAAAGCTGATATGGAATCTCTGAGACCTATGGATAGGCTTTTATGTGGAGATGTTGGTTTCGGAAAAACAGAGGTTGCTATAAGAGCTTGTTTTAAAGCGGTTATGAGTGGAAAACAAGTGGCTATTTTAGCCCCTACTACTATTTTAGCTGAACAACACTATGAGAACTTTTGTGAAAGGTTTACTAATTTTCCTATTTCTATCTCTCTTATATCACGATTTACAGAAGATAAAATTCAAAAAGAAACTTTAGAAAAACTCTCAAACGGAAAAATAGATATTCTTATTGGAACCCATAGAATACTTAGTGAAGATGTCAAATTTAGCAATTTAGGATTACTTGTCATCGATGAAGAACAACGTTTTGGTGTAAAAGCAAAAGAAAAACTCAAAGAAAAAAGAATCAACTTAGATATTCTTACTCTCTCAGCAACTCCTATTCCTAGAACTCTTCATACATCCCTAGTAAAACTAAGAGATATCTCTACTTTAGCTACACCTCCTGTCAATAGAAAAGAGATTGAAACTTTCATTATTCCCTTCAGTGAAGAGGTTATTCAAAAAGCTATCTCTCAAGAACTTGAAAGAAACGGTCAAGTTTTTTTCCTTCATAATAGAATAGAAACTCTTAATACTTTTAAAACCTTTATAGAAACTCTCTTTCCTTATGTTAGAGCAGAAATTATTCATGGTCAGATGCCTGGTGAACAACTAGAATCTGTTATGCACCGTTTTACGCATAACCATTTTCAAGTTCTTGTTTCTACAACAATTATAGAAAATGGGATTGATATCCCTAATGCGAATACAATTATTATTAACGACTCTCACCTTTATGGTTTAGCTCAACTTTACCAATTAAAAGGAAGAGTAGGGAGAAGAGGAGAAAAAGCTTTTGCCTATTTACTCTATCCAGAGAATACAGTTTTAAGTGAGCAAGCTATTAAGAGACTTGAAGTGCTCAATGAAAATACTTCTTTAGGATCTGGATTCAAAATAGCTATGCGAGATCTAGAAATTAGAGGTATGGGAAATCTTTTAGGCAGTGAACAGAGTGGCGAAATTGAGTCTGTAGGGTTAGACATGTATTTAAGGCTTCTTGAGGAATCTGTAGCCCAACAACTTAATTCAAAAGAGAGTATTTTAGAACCGTATTTGGATTTAGGTTATCAAGGTTTTATCCCTAATGATTATATTTCTAATAGTCATGAGAAAATGGAAATCTATAAAAAGCTAGCTGCCTTAAAAACAGAAGAAGAGATCTCTCGACTAAGAGATTCTATGTATAATCGTTTTGGTTCTTTACCTCTTTCCATTGAACCATTCTTCTTAATGGCTGAATTAAAAATTCTCTCTAGTTATCTTAAAATCTCTTCTATCGTAGAAAAAGACGATAATGTTAAGATTTCATTCTTAAAAGCTGATGACATACCTATTGATAAAGTGATGAAAGCTCTGAAAGATAATCCACAATTCCTCATTTTATATCCCAATGAACTACTTTCTTTTTACATTAAACTACAAAAAAGAAGAAATTTAGAAAAATTATCTTTTTTAATAGAAAAATTATCTTCTTTTCTTGATTAAATGTGCATTGTCTTTTAAAAGGCTTTTTTTTAAGATACACTAAGAACTAAGAAAAAAAAGAGCTTAAAATCTCTACAAAAACCTAAAAATGAGGGTCTTTATGAAAATTTTAATTCTGAACTGTGGGAGCTCTTCAGCCAAATATCAGGTATATGACTGGAATAACAAGTCTGTTTTAGCAAGTGGTGTAGTTGAGAGAGTAGGAACCTCCGAAGCCTTTATAGATCATTCAGGCAAAAAAGAGGCGACGATTGAAAAGGCATGCCCTAGTCATACAGAAGCTATAGAACTTATTCTTTCTTGCTTACAAGATTCAGAAATTGGCGTTCTCTCAGATCTTTCAGAAATATCAGTTATAGGTAATAGAATTGTCCATGGAGGAGAGAGATTCACACAATCAGTTAAACTAACAGAAGATGTCATCAAAGAACTTGAAAATATCTCTAATCTAGCACCTTTACATAATCCAGCTCACTTACTAGGCATCAAAGCAGCTCAAAAAGTATTACCTAATGTACCTCAAATGGCTATTTTTGATACAAGCTGGCACCAAAGTATGCCTAAAAGTTCTTATTTATATGCTCTTCCTTATGAATGGTACCAAAAAAATTCTATTAGACGCTATGGTTTTCATGGTACTTCGTATCTTTATATAACGAAAAGAGCAAGTGTTTTGCTCAAAAAGAATTCACAAGAAACGAACTTGATTATTGCTCATATCGGCAATGGATCTAGCATGAACGCTGTTAAGCAAGGAAAGTCATTTGATACCTCTATGGGTTTTACTCCTTTAGAAGGGCTTGTTATGGGAACACGATCTGGAGATTTTGACCCTGCTATCATGAGTTATATGCAACAAAATCTTAAAGTCTCTTCTCAAGAAATGGATAATTTTATCAATAAAAAAAGCGGCCTTTTAGGTATTACTCAAAAATATGTTGATCGAAGAGATGTTGAAAAAGGATCAAAAGAAGGAGATGTTCAATGTCAGCTGGCTATTGAGATGGAATGCTATCGAATACGTAAATACATTGGGTCTTATCTCGCTGCCTTAGAGGGAAAAGTTGATGCACTAGTCTTTACAGCAGGTGTAGGAGAAATGAGTCCTGTTATTAGAGAGGGTGCTCTCAAAGGACTTGAGTCTTTAGGCTTTGAACTAGATTATGAAAAAAACAATATCGCGAGAGTCAGAAATGCTGAAGTCTGTATTAGTAAACCAACATCTAGAATAAAAATTTTTATAATACCTACAGATGAAGAGCTTGTTATGGTTGAAGACTGCGTTGCTCTTCTTGAAAATCGGGATCTCTTGGCAAAAGACTTCTCTTACTCTTTTGAAAATCCTGAATATATCAATAAACAACGAGCTCATAAATGGTTAAAACAAATAGAAAAAAATCCCCTTTTAACTCAAATTGAAATAAAGAAATAAAGTACATTTAAATAGAGCTTAAGGTACTTCCTAATCTTTAAATACAGTCAAGGAAAGAGCCTTAAGCTAATATATTCTTCTAAGAAAAATTATTCTATAAACTTTAGATTTTAATTAAGAAATCTAGTTATAGAGTAAATTAGCCTATTCTAGAGCAAGGATAAATTTTTTTCTTACAAATGAGTTATCATTTTTCTCTATTGAAGCAGATAGCCTGTGCTATCCTTTCAGATTCATGATGAGAAACTAAAAAGGAAACGATAGCTAAACCAAAGTCAATAACATAAGATAAACTCATAGCTGTAATAAAATTTTTATCAACAACGACAGACTTTTCATTTTGATAAATCCCTCTCTGATAAGATAAACTTTTATCTGGGAAACCTGTGTAGCGAACGCCTTCTAATAATCCTTGATCTGCTAAAACAAGAGAAGGAGAAGCACAAATAGCTGCTATAAGAGAATCTCTTTTTATGTGCATTTTAAGCATCTCTTTTAAATCATGACTTTTAGCAAGATTCTGAGCTCCTGGCATTCCACCTGGTAAAATAATCGCCTGATAAAAAGTGTTTAAATTATCTCTAAAAAGATAATCAGCTTGAACTGTAATATTATGGCTACCTGAAACAAATAAAGTTTCTTCTAAACTTAAAATATTTACATTTAAATTAGCCCTTCTTAGGATATCTATTGAGACTAAAGCTTCACCTTCTTCAAAACCATCGGCTAAAATAACAGCTACTTTTGACATATTTTTCTCCTCTCTTTGCCTATATGTAACATTTAAAGTTTAATCTTTATAGGAAGAACTCCCTTAGGAAAAAATTGTCCTAAGATAGCGGAAAACCCTGCTTTATAAGAAAGAGTATTAATTCCATAAATAGCCAAACTTTTTTTCACCCAAGGAACCTGAGATAAAAGAACAGGTGATAAACTTGAGAGAACAACTAACCTATCATTCCAAGGTTGAAGACTTTCTAAATACTTAACACTAGCAGGAGTGGTAAGATTAAATATAACTTGATCATAATGAGGCACTAAATCTTGTATTTTTTTTATTATGGATAGATGAGGCCTCTTAAGAGGCAAATAAGGATAAAGAATAGAGTCAAAATGATTAAAGAAATTTTCAGCCTCTTTAATCATTTCTGGATAAGTTGTTATAACAAGCGTCTTTTTTTGAGAAGAAAAAATCTGATTATTATTCTTGAGAGATGTTACACTTTTAAAAGCAATATTTTGAAATACTTCTTGTGCTTTAAGATCAGGAAGATGAGATAAATTATCTTTTACACTCTCTAAGTTTTTTTCTGAATCCTGTTTTAAATATTCAAATTTAACTTTCAGGTTTCTTTTAACAGCCTTATTAACACACTCTAAAAACTTAGGATCTATTTTCATAAGTTTTAGAAAATGTTGTCGAACCCTTTCTAGAATATCAAAATGAGCAGACGATAAAAGTAATGTGTTTCCTGCTCTTAAAGCCTTTTCTAAAATATACTCTTCTTTAAGACCTTGAATACTAGCTCCCTGCATAATCAAGTCATCTGTGACAACTATTTTATTAAATTTCATTGTATCTCTTAATAAAGAACTCAGAAAAAAATGAGAAAGAGAAGAAACTTCAGAAGATATCTTGTTAAATAAAAGATGACCTACCATAATAGCTGGAATTCCTTCTTTAATAAGAACATGATAAGGAATGAGTTCTCTTTGTTGAATTTGGCTAAGAGTTAAATCTATCTTAGGTAAAGTCCCATGAGAATCCTCTAAAGATTCGCCATGACCTGGAAAATGTTTAGCTGTAGCTATAATACCAGACTTTTTTAAACCTTTATAATACGCTAAGGCCCATAAAGAAACACGAGAAGGATCGGCTGAAAAAGAACGTGAAGAAATGACAAGATTCTCATAATTGGTGTAAAGATCAACAGTAGGAGCAAAGTTCATATTAACTCCAACATTCTGTAATTCTTTTCCTATATAATAACCTGTCTGATAGCTATCCCAAGGAGAATTCGTAGCCGAAAGGCCCAAATTACCTACAGATGCTGACATTCTTTCTTTAATATGTTGAACCCATCCTCCTTCTTGATCAGTCGAAATAAAAAGAGGAATCTGATATCGTGTTTTTTTAGCAAAAATTTTTGCTTGATGTATTGTTTCAACAAGCTTACGAATATCTATTGCATTCCAACCAAATATTTTTATCCCTCCTAGGTTTTTCTTAACAATCCAATCTTCTAAATCTTTTGTCATTGTATTACCTGGGTAAGTAATAAGAAATAGTTGGCCTATTTTCTCTTCATCACTCAAAGTAGATAAAATACTATCCTCTGTAGAATCTAAATCATCCCAAAAAGAAAGAGCCTGTAAAGGAAAAAGAGTCTTTTCTAACAAAATAAATATTAAGAGACAATACTTTACTAAATTCATAATAAAAATCCTCACAAGAATTAAGATCAGTTCATTAGAAAACTAAATAGCCTGATCTACACGTCTTTCGCTTGACATAGAAAAAACAAAATTTTAGAATGGGGATCGTCTTTATAAAAAGACCAAGTCGGGGTAGCTCAGCTGGTTAGAGCGTACGACTCATAATCGTAAGGTCGAGAGTTCAAGTCTCTCCCTCGGCAAATCTAAAAAATTTTATTGAATTCCTTTTCAAGTTTTTCCACAAGATCTTCTTCAAGCTTTGCTAAACTCTGATGAGTAACAGCAAATCCAGCAGCGTGTTTATGTCCACCTCCTCCATAATACAATAAAGCAAATTTTCCTACATCAACCCATGACTTAGAACGCATACTAACAGTAATTTTTTCATCTTGTTCAAGATACTTCATAAGTACAATTACTTCACACGAATCTACCATCATAAGTAATTGGTGCAATATATCTGAATCAAAAGATGAATTTTCTTTTTTATCTTTCTTTAATTGATAAGTTATAAAAACTTGATCATTACAAAATCTCTTTACTCTTTTGAGAACATTCGTTAAATGCTCAATATATTCAAAATCTTTATTAAGATATAGTTTTTTATAAAGGTCTCTTAAAGAAACACCCATCGATACAATATCAGAAACCCTCTTAAGCCAAGGAGAACTTGATGAATCGAGATGACGAAAAAATCCTGTATCTGTAATAAAACCTGTTAAAATCCAAGAAGCTTCTTCTAGTGAAAGGCGAACTTCTAACCATTCACTCAAAACATGAATAAGAAGAGTTGTTGAAGGTGATTCAGGCTGAATAATTCTAAAATTCCCAAATGAATCACCTGAAGAATGGTGGTCAATAATACAGGATGTCAAATCCTTATAAGGGTTAATAATTTCACCTACTCTTTCCAAACTAGAACAATCAACAAGAAAAAGAGCTGTCTTTTCTTTATCGAAAGAAAGCCAGTTAGCAGGAACAGGTTGTTCAAAAAAAACCTGTTCTTTGACAATCTCTTGTCTTCTAAAAGGACCTTCATTCAAAAGAATGACCTGTTTATTTTGCTTTTGAAGAATTCTCGATAAAACAAGTTGAGAAAAAATACAATCAGCATCTGGTTCTTTATGACCTAATATAATGAAATTATCGTAATTAGTGAGAAAATTTAAAAAAGGGATTCTATAATCTTCCAACATGTATTGAGACTCCTAATTGTTAACAGCCTAAAGAAATTCCTTTCTTAAGGAGTATCATCTTCTCAAAGATTCAGAGGAATTGACGAACATTAAGCCTATGTTCTAACATTCTCATCAAGTATAAATTTAACTTAAAGAGATGTCCATAAAAATATTCTGTTCTTTTTATTTATCCATTTTTTACAGAAATCTTTATAATTTTAGGAGATTAACGTTATATTATGAATTTTCCATCCAAAAGTGTTGAAAACGCCTATGAAAAAGCACTCTCAGCCTTAAAGAATTCTTATTGCCCTTACTCTCATTTTAGAGTAGCCGCCTGTATAAAAATCAAAGGAGAAGAAACTTACATTACTGGTGTAAACGTAGAGAATGCTAGTTTTGGAGCTTCTATTTGTGCTGAAAGATCAGCTATAATCAGCTTGATTTCTCAATATGGCAATAAAGAAATAGATTTTCTTTTGCTTTGCACTTCTCCTTCTACCTTTCCCTGTTCTATCTGTCGACAGGTTCTCAGTGAATTTTTATCTCCTGAAACCCTTATTTATATAACCTCTCCTGAAGAAAAACTAAGTCAAATATTACCATTGAAAGAACTTGTTCCTTATAGTTTTAATAAAGAAGAGTACAGAAAAATTAAATCTTAAAGGAATCCTTTTCTAATTAAAGTGTTCATAAATTGAGTTAGTTCCGATAACGACAACTTATGAGCACTCTCATCAACTAAGTTGATAATAATATCTTTTTCTTCATCACTAAAAGAAATATTCTCATTCTTATTACAAAGAAAATCTATTATATCTCTCACTCTGTCAATAAGTTCATAGGGTTGACAAGAAAAATTCTGAACTTGCCAATCAAATAAATCTTGTAATAAAGATTCATCATAAAACTTTATTAAAGATGATGTGAAAATAATTTTTAGCTCTTTTTTTATCTCTTCATTCGTAAGAGACTCTTCTTTTACTAGCTTTTTAGCTCTTTTATAAAAATTTTGTGATGATATCATGTCTAAAATCCCCCTTCTCTTCGCAAGATATTAAGATCTTGTCAGATAAAGTCAATATAATCTAAACTTATAAAATGCATCAGGTCTTTTCTTATAAAGAGTTACCGCAGACATATAAAGAAACCTTAAAAAGATGGATTTCTGATAAAGATCTTTCTACAACTGCCTTCTATTTTTTTATTGTAGAAGAAAATGACATTTGTGGATTTGCTACTTTAGAACCACTGCCTAAACCTAAACTTACCAATATCTTTGTAAGCGAAAAGCAAAGATATCGTATGAAAGGAACTTACTTGCTAAAGTACATTAAAAACTTTTGTATAACTCAAAATTGGGATCATCTTTACTTAAAAGAAGATTATATTAAGAATTACCCTTCTCTTAAAGAATTTTTTATTCGATCAGGATTCTTTCAAATGGAAAACCAATGGATAAAAAAAGACATTCTTGCTTATAAAGATCGCTACCGAAAAACATTTTTTTGTCTTGTTATCTCCTCTTTATCTAACTTCATTTTAGGAATTCTTAAGACAATAGTGGGCTATCTCTCAGGATCGCAAGCTATTATAGCTGACGGTATTCATACACTTATAGATGGGCTTCACTCTACTTTTCTATTTTTTACAAGCTTTATTAGCAACAAAGAATCTGATCATAACCACCCTTTTGGACATGCCAATATTGAACATATTTCTGCCATCATCATGGGAACTACGTTGCTCATAGCCAGTTTCAACATTGCTTATTCTTCTCTTGAGAACCTCTCAAATCCTCACTTATTAAGTTATCCTTATTTAGTCTTCTTGACTCTTATTATTTCTTTTATCGTTAAATACTTTCTTTTCTCTTATAAACTAAAAGTTTCTCAAACGCTTAAAGATCCTTCTCTTAAAGCAGCAGCTCTCGAGAGCAAATCTGATCTTTATTCAACTTTGGGGGTTCTTTTAGGAATCACTTTAAACTACTTAGGGCTTTTAATTGCTGACTCTCTGACGGGTCTTATTGTTTCTCTCTTTATTATAAGAGAGTCGTATTTAATTCTAAAAGAAAGTGCTAACAAGCTAATGAATCACCAAGATGAAAATCTCATTCAAGAAATTCAAAAGCTTGTAGAGAAATGGAAAGAAGTTCATAATGCGCATGATATTCGTTTAAAATATGATGGCAATCAAATATATGTTTTCTTAAATATACGACTTTCTAATAACCTTTCATTAAAAAAAAGTCACAAATTAACTCATGATATAGAAAGAAGCATTCTAGAAACAATATCAGATATCAAAGAAGTTTTTATTCACATAGAACCTACAATGCAGTAGGTTTATCATCATCAGGTACCAAAGTAAAAGGCCTACCTTCTCTATGAGCTTTCTCAAGTTCTTTAAAATAAGAGTGATCCTCAACAACATCTTTCCATAATCGTTCAAAAGTCCACTCTGAATTAGTATCAGTTTTAGTACTAAAAATAAGATCATAATTTTCTCCTACTGCCTTTTTAAGAAGACCTACTAATCGAGAAAGTTCTGACCTTTCAAAACCACTAAAAAAAATAACAGCTCTTTTCCCCTTATCTGCCAGAGACTCTAACTTACCATTCCCTAAGTCAATATCTTCTTTACTATTTAAAATTTTCCCTATTTTCATTTTGGCTTTTTCAGGATTTATCCAAATCATCTTAATAAAGGTATTATCCTTTTGGTAAAAACTTAAGGTTTTATATAAAAAATCCTTCATAATCAAAGGAAATCTATAAAAACAAATACACTTATCCATAAAACACTCCCTAAACTGATATTATTTTTTATTCTTTTTAAGCTATAATTTCATCAAATAAAATCAAATAAGGTCAAGCTATGAATCTAGGAATTACAGATGCTTTAAAGAAAGTTGATCAAAGTTCAGAATCTCTTGAAAAACTCTTAAAAGAACAAAAATATAATAACTGTCTTTTAGAAGAGATCTTAATATATATCTCTCAAAATAAAGAAGATTCTCAAAAGAAAATAAAAGATATAAGAGAGAAAATTTTTTCTTGAAATTTATTTTATTATGAGAAATCTAAAAAAATCTCTTTATTAAAGTTGACAAAACATTCTAATCTCGCTAGAGTGTCTTAGTAAAACGACGCAGGGTAGAGCAGTTGGCAGCTCGTCGGGCTCATAACCCGAAGGTCACAGGTTCGAGTCCTGTCCCTGCTATTAATTTTGCCAGTTAGAAAACTGGCATTGTTTTTAATTTTAGTCTAAGAACCTTATACTTTAAAACGGAGTTATGAATGAGCAAAAGAGACGTTGCCAAAGGTAAGTTAGTAAGACACTTTGGTATTAATGTTTTTGAGCAAGCAAAATATGATCGCCTACTAAAGAAAAAAAACTACGGACCTGGGTCTCATGGACAAAAAAGACGACGTAATAAAGTAAGCGAATATGGACGACAATTGCTTGAAAAGCAAAAGGTTAAGTTTGCTTATGGGGTTTCTGAAACTCAATTACGTAATATCTTTAATCAGGCCAAAAGACAAACAGGTGTGACTGGTAGCAATATGCTTACTTTACTTGAGAGACGATTAGACAATGTGGTTTATCGTTTAGGACTTGCTACAACTCGTTCACAAGCAAGACAGATGGTTTCTCATGGCCTTATCCATCATAATGGAAGAAGAGTTAATATACCTTCTGTTTTAACTTCACCTGAAGATATCATAACGATTAAAAATCGTGATTATGTTCTTAAAATGGTAAGAGGAAATCTAGAAAAAACCAAAGATAAATCTTATGATTGGGTTGAGCTAGATTCAGACAAGCTAGAAGGAAAAGTGAAACGAATTCCTGCTAGAGATGATATACCAAATCTTGCTAATGAGCAGTTAATTGTTGAGTTCTATGCTAAGTAGCCTATCTAAATCGATTAGATAGTAAGCATTAAAAACTAAAAAAATCACCTAGATCATTTATTGTTTTGAAAACACTTTAATAAAGATCGAGGTGATTTTTTATCATTTAGAAAACAATAAGAAAGATTCTTTCAAAAAATAAAATTTTTATCATAGATCCTCTACTTAATCTCATTTTCCTTTAAAGGAAGTGTATTATTAATACTTGAGACATACATTAAGTTCCAAACTTCTTCTACGTCTTTAACAAAATGCACTTCCATACTCTGAATAATATCTTTTGGCAGTTTTATAAGTTCACTTTCATTTTCTTTGGGCAAAATGACTCTACTAATGCCTAAACGATGAGCTGCTAAAACTTTTTCATGAAGACCCCCAATAGGAAGAACATTTCCTACAAGAGACAGCTCTCCTGTCATAGCGGTATCAAGTCTGAGAGGCTTTTCTAGTAAAGCTGACATCATGCTAATAGCCATGGTTATCCCAGCAGAAGGGCCATCTTTAGGGGTTGCCCCTTCTGGACAATGCAGATGCAAGTCCATTTTTAAGTTTATATTAGGGTTTACTTGAATAGCTAACCTTCTTGCTAAAGAATAGGCAATACGGGCACTCTCTTTCATAACATTACCTAAACTACCTGTCACAATCAGCTGACCATCTCCTTCAAAGCAAAGCGATTCTAGTGCTAAAACTTTACCCCCAGAAGAAGTCCAAGCCAATCCATAAACAAGACCCGCCTGTTTTGATGTGATAAAAGCACGAGGAACTTTAGGACCAAGAGACATAACAATATCTTCTTCTTTTATTAAATGGTAGAAAATCCCTTTATCTTTAAGAGGCACAGATCCTGCAACAGAATCATGATAATAGTTAGAGGGATAATGATACCTCTGATTTAATAAGTCAGGATCTTTTTCTAAGATTCTCTTAACAAGTTTTCTTAAAACTTTTGTCATAACTCGATAAAGAGATCTTACTCCTGATTCAACAGTATAATCATGAATTATTTTCAATATAGCTTCATCGCTAAATTCTATCTTTAATCCTTGAAGTCCATTCTCATTAAGTAGCCTATCTAAAAAGAAATCACGAGCAATAACCAACTTTTCCCAATAAGTGTAACCTTCTATTTGAATAACTTCCATTCGATCTAATAAAGGAAGTGGGATAGGATCCAAAGAGTTAGCTGTTGTAATAAAAAGAATATTAGACAAATCATAAGGCGCGTCAATATAATGGTCAACAAATCGACTATTTTGCTCAGGATCTAAAACTTCTAAAAGTGCAGAGGCTGGATCACCTCTATAATCAGAACTTAACTTTTCAATTTCATCTAAAAGAAAAACAGGATTGGTGACTTTAGCACTTTTCATTGCCTGCATAATTTTACCTGGCATAGCTCCTACATATGTACGCCTATGCCCACGAATTTCTGCCTCATCACGAAGACCCCCTAAGGAAACTTGTACAAATTCTCTTCCTAAAGATTTAGCGATTCCTTGAGAAAGAGAAGTCTTTCCTGTTCCAGGAGGACCAACTAAACAAATAATAGGTTGACGAGAATTTTTTGCAATAGAACGAACTGATAAAAATTCTAAAATATGTTCTTTCGCTTCTTTCATTCCAAAGTGACTTAACTTTAAAGACCTTTTAGCAAACTCAAAGTTAAAATGATCCTCTGTATATTCTTTCCAAGGCAAATCTAGCATCCAGTCTATATACCCCTTTAAAATACCAGATTCGGGTGAATTCAGAGGCAGACTTTCCAATTTTTTATATTCCTTTACTACCTTGTCATGAATATCTTTGGGAAATCCCTTTAATTTAATACGATCAAGGAGACCACCTTCTTCTCCATCCTTATTAAGACGCTTTTGTATTTCCTTCATCTGCTCATTAAGAAAATACTCTTTTTGATTTTTCGCCAAAACACTATTAACTTTTTTTTCAATATCATCTTTTATTTCAAAAATATCAATTTCTAAGCGAATCTCTTCTGCTAGATTCTGCAAACGCTCACTCACATCTCTGTTAAGAAGAAATTTTTCAACTTTATTCTTATAATGAGTTTCTAAATAAGGTGCAATAAGATCTACCATTTTATGAGGAGATTCTGTCTTCATTATAGAACGGGTACTATCTTTCTTTAACTTTTTATAGCGAGCTAGCTGCTCAAAGAGAACCTCTATATTACGCATTAAGGCAACGGTATGAGATGTCATTAGAATCTCTACATTTAGAGATTCTAAATGAGCCTGTAAATATCCATCCTTCACTATGAGATTTTTTATACAAGCTCTTTCACGACCTTCCAAAAAAAGATGTACTTTTTTGTCAGGCATTTTGAGAATCTGAAGACCATAAGCAATAGTCCCCACATTATATAAACGATCTGGTGAAAATTTTGTTATATCTGCTTCATAATCCTCTTGCAAAGGATATCCAATAAAAAAATAACGACCATTATAAACAGAAGCTTCTATCGCTTTAAGCGAAGCTTCATCTTCTATAACGATATTAGCTGAGGTATGAGGAAAGACAACAATCTTACTTGTAATAATAAGAGGTAGGTCTTGACGCTTTATTTTGTTAACTCGACTCAATAGAGACTTCATATAAATCCTTGTATGGCACTTTGGCTATATCATCATCTGAAAGTAGCAAAGGTTGTCCCCCATTAATAACCGATTCTCTTGTAACAATAACTTTTTTGATATCAGGGTAAGAAGGAATTTTGAACATGGCTTCTTGCAATACTTTTTCTAAGATAGATCTAAGACCTCTTGCTCCTGTTTTTAATTGTAAAGCCTGTTGGGCAATCTCTTCAATAGCTCCTTCTTCAAAAGCTAACTGAGCTTTATCTAAAGATAAGAGAATTGTGTATTGTTTAATTAAGGCATTTTTTGTCTCTGTGAGAATCTTTTTAAGAGTAGGCAAATCGAGAGGATTAAGAGCAACATGAACAGGTAATCGACCTATAAATTCAGGAATCAATCCAAACTTTACAAAATCTTCTGTAGAGGCTTCTCTTAAAAGAAGGTCTGTCTTCTTTTTTTCATGCGTCTCTTCATAAGCTCCAAACCCTAAAGAAGATGATGAAATTCTATTTTCTATAAACCTGTCAATTCCTACAAAGGCTCCTCCACAAATAAAGAGTATATTACGTGTATTAATTCTTAATAACTCTTGATTGGGATGTTTTCTTCCTCCATTAGGAGGAACTGTAGCCTCTGTGCCTTCAATAATTTTTAAAAGCGCTTGCTGAACACCTTCACCTGAAACATCTCTTGTAATAGAAAGATTTTCTCCCTTTTTAGAAATCTTATCGACTTCATCTATATAGATGATTCCTCTTTCTGCCTTCTTTAAGTCACCATTAGCCGCTATTATAAGATTAAGCAGTATATTCTCTACATCATCTCCTACATAACCAGCCTCTGTTAAGGTAGTAGCATCAGCAATAGCAAAAGGCACCTTCATTTTACGAGCAAGAGTTTGAGCTAAAAGAGTTTTACCACTCCCTGTAGGACCAATCATCAAAATATTAGATTTCTCAAGTTCAATATCATTAATTTTGCTTGAATCTGAGCTAAGTCTTTTATAATGATTATACACGGCTACTGAGAGAACCTTTTTAGCTTCTTCCTGTCCGATTACATAAAGATCTAAATGCTCTTTAAGTTCTTGAGGAGTGGGCAATTTTTCAACAGATGTTTCTAATGACTCTTTTAAATCATGAGAATCATCCTCTAGTTCTTTAAGAAATAACTCCATACAAACTTCCGCACAATTACGACAAATAGATGCTTTATCAGAAGTAATAACAGGGCCTGCTTCAGAAACTGTTCTGTTGCAAAAACAACAATAATCAAATGTTTTACTTTTACTCATGAAGACACTCTCTCCATAACCTTATCTACAAGATTATAAGAAAGGGCTTCATTGGCTGTCATAAAATAATCTCTCTCACAATCTCTCAAAACTTGATCATAAGTCTTTTTTGCATGCTTAGAGAGAATTTCTGTAGTAACACCTTTCAGTCGCAGAATCTCTTTAGTTTGCAATAGGATGTCATCTACTTGACCTTGCACGCCTCCACGAGGTTGATGGATCATAATGCGAGAATGAGGAAGAGCAACCCTCTTACCTTCACACCCCCCTGCTAAAAGAATAGCCCCCATTGAAGCTGCTTGTCCAATACATATTGTCTGAATAGAGGGTTTA
Source organism: Eudonia mercurella (assembly GCA_963082485.1). Taxonomy (NCBI): domain Eukaryota; kingdom Metazoa; phylum Arthropoda; class Insecta; order Lepidoptera; family Crambidae; genus Eudonia; species Eudonia mercurella. The sequence goes on from CAUJAO010000068.1 coordinate 264,369, forward strand.
ACATACTGCATTGTGTCATAAATTGCCAATCCAGCTGTAACAGACCCACCTGGTGAATTAATATACAAAGAAATATCCTTATTAGGGTCTTCAGATTCAAGTAAAAGCAATTGAGCAATAATTACATTAGCTAAATCATCTGTAATTTTACCAGCTGCAAATACAATGCGATCTCTTAGAAGACGTGAATAAATATCAAAAGCTCTTTCACCCGTCCCCGTTTTTTCTATAACAGTGGGTATTAAATACTGAGACTCTTTCATCACCTCTACAACTCTCCTTAACATTTAAAAAATCTAAACTAATGCCTTAATGATGATGATCTATATAAGTATGATAGTCTATTTCTTTTTGTTTTTTATCAGAAACTGAATCGACAATTATTTTTTTTATCTTTTGTAAACTTAACTCAGCTTTTAAGGTATTAACTAAATTTTGAGAATTGAAATATTTTTCTATCTCATCTTCTTTCATTTTGTATAATTCTGCCTGACGAGTAAATTCTTGTTTTAAATCTTCTTCTGTTATAGAAATTTTTTCTTTTTCTAAAAGACTTTCCAGAATAATTTGATGTTTTAGCGAACGAGTCAAAGGATCTTTCCATGTTTTTTTCAAATTTTCTTGAGAAGCTTGAAAAGTCTGCTGGGCTTCTTGACTATTCATACCAGATTGACGTGTAACAGATTTCCATTGCTCCTCTATTTGCCAATCTAACATAGACTCAGGAACTTCAAAAGAGTTCTCTTGAATAAGAAAATCCAAAACCTGATTTAACTTATCTTGAGAAATTCTTTCTTCTAATTGCTTTTCCATCTCTCTCTTCACATGCACCTTAAGATCTTCTAATGTTTGAAATTGATCACTAATATCTTGAGCAAATTCATCATTTAAATTAGGAAGATCTCTTTTTTGGATTTTTTTTATTTCCACCTGAATCTCTTTAGTTAATCCAGATAACTCTCCTAAACTCTCATCTTGTGGATAACTCTTCTTAAAAAGAATTTTCTCGCCCTTCTTAAGCCCCCAGATTTCTTCATCAAAATGATATACGTTCTGGGCTGTTCCTAAAGTAAACGTAAAATCTTGACGTCTTGTGGAAGAAGCCAATTGTGGGTCCTCTCCTATTTCTTCAAAATCAACAGTTACTATATCTCCTTTTTCACAAGGAAGATCCTTAGCCTTTTCTATAATAGAAGCATATCTCTCTTGTAAATGTTGAAGTTCATGTTCTACATCAGACTCTGTAATAGATACCTTCGGAATCTTTACTTCAACTCCTTTATAGTTTTCCACTTTCACCTTAGGAAAAATATCATATTGAATTTGAAATTCAAAATCTTCTCCTAAGATAATACTTTCTTTCGAAGAAATTTGAGGAGCCGAAAAACGTAGCGGTTTTTCCTCAACATCAGAGATAGCTTCTGAAAAAGCCTTATTAATCACATCTTCTACTAATTTCTCTTCAATAAAATTTTTATAACGTGTTTTGACAAGTTCAACAGGAACCTTGCCTTGGCGAAACCCATCTATTTTTACTTTTTGAATATAGTCTTTGAGAATTTGATCATAAATAAGCTGAATAGAATCCTTGTTAGCTGTTATATTTAAACTTACTTTAGAGTGAGGGAGTTTTATTGCCTCTTTTTTAACAATTAGCACAACTTGCCGTCCTTTGAATAAAATGATCTTAAAGCATTTTTGAAGATGATAACCTTCGAGCTTAATAGTGTTTCAAAAGAGAGAAAAAATCAAGCGACAATTCGCTAAAACAAAGACCAACCCTCCTTAGAGGAGGCTATCAAGTAAGTAGAATCACAAAAGGAGAAATTTTTATTACAAATAAAAAAGGAGAAATTAATGATTAATGAAGAGCGAAAGACGGGATTTGAACCCGCGACATCCACCTTGGCAAGGTGGCACTCTACCCCTGAGTTACTTTCGCTTGAAACTCTATATATGCGGGACATGGGACTTGAACCCACACACCTTACGGTACTAGATCCTAAGTCTAGCGCGTCTGCCATTCCGCCAATCCCGCATTCAATTGGAACTTATCATAAAGAACGAAACTGAGTCAAGCAGATGATATACACCTCAAGATAATTAAAAATTTCGCTCTAATAATAGCCCTACGCACTCGGCAGGATTCGAACCTGCGACCAACGGATCCGAAGGCCGTTGCTCTATCCAGCTGAGCTACGAGTGCCAGAGGGTGGATAACGGGAATTGAACCCGCGACACCCGGAACCACAATCCAGTGCTCTACCACTGAGCTATATCCACCATGAGATCAATGCGACTATAGACTATAATATTTACAAAAGTCAAGATATACAAATCTAATATGTTAGTTATTCTCAGTGAAAATTCCCTTTCCAATGTATTAAAAAGTTTTTAATAAAAATCCAAAACCTTTCTACACTCAAAATCTCAACATTCTCCTCAGGAGTATGTAAATTGTGAGTTGTTGGTCCTAATGAAAGAATATCTAGCTGGGGAGATTTTTCAAAAAGAGGTCCACACTCTAATCCTCCATGAGTAGCTTCTAGAATAGGCTCTTTGCCAAAAGTTTGCTTGTGAATATCACTGGCATAATTTCGCAATAAACTTTCCTTTTTAGGTTCCCAAGGATATGACATATCTCCTATAGTCCATAAAAATCCAAAATCTTCTAATTCTTTCTTAAGATTAGCAAAATGGATGATAGGATCTAATTGATCTTTCCAAATAGAGCGATGATGTATAGCTATTTCTATTCCTTTTTTGTCATCCAAATAAAGTCTCGCCAAGTTTAAGGATAGGCCAGCCACCTCTTCACTATACATTTTAATTACACCATGGGGAAGTTTTTCTAACATCTCTAATGTTGTTTGAGTCTCTTCCAAAATATTAACAGCGAAAGAAGATGATATCTTCTCAGAATGACGAAGGTAAAGAGAAAATTTTTCATCCTGATATTTTTTCAAAGAATCTTTTAATCTTTGACACTGTTTTTTTAAAAAATCCTCTAAATCAAACTTATCTTTGTCATCTAACCAAATCTGAGCTCTACATTCTCTTGTAATGGCATTTGTTTTATTACCGCCGGCTAAAGAAACAAGCTTAAAAGAACATCCTTGATTCAAAAGATCAACTAAGGTTCTAATCATCAATTGGTTTGCATTCCCAAGCCCTTTATGAATTTCAGCTCCTGAGTGACCTCCTTGCAATCCTGTTATACAAATCTCATAAAGAACCCCTTCTTTTTTTAATTGCCAGTTATTTTTGACTTTAGTAATAGTAGAGAGAACATCTCCAGCAGAACCCATACAAAAATACGACTCTATTCCATAATCTAAGTTAAGAAGATAGCAACCCGTAATAAGACTTGGATCCATCTTTCGAGCACCTAAAAGACCAACCTCTTCATCAACGGTAAAAAGACACTCTAAGCGAGGACGAGAGAAAGAACTATCCTTCATAATAGCTAACATAGTTGCAACTCCAATTCCATCATCAGCTCCTAAAGTTGTTTGCTGAGCATAAAGTTTATCATCCTCTATTCTCCATTTAATAGAATCACGAGAAAAATCATGCACTGTATCCTCATTCTTTTCACAAACCATATCAGTGTGAGATTGAAAAATAAGAATCTCATCTTTCTCTCTTCCTGAAGAAGCTGGCACCTCAACACATACATTGCCGCACTCATCTTCCTTCCAGATATAGCCCAAGGCATCAGCTTCTTTTTTTATATAAGATTGAATAGCTTGGGTATAAAAAGAACAACGAGGAATTTGTGATATTTCATAAAAATATTCCCATAAAATATACGATTCAGAAATTTTTTTTAAAATTATATCTTTAACATGACTCATAGATTTCCTTCCTTTTTCATACTTTATTTAAGTCTTCTGAAATTTTATATTGAAACTATTGAATATAATAATATATAAGTTGAGTTGTAGTAAGGTAATTTCTTTTTTAGCTATCATAACATTTTCTATGACTATCTAATATAAAAGGGCATGGAGTCTATTTGTGTATAATTCATTTGTAAAAGTAGTTATTTCGCTTTTGATTTCTACTTTTTTCTTCCCATGCTCCCTTCTTCCTCAAGAAAAGATAGACAAAATCAATTCAGAAAAAGAATTATATATCTTTGAAAAAGTAACTTATGATATTAAAGGAAAAACGAAACCTTGGGCTGTTGAAAATCTTTATAAAATAAAAGAAAAAACTCAATTTCATTCTCAACAAGAAATTTCTGACTATTTTTCTCACAAAGAAGCCTCTATGAGAACTAACAAAACTTTTCTTTCTGTTAAGTTTAGCTATAAAATCTCTTCAACAATTGATCAAGAATCTCCTATTTTAAAAGTAAATCTAGTTCATCTAACTATAAAGATAGAAGACTCTTTTACCTTTCTTATCATTCCCCCCATTCCCAGAATTTCTAATGACAAAGTATCTCTTACTACTAAAATTTATGAAAGGAACTTGGGTGGTTCTCTTATTGACTTTACAGCTTCTGGAAAATTAGATATTGATTTAAAACCTGACAAACGCAGTCTTTTCTCAGATCATGAAATATCTCTTAACTTTGGGAACATTTTATTATACAACAAAGTCTGGTCTGTTAATACATTTTATAAATATCAAACAGAGATACGTAGAGATCCTATAAATGATGAAAAAAACTTGGATTACGGTTGGTATACATTACACTTGGGAATGGGTTCATCCTTCGGCTTAACTCCTCACCTAAGCTATAATTTTGCCTTCAGTAGTGATGTTAATTTCGGCTACCATTTCTTGATAGATACAAAAGAGATACAAAATTCTATTTTAAAAGAGAAGGGTATCCTTAATAGTTCACTAGGATATTATTTAGGCTATTGGCATAGCTTAAACTACTCTAAGATTACGGAGAAAAAAGCTTTTTTAAGAGATGGCTTCTCTATTAGTTTGTCTAACTATCTTGGTTTCAATTTAAATATTCTTGATTTTAAGTCAAATCTTGAATGGAATCTTGCCTATTTCAAAACTCTCATTGATGATAATTTAGAGATCTCAACAAGGTTTTTAGGTTTTTGGAACATAAAAGATTCAGGAAAACCTGTTGCTTATATTCGAGGGGTTAAACAGCACCATGTCTTTGGTTTTTTTGGCAACTATTTTAATAACACTTTAGTTTTCACTCTTATAAAAGATCAGAAAATTGGCGAGGCCCAAATAGGTTTATTCTTAGATGGTGGTTTAACTCAGAAAAAGGGAATTCCTCTCAGTTTTGAGAATTTTGATACTGGAGCAGGAATAGAAGGACGATTGCAACTAAACTGGTTAAAAAGTTTTTTAATTTATGGAAGAGTAGGATTAGATCTTAAAAGACTTCCTCAAAAGAATGATCTTTTTAAAATTTTTGGTGGACCCTATGATATTAATATTGGGCTTTCTGCCCACTATTAAACTCTTTAAGTTCTTTCTTTTGAAAAAAACTTTGCCACAAAGAACTAATTTCTTTTTCATCAGTCATTTTTTCATCCTCTGGCTCGTCTTCAATCAAATCATTAGGAATTTCTTCTACAAAACGAGAAAGAGAAGTTTTTAGAATATCCCTATTTTTTTTTCTCTCCTGAACAGCTGTAATAACAACTCTCTCTCTCGCCCTAGTCAAAGCTACATAAAAAAGCCTTCTCTCCTCTTCCAGGGACTCTTCTAAATCTTCCTCTAGTGTTTTTCCATGAGGTAAAACCCCTTCTTCAGCTCCTGCTAAAAAAACAATATCCCACTCTAAACCTTTAGAAGCATGAATAGTAGATAAACTCACCATTCCCTCACCTTGATCTTCTTCACGCGTCTGCAAACTAATCATATTCAGAAACACATTAAGATCACGATCATTTCTTTCTCTTTTAAATTCCCAACGAGAAACAATCTTTAAAAAGAATTCTAAATTTTTTAAACGATATTGCCCCTGAGCCTCCGAAGTAGATTCATTTAAGCAATATGTATAATATCCCATATCTTCAAGAAAATTTTTAAGTATATAAGAATAGGATTCTTCTGAGAAAGAAAATTGATATTCATATTCTTCAATAAGAGCAACAAATTCTTGTAAACTTTCAAGAGATTTCGTAGTAAGCGAGAGAGTCTCAGAGTTAAAAAGAAGTGTTTTAATAGATTCATACAAACTTTGAAACTTAGCCTCAGAAACTTTTTTTATAAGCTCAAGAGACTCTTTACCAATCCCCCTTCGAGGAGTATTAATAATTCTTAAAAGACTAAAATCATCATCTGGATTAGTCATAATTCTTAAATAGGCTATCACATCTTTTATTTCTTTCTTCTGAAAGAAACTAGCACCACCACTAATATGATAGTTAATACCAATCGAACGTAATGCCAACTCAATCTCTCTAAAAAGAGAATTAGTTCTAACAAGAATAGCTATATTTTCATAAGTGAGTCCTTCCTGAAGCACTAACCATTGAATCTTTTGAGAAATAAAGAATGCCTCTTCTTTGTCATCTTTAGGTCTAAAAAGAGCAATAGATTTACCTTTATCAAGAGAGCTCCACAAAGATTTATCCTTTCTATTATGGTTGTGAGAAATAACAGCATTAGCGGCTTGCAAAATAAGTTGAGTTGATCGATAGTTTTGCTCAAGTTTTATTTCTTTTAAATCAGAAAAATCCCTCTCTAGATTAAGAATATTTTGAAAATTAGCCCCTCTCCAAGAATAAATAGACTGATCATCATCACCGACACAACAAAGATTGTTTTGAGGTCTACTCAATAAAGTTAAAAGATCATACTGTTGAAGCGAAGTATCTTGAAATTCGTCTACTAATATATGGGTAAATTTTTTCTGGTAACCTTCAAGAACATCCGAAAAATTCCTTAAAAGAAAAAGCGTTTTACTAATAAGATCATCAAAATCAAAGGCATTATAGAGTTTTAAGAAAGACTCATATTCATGAAAAAGAGGCTGATAAACTCTTGTTTCTTGAGACCAAAACTGCTGTTCAATTTTTATTTCAGAAAAAAGATGAGAAATTATGTGTATTTCAGAGGAAGAATACGATAAATTTAAACTCTCAGATACCTCTTGAAGAAGATCTAGTTTATCTCCTGTATCATAAATACTAAACTTAGATTTATATCCTAATTTTCTAGCATTTTGCTTAAGTACTAAAAGCCCAAACGCATGAAAGGTTAGAATTTTAAGATTTCTAGCTTTCTTCTTAAGAATGCGCTCAACTCTTTCTTTCATTTCAGACGCTGCTTTATTAGTAAAAGTTAAAGCTAGTATGTTGTCTTCTTTAATTCCCTGAGAAAGCATATAAGCAATTCGACAAGTGGTAGTATGGGTTTTACCACTACCAGCTCCCGCTATGATTAAGAGAGTCCCTTCTGTATAAGTAGCTGCTTTATATTGAGAAGGATTTAAAATCTTCTTAAGTTCATCATGATTCATCAAATATCGTAATATTCCTCTTGAGTAGAATCCGAATTCTTCAACATAATAAGAGTTCTTCCTGTTTTAGGAAAGACATAAATCCACCTTGCTTTTTTTCCTCCAATATGACTACCTATAACAGGAATCTTCTTTTGAAGAAGACTCTTAAAAGCTACGTCAATATTCCTTTGAACAGGATTCTCTTGTGATAAACTTTCTAAAGACTTTGACATATGAGCTCCACCAATAATACGAGCTTTTAAATCTTTCAATGAAGAACCCTTTTCTACCATTAATTGAATAAGACTTTCTATAGAAGAATCTCCATATCGAAATTTTAAGGAAGGATCCTTTATACTTTTATTCCAATAGGGATTAACAAAATGATTTACCCCTATTCTGCCAATCTTAGAATCATATAAAACAACTGAAATACAAGAACCGAGCAAAGTAGCCAAAACTTCGCTATGAGAAATGGCTATTTCTGAGGCTTTTAAAAACTTAACCTGTTGTCTAATTTTAGAATCAAAGTATCTCTGCAAAAGGATAGCCCTCTTGTTATTATAAGTGTTTGATTAAACTACCTAGAATAAAATTAATTAATCTATTTTTTAAAACTATCCAAGAAAGAATGCAAAAAATACTTTAAATAATCCCATCCTAACTTGAGTGAACCTTCATAGCGAGTGGCCGGAACCACTAAATCAATATTTCTAATCACTTTTCCTTTATATAGCAGAGAAACATAACCAACGTTCTCTCTTGAGTTTAAAGGAGCTATCAAAAATTTTCTATCCTTATGTAAATGAATAATTTTATTTAAAACTCCCTTCTCTTTATCTTTTCTAAAAAGAAGATAAGTTGGTTCTGAAAGATTCAACGGCAGTGAATTAACTTCACCTCCCAAAAGAGGCGCATAACCTACTATTTGCGGAAGGTCAACTTGACAATAAGAATCAAAAAAGAAGTTTAGTAAATTTGAAGCGATATGAGCTCTTTTTTGAGAACCTTCTTGCATTCCTTTAGCGGATATTCCTATCAGACATACTAATATTCTCCTTCCCTCCCTCTTAGCTGTTGCCACAAGGTTGAAACCTATCTCATCAATATAACCAGTTTTTAAACCATCAGCTCCTGTGTAAGAACCTAAAAGAGAATTTTTATTTTCTTGATTAATAGAAAAGGGAAGAGATCTATCACCTCCATTATGACTTTTAGGAAAAGAAAAATTTCTTAAACTATGAAGATCTTTTAAAGCCTCAGGATGTTTTTGTATATAATTATAAGAAAAAAGAGTCATCTCATAAGCTGTTATCGTGTTTAATGGACTATATCCAGAGGTATCTACAAAGTGCATATTTTTAAATCCCATTTTCTGAACATGCTCATTCATCATATCAATAAATTTTTCTTCAGAACCCGCTATAAACTCACCTAAAGCGACAGTCGCATCATTACCAGAATCAACAGCAATGCCTTTTAAAATCTCTTGCAAAGTAACCTTTTGTCCTTTTTGTAAAAACATAAGAGAAGAATGAGGAGGTGAAGAACGAAAATCCGCTTTAGCTGAAATAGAAACAAGAGATTCTAAGTGTATATTATGGGCTCTAATATAATCATAAGCTATGTCTAAAACAACTATTTTTGTCAAAGAAGCAGGATTCAAAAGATCATAAGCATTCTTTTGATAAAGAATACTATGAGAGTTAAAGTCAATAGCATAAACAGCTTGAGCCTGATGACTAATAGCTGATAAATAATTGGCATCTTCTGGACTTAAATCAAGGGATTGCCAAGAGAGAGAATATACTCTAATAGCAAAAAAAATCCCTAGAAAATAGAAAATTCCTCTTTTATAGTCTTTTAAAAAAAAGAAAAACCTCATTTTTACCTTACTCCTTATCTTTTTAATATCTTTATTAATCAAAATTATTTAAACTTTTAAACTCTAAATATTTCTTAATATTTAGATAAAAGAAGTGAATTTTTCACACAGAACTGAATAAAAGAGCTTAAAAAAGTTTATTTTTGTTGCCAAACAAAAAATTTCATATTAGAATTTTCCAAGTAGATTAACTACTATAATAAATTTTGATTATTTAAAGTAATGTAGCTTAAAAGGTTTTTCAATGGCTTAGCTAAAAAGAAGCAAGTGTTAAAATATAGACTCTATTTAACTTTTACCTTTGATAGTACCTATATCAGCTAAGCATATTTTAAATAAGCATTTAATCTTAGGAGGTTTTTATGAAAAGGTTCTTTCTGCCATCACTTATACTAATGGCAGGATCTCTCGCTATGGCTCAAACCAGTAATACTGATAATATAGCGGGAGTCCCTGTTGCCGAAAAAGGCATAAATCAAAAACAAAATATTAATTTGCAGGCTCACCTTAAAGCATCTGCTAAATCTACTTTTGGTGTAGACTTAGATACCCATAAAACAGGTTTTAAAAACGAGGCTAAAGCATCAATCGTTCTTGATTTGATCAAACTTGATGATTTTACCTTTAATAATGGCGCAGGAAAAACAGTTAACCATCCGAATAAAGGAATTCGTGGAGGAATCGCTGTTGAAAATTTGTATTTACGAACAGGTGATGGTGATGCTCTAAAAGTTGATGATGAAATAAAAGAAGGAAAAAATCTCAAAAATAAAGTACTTCTTGTTTCTTATGGAGATATTTATGCTTGGCTCAATGTGTATGATTTTTATGTAAAAGTTAGCACTAATCCTGATGTCAAAGCTGGTAACAGTACTCGCTATTGGTCTGCTCCTGTCAATGGAGTAAGCTCAAAGTATTATGGACAACCAGAGGGTCTCTTCTTTGGTAAAGAATCCCTCACAGGACGTGTTTTTAAAAATACTGTGGGTGGCGTTAGTCTAGGTTATCAAATTGACAATCTCTTTGGCCTTCACTCTCAAATTGCTTCTATGGGAAGTTGGGATAGAAATGATAACAACAACAAAATTCCAGTTTTAGACAAAGATGGCAAACCCGTTACAGACTCCAATGGTCAACCAACATTTAACGAAGGTACACCTGATTTTGAGAATGCTTATGCTTATAAGCTAGCGGCTGAACTCTATTCAATCCCAAATCTAATTGTTTCTCTTAATGGAACAGGAACTTTTGGTAGCCCAGAATGGCTGATGAATGGAGTAGGAAGACCCAATCCTAAAAAGAACAAACATAACATTTCAGCTCAAGTGTATGATGGTAGACCAGGAGTTCTTAAACTAAACGGAAGTAATGGGGCTTATACCGCTGGTGTAGGCGTAGATTATACTCTTCCTCTTTCTGATCTTGGCCTCTCTGAAGATCACCAACTTAAAGTGCTAGCAGGCGTTGACTATATTTTTGACCCCTTTGCTTCTGAAAGTTCTATGTTTACAGACCCTCAATTTCCAGGTAAACCAACAGATGCCGACAAAAATCCTATACTACCTTCACCTTATGGTAAAGACAGAGGAACAAACTCTGCTATTTCTGCCGGCTTAGCTCTAGGTTATCGTTGGCCTATTTCTGAAGGAAAATATGTTATTAAATCTGGAGATACAGTTAATAGAACTTTTTACTATGATGATGGCAATGATCGCTACTCTGGGATAACAGCTGGTGTTAACTTTACACGAGCTTTAGGATTTAAGAGAGTTGATAATAAAGAGATGTCAGCACAGGCTAAAAAGGCTTATGAAAATGGTATCAATTCTCTTAGTGCGAATATTTCCATTTATGAAGATGAAAAAGGTGGCCTTATCCCAGGACTTGGTTTTGTTATGGGTCTTGAAATTAACGATATCTTAAAAAAAGGTTATCTTGAAATACAAAATACAGAAGGCAAGGTTGTAGCCCCAAAAGAGCTTGAGGCTATAAGCATGGCAGTTCAAACAGAGCTTAGTTATGCACTAGTAGCTGACTTTTTAGCTCCTAAAGGACAGATTGTTCCTTTTGCTGGTGTTTGGTACAGTCCTAATTCACCTCAAATTGCTATTCCAGGACATTCCGCTAACAAATGGCAAAACTTTGTTTTAAATGACAAAGCTCCAAGATTTTATACAAAGTTAGGAGTAGCTCTTGAAGAAGTCATTCCTTTCAGTGTATTAGAACTTAGATGGGATTCTAATAACTTACTAGCTTCTAGTAATAAATTTGGATCTGTTACAACATCTATCAAAGTTATTTACGAATAAACCACCTCATCTATTAAGAGTTAAATACTTTAAAAAAAAGAGCAGGAGATTATCCCTGCTCTTTTTTTATATGGATACAATAAAACTAAAATCCTCTCTCTTTTTTTATTGAATGATAAGCTTTAAGAATAGAAACAAATCTATGAGTAGCTTGTTCAAATTCCTGTTCACTTAAATAATCAGGCAAAATATCAGGATGATACAACCTGACTAAACGACGAAAGCTATCCTTTATTTCCTCAGAAGAATTCTGAGGATGACAACCTAAAATATCATAAGAATCTAAAATACGTACAGAAAAAAATTGTTCTTCCTTTGTTTCTCCTTTTTGAAGAGCCAGTCTTAAGGTTTTCAAAAAATATAGAGTTTCATGCGAAGTATGTTTATTTACTCTAATAACCTTATCAGCTTGCAATAAAAGCCAAGACACCTGTTCAGTTGTATTATTTTTTTGCAATAAACTTACTAAAAGACTGCTAAAAGTAATATTATTTCTCACAGCTGAAATCATTCTATTTCTTATAAAAGTTATTTCCCAGTAACTTAATTTGATGAGATTCTCATAAAGAAGAACGTATTCTAAATGTTTCCATTGAGAAGAATTCATTCCTCCATCTGATGAAATCAACCGAGATAACAAAGGAAAAGCAATCAGATAAAATTCTAATTGTTCTTGATAACTATTTTTTTTAACCTTCCAACTAGAAAGCTTAAGCTTTAGGTCTATCAAAAAACCTAAAGCTCCCCAAAGAATTCCTACAGGAAAACCGCTTATCCAAATACCTACTCCCATAAAGAGAAAAGTAAACATAAAGTCTTTTAAAAATGATGAGGAAGAGGAAAATTCTCCATCCAATTATATATTTTCTCTTTAATCAACTTTAATTTATGAGAATCTTTTGTCTCTAAAATCTCATGAATAAAATGCGTTACTTTCATAACATCTGCCTTTTTCATTCCCCTTGTTGTCATAGCAGGTGTACCAATTCTCACACCAGAAGTAACAAAAGGGCTTGTTTCATCAAAGGGAATAGAATTTTTGTTAAGAGTAATTCCATTAGCATTAAGCTTATCTTCTGCTTCTTTTCCTGTCATTCCCTTATTTCTTAAATCAATACAGAACATATGATTATCAGTACCACCACTCACAATACGATAACCTAAATCCTGAAAAGTTTGACTCATAGTTTTAGCATTTTCAAGAATTTGTCTCTGATAGTCTTTAAAATCTTGTTGAGATGCCTCTGCAAAAGCTATAGCCTTACCAGCTATTACATGAAGAAGAGGCCCTCCCTGAATTCCTGGAATAATAGCTGAATTAACCACTTCAGACATCTTTTTAATCATTCCCTTTGGATTCTTAATTCCCTCTTTATTAAGGGAATCCTTACTAATCATAATAATTCCCCCTCTAGGACCTCTTAAAGTTTTATGAGTTGTACTAGTGATAAAATCAGAACATCCTACAGGCGTAGGATGCAGTCCTGCTGAAATTGGCCCTGCAATATGAGCAATATCACACATCAGATAAGCACCAACTTCTTGCGCAATCTGATAAAATTTTGAGAAGTCAATAAAACGAGAATAGGAAGAAGCTCCTGCTACAATAATTTTAGGTTTGTATTGATGCGCTATTAAACGAACTTCTTCATAGTCAATCTGCTCTGTTTCTTGAGAAACACCATAAGTAACAGACTTATAAATCTTGCCAGAAAAACTTACAGATGCTCCATGGGTTAAGTGACCTCCATGAGATAAACTCATCCCCATTATTATATCACCAGCTTGCAAAACGGATAAATAGACAGCCATATTAGCTTGTGAACCACTATGAGGTTGAACGTTTGCATATTCTACTTTAAAAAGAGATTTTAATCTCTCTTGAGCCAAGATTTCAATTTGATCGATAATTTCACATCCGCCATAATAACGAGCTCCTGGATATCCTTCTGCATACTTATTCGTCAAAATGCTTCCTGTCACTTCAAGAACAGCTTGTGAAGTGAAATTTTCAGAGGCTATTAACTCAATATTCCTCTTTTGTCTTTCCATTTCCTGATCGACTAAATCAGCTATAATAGGATCTTTTTCCCTTAGATTTTCCATTTACCCTTCTCCTTTTTTTATTAAGCAAAAAAATAGATATTTAGTTGCTTTTTTTTATTAGATCAAATCTATTTTTAATGATTTTTACTTGAAATTCACTACCTATAGCTTCATACATCCAATGAGAAAAACCTTGAAGATATGGATTTCCTTGCTGATTTTTCACCTCTAAGAGTTGACCTGCAACAGATAAAGATGGCCAAGACTCAAAAAAAGAATGAAGAGGAATATGATTTTGTGTCTTTTTCAACCAAAAACTCTCTTTTTTTTCTATAGAAAGACTAATATCAGCAGGAACCCAACCTATACCTTCTAAATACACTTCTGCCCACTGCCAATTTTTATAGGTGCCTTCTTTAGGAGAAAAAAGATATCCCAAAACTTCTCTTGTTGGAATTTCTAAGTCTCTCAGAAGCATAATAAAGAAATAATTCAACTGTGCCGGAGAAAAGGAAAGATCTTGACTTGTTATCTCATTCCAATTAACAAAATTTTCTGTTGTCTTAAAATTTTTTATCAATATATTAAAAACTTGAGAGGACTTTTCATAAGAATTAGTCAAATTACGAAGCTTATTTACATTGACTAAAGTTTTCAGATTGGCATTTAACTTAAAGAAGTCTTTCGTTTGCGTATAGTCTTGAAAAAAATCTTGATTCTTTTGATAACGAAGAACAAAGTCAGGATTAATAACAATACTGGTATCAGAACTATTAACAGAAAATCTTCTTGATAACAAAACTTTTTGATCAATTTGATTGGGAAAAACCCTTACTTTAAAGACTTTCCAAAAACCAAGAGAAAAAACTTCTTCAATCATATTATCATAACTAATTTTATCATTTTCGATCTGTTGTGCCTTTTGAAAAGAAGGAAACCAAAAATAAAAAAATTGTGGATTTTTTGACAAAGAATTCACCTGTAGTTCAATACTCTGATTGAAATTATGGTGATAAACTTTTCCTACTTCCCATCGGTAGGACCTTTCATTTATTTTATAACTTAAGGAATTAGTACGTTTATCTTTCTCTTTTATATAAATCACTCCTGAATATATGTTCAAAGGAACAATAAAACAAATTTCACTATCTCTCCAATAAAGAATTTCTTCTGCAGAAAGTTCATATGTTTTTTTTTCAAATCCTTCAAAAAATTCTAATACAAGAGATTTATCTTCTTCTAATTGATTAAAAAACCTCCCTTCTAAGATAATTTTTGTTGTAGGATTCCAAATTTCTTCTGAGAGAGAAATAAGATAAGATCCTATCCCTTTCTGTGCTGAAATTTTAGGAACCTGAGACTGATTAATAAAAAAGAGATAATTACTTTGAAAACTCCCTTTCATTATAAAAACAGGACCTGCCTTCATATCTTCAGAAAGAGTAAAAACTATTTGAGTAGAAGTCCATTGACGAATCAAACGAGGCAATACAGTGTGTCCACCTACTACAAGAGTATAATCTTTTGCAATACCTAAATGCTTTCCAATTAAAGTAACTTGATCGCCTGCTTTTAATTCTTGTGAAGAAATAGAAATTAACTGTGGTTTTTCATTAATGAGAATAGAGGAAATACCAAAAATAAGTGCCAAAAAACTTAAAAAGAAAATAGTCCTCCAAGATATCTTTTTTTTCATTCACAACCACCATCTCTTTAACGTTCACTATTAATGGTTTCTAAATAAGACCCCTCAACAGTATCTACAACTCGGTATCCATTTTTTTGAAAAAAATCTCTAATTTCATCAGCCTTTTTAAAATTCTTTTCCTTTTTAGCCTTAAATCTCAACTCTAGAAGAATTTTCCATTCCTGAGAAAGACCTTCTTTATTATCTATTAATTGAGTTTCCGCAAGCTTTAATCCAAGAACTTCATCCCATCTTTGAATAAGAGCTTTTTTGTTTTGTTTTGAAATTTCAGTATCCTTAAGAACCTGCCATACAAGTGACAAAGATTTAGGGATTGCTAAGTCTTGTGAAATTGCCTTCCTAAAAGACTCTTCATAGAACTTCACCTTTGAAGAAGTATTTAATTGAGAATCTAACTCAGAGAGTTCATTAAAAACTTTTTGTAATTTAAGGCGAGCTGTTCTCGCTGCTTTCAAAATATTAAAATCAAAGGTAAGTTGCTTTCTATAATGAGTTCCTAAACACAAATAACGGTAATCTAAAGGGGAAAATCCCTTATTTTGAAGAGTTTCAATTGTCAAAAAATTATTTTTAGATTTAGACATTTTTTCTTCATTTATAACAAGAAATTCTGAGTGCATCCATATATGTACCCAAGGCTCTTTTGTAATAGCCTCTGCTTGAGCTTTTTCATTTGTATGATGAACTCTTATATGATCAACTCCTCCACAATGAATGTCTATTTTATCACCCAATATTTTTCTTGCCATAGAACTACATTCAATATGCCAACCCATATATCCTTTTCCCCAAGGAGAATCCCAAAGAAGCGCTTGATTATCAAACTTAGAACGAGTAAACCATAAAACAAAATCTTGAGGATCTTTTTTTAAGGGATCTACACCCACTCGACTAATACGTAAATTAGATTCATCAAAACCAGAAAGATCGTAGTAATGTGGAAATTTCTTAACAGAAAAATAAATATTTCCTCCTGATTCATAAGCAAATCCCTTCTCTAAAAGAAGAGATATTTCTCTCACCATCGTTTCTACTTCTTCTGTTGCCCTAGGAGTATAATGAGGTCTTAAGATATTAAGATCTTGTGAATACTGAAAAAAAATATCCTCAAAATAATGAGCTATATCTTTTACACTCATGCCCTTCTCTCTCGCTGATTTTACAACTTTATCCTCACCCTCATCTCCATCATCACTTAAGTGACCTACATCAGTAATATTCATAACATGCGTTATCTCATATCCTAAATACTCTAAACTCCTTCTCAGTAAATCTTCAAATAAATAAGTACGCATATTCCCAATGTGAGGATAATTATAAACAGTAGGTCCACAACAATACATTTTAATAGATTTTGAGCCATCTTGAGAGAATCTAAGTAATTCTAATTTTTTCGTTAATGTATTATGTAGATGGACTTCCATGAACTTTCAGTATTCCTTTAGTTTGAATAGAAAACTCTTGTATTTTATTGTATTTTTAATAATAAGCTGTTACATTGAATTCTCTGAGCCTAAGTGTATGAAAATTTTAGAAAATATCAAGCTGAAACCTCTTTCTGTTTACCTAAAAGATTATACTACCTTTCAAATAGGCGGTCTCTGTCGCTATTTTTATGAACCTGATTCATTAGAAAATCTTTTAGAACTTTGGCAAATTATTCACAAAGAATCACTTCCTTACTTTATTTTAGGAGCTGGTTCAAATATTCTTGCAGAAGATTCAGAAATTCAAAAAATTATCATTTCTTTATCTAAGTTACAAAATATTTCTTTTAATGAAAATCTACTAGCAGCACAAGCAGGCAGCCATATTAATGATATATGCCAAGCTTGTTTAAACAAAAAGCTATCTGGAATGGAATTCTTCTATGGATTACCTGCTTCTTTAGGAGGTGCTCTTTTTATGAATGCCAGATGTTTTGGAGGCGAAATATCACAAAACCTAAAAGAAGTAAAAATACTGAATTCTCAGGGTAAGATAGAAATATATAACTATAAAAAAGAAGATTTTAGTTATAAAATATCTCCTTTTCAAAATACTAATTCTATCATCTTAGAAGCTACCTTTCATTTATCCCAAAAATCGAGAGAAGAAATAGAGCTGATTATGTATGACAATATAAACTCTCGAAAAAAAAAAGGTCACTTTAGATGTCCGAGTGCTGGTAGCTATTTTAAAAACAACTACAGTGTAGGAATTCCTTCAGGAACTCTCATAGAAGAGTGTCAGCTTAAGGGTATTTCTTTAGGGGGTGCCCAAATAGCCCCTTGGCATGGTAACTTCCTTGTTAATAGAGAAAAAGCCTCAACTAAAGATGTTTTGTTGTTGGCAAAAAAAATTAAAGAAACTATCTTCAAAAAGAAAAAAATTTCTCTAGAAGAAGAAGTAATTTACTTAAAATAAGTCAAATAATTCTTAGATAATATACAACAATTCAACTTTCTTTTATAATCTTGCTTATTAAACTAAGAAAAGTGAAGTCGGTTAGAACAAAGCAGAGTTGCTATGGAAATGGGGAGGATGAAAGCATCTATGAATAAAGATAGTCGTCAAAAAGATTCAACTCTTAATAAAAACTCACTCAGTAAACGTAAAGGTATGAATCTTCCATTAAAAACTAGCATTATTTTGCTCTCTCTTATCTCAGCATTTTTAATCTTTTTCTCTATGCAAGCTAATTCTATTTTCAAAGACTCTTATAATTCTATTTTAGAGACTTTTATAAAAATTAACTCAAAAACAGAAAGTAAATCATTGCAGAAGCAAGTTGATAATCTTAAAAGAGTAGCCCTTACTTTATCTGGCTCTTCTACTTTAAAAGAGTTTGTAGAAAATCAAATTTCAGATATTATGGCTTCTGAATTTTTAGCACAAGAAATTATTCGTAATCCTCATTATATCGATTCTATTTATATCGTTAATAATAAAGGAAAAATTCTTACTTCAAACAAAAAGCAAGAAAATAACGTCAATAAATCAACTTCTTTATTTATAACAAAATCTTCTAAATATGATGAAAACTCAATAATGAGCGACTATCCTATAGAGAAAGAAGGTAAATCATATTTTGGCATTGCTCAGAAAATTAATTCTAGTAAATCATCTCAAAATTTTTATATTGTTTTAATGATTGACTTAAAAAGTTTTATTGACAATTCAATCTATAAATATGGAATAGAAGGTGAAATGGCTTATGTAGATAATTTTATCATCTCTGACAATCACGAACTTATTTTAAGTCCGGAAAATCCTTTACTTTTTGAAGAAGCTAAAATTAATATCAAAGACCTTTCTCTTAAGTATCCTTCTTCTTTCTTTAAAACCTCTGAAAACTCTCTTATAGACATTAAGAAAATTGCAGGCACTAACTGGAATTTTATTACAACAGTTTCTTATCAATTTAAACAAAGCTACGAAGAACAAACTCTTAAATCTCTCCTAGTTTTAGTTATTATTACTATTGCTCTTCTCTGTTTTTTTGTTCCTATTTTAATAAAATTCCTTTTCATTAATAGAATTAAAATTCTTAGTAAGGCTATGAAACTTCTAAGTGAAGGTGACTTAAAAATAACTTTTAAAAAGTCTAATAATGACGAAATTGGAATAGCCTCTCAACAAATGAAAATTTTCATAGAAAATTTAAGCGGTTCTTTACAAAAAATTGTTTCTGGTTGTAACGAAGCTAATTTGAGTAGTGAATCTTTAAAAGGTGATCTTAGTAAGTTCCTTTCCTCTATGAAAGAAGTAACAGATCAAGTTCAAACAACACGATCTCAGATAGAAAAACAAAATAATTATGTTAATGATACTTCATCAGTTGTAGAACAATTAGCTCAAAATGTATCTTCTTTAGATCTTTCTATAGAAAAGCAGTCTTCTAGTGTAGAAGAGTCTTCTTCTGCTATTGAAGAAATGATTGGTAATATCGATTCTATCAATAGAATTACAGAGCAAGCTCGTATCAGTGTAGAGACTCTTAAAGATACGTCTGATGCTGGAAAGAAAAACCAACAAGAAGTTCTTTCTCAAATTCGAGAAATTGCTAAAAATTCTGAACAGTTACAAGAAGCTAATACTCTTATCGCTTCCATTGCCAGTCAAACAAACTTATTATCTATGAATGCCGCTATCGAAGCTTCTCATGCTGGAGAAGCAGGAAAAGGATTTGCTGTGGTCGCTGAAGAAATTCGCGACTTAGCAGAGCAAGTGACCTCACAATCAGAATCTGTAGCCAAAGCTATCTCTGAAATTATGTATTCAATTGAAAAAACTGTGTCTATTGGAGAATCTGCTAGCCTTTCTTTTGAAAATATTCTTGAAAAAATTGATTCAGTTTATCAAGTCATGGAAGAAATTAGTCATACAATGCAAGAACAAACTAACGGGAGTAAAGAAATTCTTACAGCTCTTAGCGATATGAGAGATATCTCTTATGAGGTAAAAACAGGATCTTCTCAAATGGCTCAAGGGAATCGTCAAATACTCTCTTCAGTTGAAGGTTTAAGAGATACAAGTCAAATTGTCGTCTCTAGCGCTCAACATATTGCAGAAGTTTTGAAAGGGATTGAAAGTCTAGGAAATCATATTAGTTTTCTAAGAACTAAGAACCAAGAAAATGTACAAACAATTCTTAATTTAGCTAAGCAATTTAAGTTGTAGGAATTTCTTTTATGGCCATTAAACCTACTATCTTCAGTATCAACGAAAATTTCTTTACTCAATCTTGTGTTTTGTTATTTCCTATCTTGTTTTTCTCTTCATCTCTAGAAATTGCTCTAACAGCTGGAACCTTACTGATCTTTCTCATTTATAGTGGTGCTTTTTTATTTATATTTCTTCGATCAAAAATAAAAAAAACCTTCTTATTTTTAACTCATGTAAGTATAGCTTCGATTTCAGGAGTGATAATAGGGGCTTTTATTTTTTTTATATATCCTGAAACTTATCAAAAAAAGTCATATCTAATTAATCTTTTATTTATTAGTATTTTAGTTTGGCACAAAAATATTATATCTAGCCGAATGACCAGTTATCAAACAATTAATAAAAATCTTCTTCCTTCTCTCTCTTCCTTCTGGCTGTGTATGATATTTTGTGGGTTAGTCAGAGAATTATTTTCTTCGGGTAGTTTTCATATTGGAAACCTTCATTTGAAAGTATTTCCTCAAGATTGGTCTCTCCCTTTTCTCTCTCAACCTGTAGGAAGTTTTCTTGCCTTTTTTTCAACTTGTCTTTTTTTGAAACTTTCTCCTGCTTTTTATCCAATTTTTGAAACATTACCACCTACAGAAGAAAAAGATAAAAGTGACACATCTTTAGAAAAAACATTAAATGACTGGAATAATCGCTTAGAGAATATCTTAAAAAATACTACCAACAAATCTTAATTAAAATTATAAAAGGAGAATTAAATGTCATTTTCTCAGAAAAGGCTAGTCACCGCGGCACTTCCTTATGTTAATAATATCCCTCACCTAGGAAACCTAGTTCAAGTTCTTTCAGCTGATGCCTATGCACGATTCTGTCGTTCCTATGGATATGAAACTCTCTATATCTGTGGAACTGATGAATATGGAACGGCTACAGAAACTAAAGCCTTACAAGAAAAAAAAACACCTAAAGCTTTGTGTGATGAATTTCATATAATTCATAAACAAATATACGAATGGTTCTCTATAAAATTTGATATTTTTGGCAGAACGTCCACTCTAGAACAAACAGAAATAGTTCAAGATTTATTTATAGAACTAGATAAAGAAGGATACATAACTCAACACGAAAATAATCAATTTTTTTGTGAAACTTGTCTTCGATTTTTAGCTGATAGGTTTATTGAAGGAACCTGCCCTCATTGCGATTATACTAAAGCTAAAGGAGATCAATGTGAAAAATGTGGTCATCTTTTAAACCCAACAGAACTCAAAGAACCCTATTGCACCATTTGTCAACAAAAACCCGTTCTCAAACAAACTAGAAATCTTTACATTAATCTTCCAAAAATTGAGCCTAAAATTAAGGAATGGATTAATAAAAGTCAAATAGGAGAAAATTGGTCTACCAATGCAACTCTCATAACACAGAAATGGTTAGAAGAAGGACTGCAAGAAAGGGCTATTACGCGAGATCTAAAATGGGGTGTTCCTGTTCCCAAAGAGGGTTTTAAAGATAAAGTTTTCTATGTTTGGTTTGATGCTGTAATAGGCTATATATCTATCACAAAATGTTTAACACCTGAATGGAAGAAATGGTGGCAAGAACCTGAAAATACAAAGTTAATAAATTTTGTGGGTAAAGACAACATTCCTTTTCACTCTATTCTTTTTCCAGCTATTCTTTTAACCTCTCAAAGACCTTGGTCAATAGTTAATCAATTAGCAGCCTCTGAATATTTGAACTATGAGAATACAAAATTTTCTAAATCTCAAGGAACTGGTATTTTTGGCAATGATGTTCAAGAAACGGGTATTCCTTCAGATATTTGGAGATATTATATTTTTATCCACCGTCCTGAAAAAGCTGATACTTCTTTTCTTTGGCATGATTTTGCTGAAAAAGTGAATGCAGATCTTATTGGAAATTTAGGAAACTTTATTAATAGAACCCTTTCGTTTTATGAAAAATACTTTGGCTACGACGTACCTCCTCTTAAAAAAATTCCAAAAATATGGCAAGAGATCTCTGATAAAGAAGATCTTATTATTCATTACTTAGAAAAAACTGAACTCAAATCAGCTCTAAAAACTATTATGAGTCTCTCTGATTTAGCCAATAAATCCATTCAACAGTTCGAACCTTGGAAAGTTGTTAAAACTGATTCAGTACAAGTTCAAGAGTTTCTCATAAACTGGATTTATGTCATTAAACATATTGCTATATTAATAGAACCCTTCATGCCTAAAATTTCTTATCAAATATTTAACCTGCTTAATACTCAACCTCAAACTTATCATCAGCTTAGCCAAATTGAACCTATTGAATCTATTAACAAGCCTAAAGTTCTTTTTGAAAAATTAGAAAAAGAGACTATAGAAACGCTTAAACAAAAATATAGTGGCAAACAACAAAAAAATTCATCTCTTAGTTTACCAACTTCTTGTCAAACATTTCACGATAAAGTTTCTCTGAAAGTTATGCAAATTATAGAAGTTTCACAACATCCTGAAGCTGATAAACTCTTTGTCCTTAAACTTAAAGAAGATGAAGAAAATACTATCCAAAGAACAATTGTTAGTGGACTAGTAGGTATCTATAGCGAAAGTGAACTGCTTAATCAAAAAATTATTGTCGTTTCTAATCTTAAAAAAAGTAAACTAAGAGGTATTATTTCAGAAGGGATGCTAACAGCTGTTAATGGAATTAATGATGAGTGTGAAGTTCTTATGGCACCTAATAATATAGATGTGGGCACAAGAGTAGTACTTAAAGATTTTGCTCAAGAAGAGATTATTGAACCTAGCTCTCTTAAAGCGAGTCAATTTTTTGAAATTCCTATTATAGCTAAACAAGGCAATATCGTTATAGAAGATATACCTTTAGTCTTTCGTAAAAGTGAAATACTAGTAACAGTTAAAAAGATTTTGAATGGGAATGTAGGTTAGACAATTCTAAAGGGAGAGAAGATCGTTTTGACACTAGAGAGTTCAGGAGAAGTTTTCTCAAAAATTTTCACATCAATACATCCTTCTCTCCTTTGACAGGCTTGAAGAAAGTTATCTTTCTGCAGAAAATCAACATCAAGAATAATTTCAACGCTACCATCTTTGAGATTCTTTACATAGCCAGAGGGAACTCCTAATAATAAAGCTTGAGTATACACATAATATCTAAACCCTACCCCTTGAACCCTTCCTTTGGCTATCCATCTTTCACGCATTATATTTCCTCCCGTAATTTAACAACTCTATTTTCTAAGTTTACACTTAGAAAATTATCATATAAACTTAAATTTAGAATTAATATCTCAACATCAAGGAATAGAGTTATATGAACTTCAAAGAACACATTATAGAAAAAGCCAAAAATCTTAAAAGAACTATTTCCTTACCAGAAGCTACTGATCCGAGAATTCTTAAAGCGGCTATTGAAATACAAAATCAAAGTATTGCTTCTTCTGTTTTTCTTGTAGGTAATAAAAAATCTATTGAAAATACAGCCAAAGACCTTTCTCTAGATATTTCAAGTTGTCATATTATTGACCCTGAAACAGACAATAAAAAAGAAGATTATATAAAAAGCTTTTATGAGATGCGCAAAGAAAAAGGATTAACTCTCGAACAAGCAAAAGAGTCTATGAAAGATCCCCTTTTTTATGCCACAATGATGACAAAAAAAGGAGACTGTTATGCTATTTTAGCAGGCGCTACCCATAAAACATCCGATGTGTTAAGAGCTGGTCTCACTATTATCAAAACTCAAAAAGGAGTTAAAACAGCTTCTTCCTATTTCATTATGGACACCCATGGTCAAGAATTTGGTCATGAAGGGCTTATGATTTTTTCTGATTGTGGAATGATCCCAGATCCTACCAATGAACAACTAGCAGAAATTGCTATTGCCTCAGCTCAAAGCTTTAAAACCCTTATAGGTGCTGAACCTAAAGTGGCTATGTTAAGCTTCTCTTCAAAAGGGTCAGCCTCATCTCCTAGCACTCAAAAAGTTGTTGAAGCTACAAAAATAGCCTTAGAAAAAGCCCCTAACTTAAAACTTGATGGGGAACTGCAATTAGATGCGGCTCTTATTCCTGAAATAGCCGCATCAAAAGCCCCCAAATCAACTGTGGCAGGTAAAGCGAATGTTCTTATCTTTCCCAATCTAGATGCTGGTAATATTGGTTATAAACTTGTTAATCGATTTGCTAAAGCTGATGCTTTTGGTCCTCTTTTACAAGGTTTTGCTGCCCCTATTAGTGATCTTTCTCGAGGATGTTCAGTTGAAGAAGTCATAGTAACCGCTTCACTTCTTTTGACTCAAGAGAGAGACTAATTGCACATAGGTCTGAGGAGATAACTCCTCAGCCCTTTGCTTTAATGACAAACCCAAAATATCAAAACTACTCTCTATTACTTTCCACTCTAATTTGTAAGATTGACACAAGGATTGAAGATTATTTTTAAGCATCTTACGACGACTTGAAAAAGCACTTTTAACAAGATCTTTAAAAAAGGCTAAAGAAGACATAGGATACTTTTTGTGTGGGCTTAAACTGACAATAGCTGAACTTACCTGAGGACGAGGATAAAAACAACTAGCTGGTAAAATTCTTTCAACTTTTATATCAAATGCCCATTGAGTCAGAACACTAAAAGCTGAATAATCTTTTTGATTAATATTAGCTGCTAATCTTTGTGCCAATTCTTTTTGAACAGTAAAAAGACAATGAGGCAGATTAGTTTCTTTTTCTATAAGATTTAAGATAATTTGAGATGAAATATTATAAGGAAGATTTCCTAAAATTTTATTGGGAGGATTCTCTTTATAAATTTCTTGCCATGTTTTAAGAAAATCACCCTTTATTAATATAAGCCCTTGAGAAGAAAATCTTTCTATCAAAAAACTAGAGTATCCCTCATCTAACTCAAAAACCCAAAAAGGTTGATTCCTTTCAGCTAACTTGTGAGTTAAAGCACCTAAACCGGGGCCTATTTCCCAAATTACCTCCTTTTCTTTAGCATCTAAAATTTTCCAAATAAATTCTCGAGAACCTTTATCAATGAGATAGTTCTGACCCAAACGTTTTTGAGGAGACCATCCTCGTGAATTTAAAAGATTCTTTATTTCATCTATTTTACTATAATTGTATATCATTTTTCGTTTAAATTTCTTCTCTCTATTCTTCTATAAGTAATAGATGAAAAAATGCCCGACCTCTGTAAAATTTTTAACATGGTACTAAAGATCAAAGTTATAAGAAACCCTCTTAATCCAATAGGAAAAGCATAAAGACTACCTTTTTCTAAAAGATATTCTAAAATACTGATAAGATTCTCAATTAAAGAAGATAAAAAATCTTTTAATAAAACTATAGCTAAGACTCCTGAAATACCACAAAATAACCCAGCCATCATAAAAATAGCTATTAAATAACCTGCTAAAGGTGTCAAAACTAGCCCTATAAGAGGAACTTCTCCAAAAAAGAAAATAATTAAAGGAGAAGTTAGATAGTAAACCATGAAAGATGTTTTCCAGAAACCATCTCTTCTCGTTATTAAAATAGCTGTAAAGGCAAGCCATGAAAGCCAAAATCCTAATGATTTTACTAACATAGGATCAAAAACTAAACTTAAAAAGACTGTTAGAGAAACGATAGTCCAAGGTTCGAAATTAAGATAAGAAAAACGATAAAGAAAACAAATAAAAAAGAACATCCAGGCTCTTACTAAAGAAGGATAAAATCCAATACTTATAAGATAAATTAAAAGAATAAAAGGCATAACTAGTTCACAAGTTCGCCTAGAAAAAATCCTTTTAAGGATATAATTTATTCCTAAAGCCCAAAAAGCCAAATGGAATCCCGAAAGGGCTAAAAGATGAGAAAGCCCTGTTTTTCTAAAAAGCTCTTTCTCTTCTTCTATAAGATAAAACCTCTCTCCTGTTAAAAGAGCTCTTAATAAATCACTTGAATGAGGAGGCAAGAATTCCCAAAATTTGTCTAATTTTTTAAATAGTTGTCTTCTAAAATATGAAATATAATTTCCGCTAACTTGTATTTCAGAGGGTGAAGTTATCCATAAACAAAACTGATTCTGAGGCAAATTATAAAATATCTTTACCTTTCTTTTTTCAATAGAGATTACCTCTTGCGAAAATATAGGTAAAAACCTTCCTATCAAAACCATAGATTTTTCTACTCCCAAATTTTCAGGAGATTTTAAGATAACAACTTCAACTTTACGATAACCTGTATTAGTAAATACGCTATCTGATAATGCCTTAACCTTCCATAAAGTGGAAGAAGAAAAAAGTGCCTCTTTTCCCCATGTCTCATTATTTAAAAGAGGATCTATTATCCTAAAAGAACAAAAAAATCCTAAAAGGATGCAAATAAACCCTGAAATTGATATAAAAAAACAGTAGGGATGTTTTGATATTTTTAGAAGTAAAGAAATTCCAAAAAGAATTAACACAGAAAAACTAAAACCGACAATCAATCCTAAAATAAAGAAAACAACTATACTAGGGATAGGAAAAAATTTTAAAGAAACTTTTTTTAAAAACCTGTCTAGAGACATCATCTAAATTGAGAAGATACAATGAGTCCAAAAAAATTGCTAGAAGCCTTATTTCTTTTTATTTTCTTAGAGGGGTTTTCTCCTTGGATATCTGAAATTTTCAATTTTAACATTGCTAATTCACTTGAATTTTACACACTACTTTATCTTATAAAAGGGGGTTTTCTTACTACTTTCTTAGCTCTTATTCATCCAGAACTCAAACCATTCCTTTTTTTGCCAAAAAAATTAAATATCTTTTTTCTACAAAATTCTTTATGGGGAATCCTATTAGGATGTTTTCTCTACATCCAAACCTTTCTTTTAAAGATCTTTTTAGTCCCTACTTCTATTGAGTTTCTTAAGAACTCTTCCTATTCTCATTATGTATTTTTCCCCCTCGTTATAATTTTCTGCTTGGCTGTGGCACTCTCTGAAGAAACCTTTTACAGAGTCTATATTTCTCATATTTTTTTAGAAAAAGTAAAATACTTATGGATAAAAATAATCTTTACAACTAGCTTTTTTTCCTTAGCTCATATTTCAAGTTCACCTCAAAATTTTATGCTATTAGTCATTTTATCTTTTGAACTTACTTTAATTTATGAACTAACTAAAAATATTACTATAATAATAATATCTCATGCTCTTTATAATTTTTTTATTATATCGTCTTTCTTTTTTTGAAAAAAATAGATAAAATGTTCATTTATTAGTCTTTTGTGTATGATTAAATCTAAAATTTCATTAGATCCCAAAAGCAGATGAGGTGCTAGTCATGTTTAAAAATAAAACCCTTCCTCAAGCCTTTCATCTTTTTCTTAAAGAAAAAGGTCTTTTTGAATCTTTTGTGCGTCACTATCGACCCACAAAAGAAGATCGCTATTTTTCTCAAAAGGCAAAAGATTTTTGGGATTTAATAGAAAAAATATCAGCTGGATTACTTGAACTAGAGCTTAAAAGAGGTGATCGAGTTGCTATAATTTCTGACAATTGTCCAGAATGGCTTATTGTTGACTTTGCTGTGATGTCTTTAGGGGCACTAGATGTTCCTAGAGGAACAGATACTACAGATTCTGACCTTATCTACATTCTTACGCATTCAGAATCAAATATCATTTTTGCTGAAAATGAAAAAGTCTTAAAACGAATTCTTTCGCAAAAGAGATCTTTACCTTATATTAAAGCTATTATTTGTATGGATCAAAACTATGATTCAATATCAAAAAGAGAAGAAAATACAAGAATATTAAGCTTTAAAGACGTGTTAAAAATGGGAAATCAAAAACTTTCTCAAGATCCAGAATGTTTTTCCAGAGAACTTAAAAAAGGAAAACGAGATGATTCAGCAACTATAATCTATACTTCAGGCACTACAGGTGAACCTAAAGGTGTAGAATTAGCCCATGAGTCTTTTCTTTTTCAAATAGAGAGAATTGGAGAACTTTTAAATTTTCCTCCTCAAGCCATCTACTTAAATGCTCTTCCTATTTGGCACTCTTTCGAAAGAGCTGTTGAATATATACTTCTTTTTCAAGGAGGATCTTTAGCGTATTCAAAACTTGTTCCTAGTGTTCTCCTTAAAGACATTGAAGAAATCAACCCTCATTACTTAGTTTTTGTCCCTAGAGTTTGGGAAAGTATCAAAGAAGGAGTCTTTAGAAAAATCCAAGATTCTTCACGTACTAAACAAAAACTTTTTTACTTTTTCTATGGAATAGGAAAAATATATCGACATATCGAATCAATCATTACAAAATCTTATCCTAATTACACTATAGGAAGAGAACCTATAAGCTCACTATTCAAAAGATTTTCTCTTGTGGTCCCCTTTATATTGCTGAAAATTCCTAATGCTTTAGGAGATAAGTTAATTTTTTCTACTATTCGAAAACGTTTAGGTAAGAACTTCTCTACAGGAATATCTGGAGGAGGCGCTTTACCTGGTTCTATTGATGATTTTTATCGTATTATTAATGCTAAAGTACTAGAAGGATACGGTTTAACCGAATTAGGACCTGTTATCAATGTAAGAAGTTGGTGGAAACCTATTTATCACACAGTAGGACCTTTCTTAAGAGATATTAAATTTAAAGTTGTTGATGAGGAAGGTCATAGCCTCAAAACCGGTGAAAAAGGAGAACTTTGGGTTAAAACACCTCAAATAATGAAAGGATACTATAAAAGACCTGATCTTACATCACAAGTTATCACACAAGATGGTTGGTTTAAAACAGGTGATCTTGTACGCAAAACGGCTAATAATGAAATATCCATCGTAGGTCGTATTAAAGATACTATTGTCTTAAGAGGCGGAAAAAATATTGAACCTGAACCCATTGAAAAAACTCTTTTAGAATCTAGATTAATAGAAAATGTTATTGTTGTAGGTCAAGATGAAAAATTTCTTGGCGCTCTTATCGTACCTTCCTTTGAAAATCTTAAAGTTTTCCTTAAAAAAGAAAAAAATCTCTCTCTAGAAGATTCAAAAGATATCATTCAACATCCTGAAGTTCTAAAAATATATCGTCAGATTTTACAAGAAACTATCTGTCCTAAAAGAGGTTTTAGTTCCTACGAAAGCATTGCTAACTTTAGCTTGTTAGATAAAGCTTTTGAAGTCAATCAGGAACTTACTCCTTCATTAAAAGTAAGACGAAATGTTGTAAGAGAAAGTTATAAAGAAGTTATTGAAAATCTCTTTAAATCCTAAAGAATATACTATGATAAGTTTTACCAAAATTGGGACTGGATTTCCTGTTGTTTTTTTACATGGATTTTTAGGCAACAGAAATAACCTAAAAGGATTAGCTTCCTGTCTTAATCCTTCTCTTTACGCCAGCTATCTTGTGGATATGCCAGGCCATGGAAGTTCTTCCTACATTCCTAATGCAAGTTATCAAAGTTTTGTTGATGCTATAAACTTTTTTTTAGAAGAGCAAAACATAAAAGAGACTACTCTAGTAGGACACTCTATGGGAGGTAAAACAGCTATGAACTTAGCTTTACAATACCCTGAAAAAATACGATCTGTTATGTCTCTGGATATATCTCTCTCGTCTCATCTTTTACAGTACAACAAAATCTTAGAAGCCATCGACTCTCTTAATTATCAACAATCACTTAAAGAAGTACGCTCCTCTCTTGAAGCAAAATTAGAAGGCGATTCACCCCTTGTAGGTTTTATTTTACTTAACCTAAAACCTAATGAAAAAGGGGGTGTATCTTGGCGAATAGACTTTAAAAAATTAATGCAAGACTATAAACCAATGTGGAGTACAAGTCTTTGTAATGAAAATTCATCGCCTTATAAAGGTGAAGCAAGTCTACTCTGGGGAGAAAATTCTTCTTTTTGCCCTCCTGATCATCATAAAAAACTAAAGACATACTTTCCCAACTCTCAAATTATAAAAATCAAAGAGGCGGGACATATACTTCACTTTGATAAGTTAAGTGAATGCCAAGAATGCCTTCAAAACCTTATTCATAGATCAGGTGTCTAACTTTTTTCACATACGACGCAGTAGAGGAATATTTAAAAGGTTCATTGCTGTCTGAAGGCCTTTCAAGACTAAGTTACATAATGCAATCCTAGCGCGTGATTCTTCTATATTTTCTATATTAATCACCGAATGTTCTTGATAAAATTGATTGAATAGTCGACAAAGCTGATATGTCCATCTCGTTAAATGAGCTGGATTATGATCTTTAATAACAGACTCAATCACTTGAGGAAAATCACAAACTTTCTTAATAAGTAACCACTCTTCTCGAGAACTTAAAAGTTTATAAGAAAATTTACCCTCTTGATGAATGTTTTTATGCTCTTTAGCCTTGTTTTGTAAACTTACTAATCTAACAGCTGTATATTGTAAATAAGGTCCTGTATTTCCCACGAGAGAAAGAGATTTTTCTTTATGAAAAGTGATAGCTTTTGTGGGAGTGGCATTAGCTAAAAAGTAATTAATAGATCCTTGTGTCATTTTTTCAGCAATATCCCTTTTTTCTTCAAGACCAAGGTTTCTCTCTTGCATACCCTCTAAAATAATAGCAACAATTTCATCAAGAAGTGTATCAGCATCAACAACATTGCCTTCTCTAGACTTCATCTTCCCATCAGGCAATTCTACCATTCCATAGGAAAGATGATACAGATTTTTTGTCCAATTATATCCTAAAAGAGAAAGAACATAAAAAAGCACTTTAAAATGGTAATCCTGCTCATCTCCCACCACATAGATTAAAGAATCATAAGGATAATCTTGGTATCTCTTAATAGCCAACCCAATATCTTGAGTTAAATAGATAGAAGTACCATCTTTCCGCAAAAGGGTTTTCTGCTGAGGCTTTCCAGTTTCAGGATCATTGTGAAAAGGGAGATCAACAACAATAGTTCCATCTTCTTTTCTATAAAAAAGACCTTCTTCAACACCTTGAAGAACTATTTCTTTTCCTAATTCATATAGATCACTTTCATAGTAAAATTTATCAAAATAAATACCTGTTCTTTTATAGGTCTCTTTGATTCCCTCTACTGCCCAATCTGTAATTTTTTTCCATAATTTTCTAACTTTTGGCTCACCTAATTCCCATGCTCTTAACATTTCTGCACACTCTTCATTAGCTTGAGGATGATTCTTTTCATACTCACTATAGCGTACATACAAGTCACCTACATAATGATCACTTTTAAGTCCTTGTGATTCGGGATTATCTTGTAAGCCAAATTTTTCATAAGCCAACATGGCTTTACAAATATGAACTCCACGATCATTAATAATATTAGCTTTAAAAACATCAGCTCCTGCTAATTTTAAAATTCTTATAAGACTCTCTCCCAAAACATTATTTCGAAGGTGTCCTAAATGAAGGGGTTTGTTTGCATTAGGAGAGGAAAAATCTATCATAATTTTTCTGCCTGAGAGAAACTTATTGTCATTCAAACTAAAAAACTCAGCACTAGATTTTGAAAATAGACGTTTCTTGAAATCTTCTTGAGAAAAAGAAAAGTTGAAATATCCATTAATGGCTTCAGAAGGAATACCTTCTTTTTCTGATTTTTCCTGCATTTTCTGAGCAATTTTTTGAGGAGATTGCTTTAGGATTTTAGAGAGTGTAAAACATCCTAAAGCTAAATCATATTGACTATCTTCAGGAGGCAGACTAAAAAAAAGACCCTCTAAATCATTTTCTTGTAACAAAACTTGCCATTCTTTTGCTATTACATCAATCCAAGCTTTTAATTTATTCATCCACTCATTTTTTAATGTTTTTAACATATCTCTTTTCTCCTTTTGAAAACTAAAAACATATTAATTATTGAGAAATTTTTTTACTAAATCAGTCCATTGATTTCCTCTATCGAACTCATTACTAAACTTTTCAAAAGAAGCAGCAGCAGGTGAAAATAACACAGCACTTCCTTGCTTGGCAAGATTTTTAGCATAATTAAAACACATTTTTAAGTCATCTAATACAATATAATGAATAGATCCTTCTCTTAAAACGGCTTCTATTTTAGAAGTAGCAGAGCCTGAAAATAATATCCATGTTATATTCTTTTCTATTAATTGAGAGAAGCACTCAAAAATAAGATCTTTATCGGTACCTCCTACAATAAGAACCAAATGAGAATATCGAGATAACAAACTTATGCTTGAAGCAAGAGTAGCCTCTGGTAGTGTAGCTGCACTATCGTTATAAAAATCGATATTATCAAAACTACCCACTAACTCTAATCTATGAGCAAGTCTTATATTTTTAGAGAAAGATCTTTCTATTATATCTTTAGATAGACCATAAAAATATGCAAGAGAGCCTGCTATCATCTTTTGATAGCTTAGTAATATCATATCTTGAGAAGGAAGGCAAAAGAGAAAAACCTTTTTCTCTTTTTCTCTTAAAAAAACCTTTCCTTCTTTTTGAAAAATATAATTTTCTTCTTTTCGATTAGGTCTCTCATTAGAAAAGTTTTCTAAAGAAGGAAAAATAATAACTTTACATGAAAATTTTTCCTTTGATAAGGGTTTAATATAATTCTCAAAGGCTCTCTCTTCACATAAAAAAATTTCATCATTTTTCTGATTTTCAAAAATACGCATCTTATCTCTAACATAGTCATTAAAATGATGATAAGTATTCTGATGATCATGATAAAGATTTGTAATAAGAGATATCTTAGGGAAAAAAACCCTTGAAGGCATATCTCTTAAATTCCAAGAAGAAAGTTCTAAAATAACAGGACTCATACCATCTAGTTCGTCTAAAAAACTCAACGGGCCTAAGGTAATATTCCCTCCCAGTCGTGTATTAGGATAGGCCTCTTTTAAGATTTCACTTACCCAAGTACATAAACTTGATTTTCCTTTGCTACCTGTTATGCCTATAATAGGATTTGTGTTTTTTCTTAAAAAAAGAGACTGATCTGTTTCAACACAACGACAAACCTTTAGTAATGGATGATTAGCTGGGATACCTGGATTTTTGATAACAATATCAGCCTCTTTAAGATCTTTCTCATTAGTCTTACCTAATGTATAGAGAGACTTATAGGGCATAAGCTGATCTAAACTAGTCTTTAAAAAAGAAGGATCTTTGTCATCGAGGATTTTAAGAGAGATCCCCTGCTTTAATAAATAAAGAGCGGCTGTTATATTACCGCCTAATACTCCCAATCCCCAAATAACTATATTCTTATGATTGATTTTCATTATTTTTCATCATTCCTATTCTTTTATATATAAAGGTTATCTTGTAAATACTCTCATTTGAATTTATCATTGTAGAAGAAATTTTAAAAGGAATCTGAAAATTATGAGAAAAATCTTATGGAAAATGAGTTCATTGAT
Organism: Eudonia mercurella; assembly: GCA_963082485.1. NCBI lineage: Eukaryota > Metazoa > Arthropoda > Insecta > Lepidoptera > Crambidae > Eudonia > Eudonia mercurella. The sequence continues at coordinate 297,816 of CAUJAO010000068.1, forward strand.
TCTATTATCTTCAGGGCATCTTTTTGCTTCTTTTGAAGTCGCTATTACTCCTAAACTCTCTTTAGAATACTTTATGCCATCTTCTCTAAAATACCAAATGAATATTCCTGGAACAGAAGGGTATCTTGGTTCAACGTCTCCCTTAGGATCTTTTATCGACCTAAAAGAGGAAAAACCAACAAAACTCAGTACAGGACCTAAACATATTCCTACAGCTAAAGGTTTTATAGACTTAAACTTCATATGGAGAGGAGACCATGACAGGAGAAATCAAATATTAATCAATGCTAAAATAAATGGTTTATATACTCCCTATGATCTATCTGGAGCCAAACTAACAGCTTTGCCTGATATGACTACTGATCTTTGGAGAGATATAGACTTTAATATGTTTTACCAAGGATTTTTCTTAGAATCAGACTTTTTTATTAAATTTGGAAAATATCTTGCTGATACGCCCTTTAATTGGGGTGGAGAAATTAACTCTGCTCAAGTTGAATTGGGATACAAAAATGATGAACAAGCTTATGCTTCTCTTGATTTATCTCTTTATGGTTGGGGTTATGTGCCCTCTGCTTGGTACAATAATAAAGGAGAGGTAGTTTACAAAGAACCTGATATAAAGGGAGCTCCTGAATCTGGTTATGTTTATACAACAATCCCTGTAGAATATGGTATTGATCTCTTCCCAGCAGTAGCTCGTTCTTCCTTTAATCTCAATAATTTTAAGGATTCTTTAAAACGCTCTTACCTAGGAACTAACATCAATGTAACGATCCCTATTCATACAGATGTATTTGATACTGCTGAAGTTGTTTTTAAAACCCCTTTTTTCTTTCCGATTAATCACTTACAAGACATTTTTAGGAATTTTAGATGGTTACCTATTGTAAATGTCTTTTTAGATAATGAACGTTTTTACAATCAATCTACTTTGGCTTTCGCTTTAAGAAGAACTTTTTCAGAAGCAAAAAATTCTACTCTCACAGGGTTTACTCTTAGTGGTAGGCAAGAAGTAGGATTTAAGTATGAAGAAAACTTTGTAACTTCTGGTCTTATGAGTTTTATGACAGCTTCAGGAACTAATAATTCTTATGCGTTTACTTCTCTTAACCTAAAAAATCCTATGAGTATCCATTACGGAGAGTATATTCCTTATCTTTACGAAGAGGTTATTCCCTTTACAGGACATTATTCATTAGGAATTTCTCAACAATATCATTACAATAACATTCTTCTAAGAATGGGGATTGGATCTTTTTGGGCGCTAGATGCTGCCTCTATTCCATATCTGTACTATCAAAGTTCTGGATCACATATTGGAATGAGCTATTCATTTGGTCTTGATTGGCGAGGAGTTCTAGGTGAAGGATCATTATTCAAAATTGAAAGTATTATATTTCAACCTACTCAAATCTCAACCTTTCGCGGAGGTTATGATAAATATCAACTAAGCGAAGGAGAGAGAATTCAATCTCGTAATCTATTTTTTGGGTTAAAAATAATGATTGAACATATCTTTCATTAAAACTTATTTATGACAAAAAAACCAAAAAAACCCTCTTTTGATAAAGAGGGTTTTTTATAATTAAAAACTTAGTGACTTAAATTTTTCTTAATGAGTGCCCAATTTTGAATTCTCTTCCATTTTAACTATATCTTTAATCCATTTTCCAGAATGAATTCTTAACATATAAACTAAAACTTTACAAACCTCTATACTAGCTACTAGCATATATATTTGCCTTACTGTAGCTCCAAAGTAATTAGCTAAAATAAACGCACAAGGCAGAGATATAAACCATTGAGGAATAGTATCTGTAATTAAAGCAAAAAAACCATCTCCACCAGACCTTAAAATAGCAATATTCATCATTAAAGATATCAAGTTAAAGAAAGTGAAAATAGCAATAGTTCTAAGAAAAATTCCAATTAAACTTGGATCATCTAAATTAGGAAAAAAAGCAGGAACAATGAAAGAAATACTAAAAACAATAACAGCATTTAATACAGCTAGAAGAATAGAGAGCTTGATTAAACTGTTACCCATTTTTCTTACAACTTCTTTTCCTTCTTTCGCATAACCACCTAAAATGATTCCACAAGAAATAGCCAGAGCATGAAAAATAAAATAACTCGATTCAGCAGCTCCATTCGCTATAACAAAAGAAGAATATTGTACCCTATCAACACTAAGATAGACTAATTCTAAACTCGATAAAGAGAGAACCCAAAGTAATTCATTTGCTGTTATAGGAAAAACTAATTTAAAAAGATTTCGTTTAAATTCAGAAGAAACTGATAAAAATCCTTTTATTAGTTTATCAAAACCTAAACATTCTTTTAAATGAGGCTTTAATTGTGTTTCAAGTATAAGAATAGATAACTCTACACAACGAGCAATAACAGTCCCTGTAGCGGCCCCTAAAACTCCCCAATTCAAAATATAAATGAAATAGTAATTGAAAGCTAAGTTAACTAAAACAGCAAGAGCTGTGGCATATAAAGAAGATTTAAAATCACCAAAACTCCTTGCTAACCAAGCAATAGGAATAGATAGACACATAGGAATATAGGAAATTGCCATAATAGGAAGAAAAACACTAGCTACTTGAATAACTTCTTGATCTTTTGTAAAAACTCCTAGAATTTGTGGAGTAAAGAAAAAACAAGCTAAAAAAACAAAAAAAGAAATACAAAAAGCTCGAACCATTAAGTAAGCTGCTGCTTGATGAATCCCTTTATAATCTTTAAGTGAGTAGGCTTGCGCTGTATAGACAGTTATTCCATTTGCTAAACCAAAAAAAACAATATCTAAAATAACAGTAAATTTATTACTAAGAGAAACTCCCGTTAAACTAACTGTCCCTAAACCAGCTACCATCCAATTATCTGTTAAGGTAAGCAAATTAAATAAAAATATCTGTAAAGCTGCTGGCAAAGTTAAGCTAGCAAGCTTCTTATAAAAACTACCACTGAGTCCTAAAAACCCCATAAATTCCTCCTAAGCTGCTCAAATATAAATAAATCATCTCAATTGTATAATTTTTTTCCTTACCTCTTAACTTTAAAGACCCGCTTGGTATATTATGGATATCTTCTAATAAAAGGGAGGATAGAGTCGCTATTTATGAAATGGAAAGCTAGCATTATATGCTTAATTATGCTATTAGGTTGTTCTCAAGAAAAAGAACTAACAAAAAATCTACTTTCACCTTCACCTGACTCTCTCTTATCGCAAAAGCTTTTAAAAAATTTAAGCTTTAGCCAATGGGATTCCTCCTTACAAAAAGCTCTTATAAATAATGATGCTAATCTGATAGAATACTTTAAACAACTTATTGACCTCTCTCCTGAATGGCTTGCCTTAGTAGATAAAACCCATAAAATCAACCTTAAATGGAAACCCTCAGACCTTGTAACTCTTTCAAAAGAAGGAGTACACACTTCAAAAAAAGATATTCAAATTCGCAAAGCTTTAATTTTTCCACTAAAAGAAATTATAAAAGCTTCGGCAAAAGATGGGATCTTTTTATCTGTTATCTCAGCTTATAGAGATACTGCTTATCAGCAAAGACTTTGGGATAAAAGCATTTTAACAGATGGTCTGAATTTCACAAAACAGTACTTAGCTGAACCTGGCACAAGTCAACATCACTTAGGCAGTACAATTGACTTTAATATGGCTGATACTTCTTTTGACAACTCTCCTACTGCTTTATGGCTAGAGGAAAAAGCAAAGGATTTCGGATTTTCTCGTTCTTATCCTGAAAATTATGAAAAACAGACAGGCTATAGTCCAGAATCATGGCACTATCGATACTTTCCTTACCCTGCCATAAAAGTTATTGAAAACTACTTTTCAGGTTTGCAATTCGCTTTTCTTGAATTTTGGAATCGTAATGAAAAAATGATAAGAAACTTAATCAAAAAGTAAAGATAGGCTCCTCAATTAGTACTAGAACATCTCTATTGACTTCTTAGATTTTTTGTAAGATTCATAAAATACCCTAAGAACATGATTCTAACATACTTAGAATTCTTATTCTATGTTAAATTTTATCTCTTTACCTAAAGATATAAAATTACTTCAATGCTCTTAAGATATATACTTGTGAAAAACCTAGATTAGATTGAATTTTTTTAAGAATTTTTTGTAAAACTTGTAATAGTTGAATTATATTTTCACCTAATCATTGTTAATAAGCCTGAAAATAAGATCCATATAAGTTATCTGGCTTTAATGATTAAAGAATAAATTCATCTAAAAACTCTAATTTTTTTTTTATATAAAAAGTAATGAAACACTTTTCTTGTGAGAATTGGCTATCGAAAGAAAAGTAATTAATGACCTGATCTCGCATATACCAAAAAAGATCTTCATCTCTCTTGAGATTAGCTATCTTAAAAGGGATTCTTCCTGATTGTTTATCATCGTGAAAACTACTTGTTCCTCTCAAAAAAAGATCTTTTTCAGCTACTATAAATCCATCTAAAACTTCTCTAAGTATCATAAGGCGTTCTTTGGCTTCATCTATTAAAGGTAGTGAATAGATAAGAAAGCAATAAGATTCTAGAGAACTTCTACCTACCCTTCCTCTTAATTGATGTAAAGAAGCTAACCCAAAATAATTAGCATAGTTAATAATCATGACGGTTGCTTGAGGCACATCGATACCTACTTCAACAATACTAGTTGCTACTAAAATTTTAATTTGACCTTCAGCAAATTTTTTTAAAATTATTTGTTTATCTGATTCTTTTAATTGTGAATGCAAAAGAGCTACAGACACATGAAGAAAATATTCCTGTATTTCTTTTAAAAAGAACTCTATATTTTGTATAATACCTGACTTAGACTCATGAATAGTAGGATGAACAAAATAAATCTGATGATCTAAATCAAGTTCTTTTCTGATAAATTCATAAACTTTTTTGCGATTTTTTTCTTCTACAAGAAAGGTCTGTATAGATTTTCGATTATAGGGCATTTCTGCCAAGGTCGATATTGCCATGTTACCTAAAAGAACTAAAGCTAAGGTTCTAGGAATAGGAGTAGCTGAGATAAGCAACATATCAACTATACTCCCTTTCTCTAGTATCTTCTTTCTCTGTGTTAAGCCAAACTTATGTTGCTCATCAATAATTACATAAGAAAGATTATTAAAAGTTAATGAATCTGATAAAAGAGCATGAGTTCCAACAATTAACTGAATATTACCCTCTCTAAGAGATTTTTGAACAAAAGATCTCTCTTCTTTATTTTGAGAACCTACGAAAAATCCTACTTTAAAAGAAAGCAACTGCGCATAATGGGAAAACGTTTGATAATGTTGATGCGCTAAAATTTCAGTAGGAGCCATAAAAGCTACTTGAAATCCCATTTCTATCATAGGCAATGCAGTAGCTAAAGCTATAATAGTTTTTCCTGATCCAACATCTCCTTGTAAAAGACGATTCATTGTCTTAGAAGATGCTAAATCTTCATTAATCTCTTGAATACATTTCTTTTGATCTGAAGTCAGAGAAAAAGGTAACAATTTTTCAAATCTTTCTAAAAGTACTAAAGGAAGATTACGAGGAACCTTATCAAACAAAAATAAATCAGATTTATATGCAACCTCTGCTTGTAACCAAAAAATCTCTCGTCTGATCAAAATTTGTCTTGCTTTTTCTAAAGATTCCCAATTATCGGGTTTATGTATAATTTTTAAAGCCTGAAAAAGACTCAAAAAAGAATCTTTTGCACAGAGAGATTCTAAAATATCATTGTCTAAAGATGGTTCGTACATTCTAAATACACTATCTATAAGCTCTAAAAAACTAGATGAAAGTGATTGTTGCCCTTTGTAAAGAGGAAAAATATAAAAAAAATTTTTAACATTCGATTGAGAAGAACTAACTCTTTCTATATCAAAAGAAGCACTACTCCATTCATCTTGAAAAGATTGAGAAAAAACTCCATAAACGTAAAATTCTGCACCTTTTTTTAAAATTTTTTCTAAAAAAGGCCTATTAAAACAAACAAGACTACCTATTTGTTCTTCCTGATTTTTAAAATAGACTTTTAATGTGCGTCGTCCTTTAGCTAAAAAAAACTCATGAGAAGTAACATATCCTTTCATTGTTAAAGAAATACTCTCTAACGACTTCAACTCAGAAGGAAATCCTTGAAGATATCGACGATCTTGATAACGTGTTGGGTAAAATTCTAACAATTGTCGTATTGTTATGATTCCTTGTTTTTTAAGATAACTCTTAATAGCTGAAGAAATTTTAAATTGTTTAGATAATATAAAATTCAATTCATAGAGATACATAGATTAAAAGGGAATTTGTCTCAAGAAAAATATAAGGTACTTCATAACAAGCACATCCCAAATAAAACCTAAAGAAATCAAAATGAATCCTGATATGATAAGAGACTGAAAATAATTAAGATAACCTCTTCTAATAAATAAACGACATAATCCAAAGCTAAAGCGACTTAAAAAGCTATCAAGATAAGAATAATTGAATGAAGGATAAGTTTGCTTGAAACCATAATACGAGACAAGACGAAAGACAATGACTAATACAATAATTACTAAAAAGAACTTTATAGTCGACCAAAGAGAAATAAGAATAAAAATAAGAAGTTCTGAAAAGCTTGTAATTCTTCCTAAAAGAATAGACTGCACTAAAGATAAAACAGCTATAGCTAAAATAGGAGACAAATCAATGATTCCTATTCTTAGAAAACGAAATCTAAAAATCATTAAATAAGGTTCTGTTAGCATATGTAAAATCTGAAAAAAAGGACTTCTCATGAAGTGTGAAGTGAGAAAGAAAGAAGAGAAAAACCTCACCAAAAGAATCAAACTGTAAAGGGAAACAACATAGGCTAAAAAACTCATAAAAACTCCTACTCTCTTAAAACTTGCACTTCTGCTACAGCCAAATGTTCTTTTAAAGACTGAAGAGAAGAAAATTCATCTTCTGCTAAGAGAGAGGTTTTAGAAAGAGCAAACTTCAATTTTGTATCTCCCTGAGGGATGTACAAAAAAATACTTGTTACTAAAAGATCTTCTTTTGAAGAAAAATAAAGTCTATCAATGAGAGATCGAATTTCAAAAGCACGAGAATCATTGTAAATATCTTCTTTTAAGTAAATATGCACTTCTTTAAGATATACCTTCTTCTCACCTACCAATTTCTCATTTGAAACAATCTTAGCAACTTGAACCTTTTCAGCAATAAGTTTTATATCAGAAGAATTTCTATCAATTCTCCCACTCACAAGCAAAACAGAGTTAAGTTGAATGAGATTCTCGTATTCTGCATAAACCCTCTGAAAAAAGCAAACTTCAACTTCTCCCTCAAAACTTTGTAATCGACCAAACCCCATTTTGGCTCCTGTTGTTTTAGCGATCACAATTTTTAAAGCGCTAAGCATACCTACTAAATTATAAATTTTTCTATAATCTAAATCTTTTTTCGAATCTTTCAAAAGAGAAAGATCAGAATATTTTTTCCAAAAATCTCTATAAGGTTCTAAAGGATGTCCTGAAACATAAAACCCTAAAAGTTCTCGCTCTTTTTCTAAAAGTTCGTTACGAGAAAATTCTTCATAATTCTCAAATTGAAAAGCAATCTCTTTTTTCAGTTCTTCTCCAAAAAGAGAGGCCTGACCTCTTTGAGCATTTTTTTTATCAATAGAAACATAATTTAAAAGTCCTTCTAAATTTTCTATCATACTAGCTCTATTCAATCCTAAACCATCAAAAAGACCTGCATAAATTCCTGATTCTAAGAACTTTCTATTAATACTACGAGAATCTAACCTTTCACAAAAATCTATTAGAGAAGAAAAATCACCATTGACTTGACGTTCTCTTAAAACATCATCAATAACTTGTGTGCCTATATTTTTCACAGCTGAAAGACCATAAATAATATTATTCTCAACAACAGAAAAAAGCTTTTGAGAAAAGTTAATATTAGGTGGTTCTATAACAATCCCCATTTCCTTAGCCTCTACTAAATTTTCAGCCATCTTATCTGAATTGTTCATATCATTTGTCAAATTAGCGGCCATAAATTCTACTGGATAATTGGCTTTAAGATAGGCAGTTTTGTAGGCTAAGACAGAATACGCAGCTGAGTGTGATTTATTAAAACCATATCCAGCAAACGGAACAAGAATATCAAAGATTTTCTCTCCTAACTCTTTACCATATCCTTTCTCTATCGCTCCCTCAACAAAATCTGCCTTCATTTTTTGCATTTCTTCTTCTTTTTTCTTTCCCATAGCTCTTCTTAGAATATCCGCTTTCCCTAAACTAAAACCTGCTATGATTTGAGCTACTTGCATAACTTGCTCTTGATAGATAATAACTCCATAAGTAGGCTTTAAAATCTCTTCAAGATCTTTGTGAGGATATTTAATCTTCTTAGGATTATGTTTACTCTCAACAAATTGCGGTATAAAATCCATAGGACCTGGTCGATAAAGAGCATTTAAGGCTATTAAATCTTCTATACTATTAGGCTTCGCCTCTTTTAAAACATTTTGCATTCCTGAAGATTCAAACTGAAAAACTGACTGACTTTTGCCTTCTCCTAAAAGAGAAAAGGTTTTTTTATCATAATGAGAAATACTATCTAGCTTAAAGGTAGGATCTTTAAGGCGAATAAGATCTTCTGTGTTTTTAAGAACTGTTAATGTCTTAAGACCTAAAAAATCCATTTTAACAAGTCCACAACTCTCTAAATATTCCATACTAAATTGAGTTGAAATAGACACCGTTTTAGAATCCTTATAAAGAGGCACATAATCAGTCAAAGGTCCTTTAGAAATGACAATACCCGCAGCATGTGTAGAAGTATGTCGACTCATACCCTCAAGAACAAGCGCTGTTTCAAAAAGCTCTTTATAAACTCCCCCTCTATTAAGATAAACCTGTAAATCTTGATTTGAAGCAAGTTCTTGTTTTAAATTAACTTTAGGACCATCAGGAATCATCTTTGTAATATCATTAGACTCAGCAAAAGGGATATCTAAAACTCTCGCTACATCTTTCACAACAGCCTTTGGCTTTAGAGTTCCAAAAGTGATAATTTGAGCTACTTTATCTTCGCCATACTTCTTGGTAACATAACTAATAACTTCTGATCGCCTTTCATAACAAAAATCAATATCAAAATCGGGCATAGAGATTCTTTCAGGATTGAGAAAGCGTTCAAAAAGAAGATTATATTCAAGAGGATCAATGTCTGTAATACGTAAAGCATAAGCTACAAGAGAACCAGCGCCTGAACCTCTACCAGGCCCTACAGGAATATGATTATCTTTAGCATATCTTATAAAATCTGATACAATTAAAAAATAACCCGAAAACCCCATAGAAATAATAACCCCTAACTCATAATCAAGGCGTTCTTGAAGTTCACTGGTGATAACTGCATAACGATTTTTAAGACCTTGCTTTGACAAGTGAATTAAATATTCGCCTAAATCTTGAAATTCTTCAGGTACTTCATAATGAGGTAAAATAGGCCCTGGAAACTGAATTTCTAGCTGACATCGTTCGGCAATCTTCTGTGAATTTTCGATAGCTTGTGGCAAATGGGGAAAAAGTTGCTTCATTTCTTCTTCTGATTTCAGATAAAGAGCAATATTCGTTAAGTTCATACGATCTGTATCTGATTTTCGTTTACCTGTTCCAATACAAATGATGATATCTTGAGCATTAGAATCTTCTTTCATTACATAATGAGAATCATTAGTAGCAACAAGGGGAATAGAGAGTTCTTGTGACCACTCTTCTAGATACTTGTTAACTATTTTTTGGCTTTCTATACCATGATCTTGAACTTCTAGATAATAGTCATCTTGAAAGATATTTTTATAGCGAATGACAGCTTGTTTAGCTTCTTGAACTCTTCCTTTAAGGATAAGCTGCGAAGTTAAACTCGCTAAACATCCAGATAAACAAATAAGCCCTTCAGAATGTTTAAAAAGCAACTCTTCATCTATGCGTGGTTTTGAATAAAAACCTTCTAAAAATCCTTGTGAAGAGAGATAAATTAAATTTTTATATCCCTGCCAATTTTTAGCTAAAAGTGTTAAATGATAATATTTTCTTCCCAACTGATCAGGTTTACGTTCAAAACGAGATTGATAAGCAATATAGACCTCGACACCTACTATTGGATTAATTCCTTCTTTACGACAACAGTGATAAAATGGAAGAACACCAAACATAACTCCATGATCTGTCAAAGCTAAGTGTTGCATTCCCATTTCTTTAGAACGTTTGACAAGATTAGGTATTTTGGCTGCCCCATCAAGAAGAGAATAATCAGAGTGTACATGTAAGTGAACAAAACGAGACATACATAAATTCCTTATAATTCATAAAACCTTAACCCTGAGAATAGCGATTTTTATTCTGTTGTAAAAGAGATATAAGATTAAAGTCTATTTTTAAGTTGCAAATAATCTGTATTTTTTAGATGATAATCTATCTCTTATTCTTAATAATACAAAGGAGTTTTCAGATATGAAAACAAAAGTAATCTCTTTGGGCGGGTCTTTAATTTCTCCTCAAGGTCCTGATATGGAATTTTTAAAAAGATTTAGAAAAACTCTTTTAGAATGGCTTAATGAGAATTCTCAAAATCAGGCAATTCTTATTACGGGAGGAGGTAGCTTAGCCCGATCTTATCAAGAAGCTTACAAAAATTTTACAGAAAATCCTCTAGAGACAACATTAGATTGGTTAGGAATTCGAGCTACTCATCTTAATGCTATGCTAGTTTCAACCCTTTTTGAGAAAACTCTTAAGATGTCGTTTTATAAAGATTACGATGATCAAGATATAGATACGTCATCTCAAATCATTGTAGCTGGAGGGTGGAAACCTGGATTTTCAACCGATTTTTGTGCTGTCCGCTTAGCTGAAAAACTTCAGAGTCAGACCTTGATCAATCTTTCTAATATTTCGCAGGTCTTTACAGCCGATCCTAAAAAAGATCCTAAAGCTAAACCTCTTAAAGAAATTAACTGGAATGATTTTAGAAGTATCGTAGGGAATATTTGGACTCCCGGAGGAAACTTTCCTTTTGATCCAATGGCTAGCCAAAAAGCACAAGAACTAAACCTAAAAGTTATTATAGCTAGTGGAAACGATCTCGAAAACTTGAAATCTATTCTTGAAGAAAACCCTTTTAAGGGAACTCTTATTCAGAACTAAAGAGCTTGCTTGACATAGGAGAAAAACTTTTATATCATGGCTTGATAATTTTACCGGCCGGTGTGGCGGAACTGGTAGACGCGCTAGACTCAAAATCTAGTAGGGGTAACCCTGTGTCGGTTCGATTCCGACCACCGGTAAAATACAGTAATTAGATGAATAAAACATTATATAAAGTAAATTACTTTTCTTCCATTTCTTTAACCTGAGGCATCCACTCTTCCCTTTGCTTTTGAAAGTTATTCAAATCAAAAGAATAAACTTTCTTGTCTCCTGACAAAGTAAGAAAAACTTGAAGCGCTTCGGTCTGTTTTCTAAGCTTATTATAAATATCTTGTGAAGATTCTAAAGAGCTACCCTCATCCAGAAAACCAATAAAATCTTTTTCTTTGTCCCAACGAATTCTTCTTAATGAAACTTGTTTATAAGAGATTCCATCAACCTCAATATCAACTACTTGTCTCTGGTCATATTCATAAAACTTAAGAATCCCCAAAAGAGACTTACTTGCAAAGAAACCTATATGAAACTGGCCCATATCGATACCTTTTATGACCTCAAGAATAGCAAATTGTGGGTCCATCTCCGTTTGAGCATTATCAGAAGACTTTATCCATACACGAACAATTTTTCCAGTCACTTTCTGCTTCTCTAAACCTTGATATTGCCATTTCAACAAAACAGAAGGTTCCTCTACTTGTGGATTTTGCACATACCTTTCTGAAGGAGATGTTGCACAAGCTGATAAAAAGATGTTACAAGTAAAAGAAAGAAATAAAATAAAAACTTTCCCCATAGACAGATCTCCTTTATTAGAGTTAATACTCTATTTTAATTTTAAAGAGAGTGTAATGACTAATCAAGCCTCAACTTTGCTAAAATATTATCAATATGACAAAAAATTTTTTGACCTAGCTAGCTATTTAAACTCTCTTACACTTAAACCAATTTTTATATCAGAGATTAAATCCTCCCAATATATTGATAGCTTTCCTTCTAATCCCTATAAGCTATATAGTTCCCTTACTGTTCAAAACACTTATTCTCAAAATGAGCTATGGAAAAATAGTTTTCAATTACTCAGTGAAGTGGCTTATCAAAAAAATGACAATGAATTAAATTCTTTCATTAAAATGTGTCTTAACCAAAAGAGCATTCCTGTATGGGCATATACAAACATATGTCCTCAAGGTTGTATTTTAGAAATAGATTTTTCTTATCTAGAAAATTCTCTCCTAAGTGCTCAAAAAGAACTAATAGATCAAAGATTATGGGCTGAATGGGGGAAAAATTCCCAAAATGTATCAGGATTAGTTAACTTGATTCAAAGGGAAGGAATTTATATTCAATCTCCTCAATGGCAATATGAAAAATCTTTAAATGCCCTCTTAGAAGCTATCTGGTCAAAGGATATAATTATTTCTCTTTCGCCAAAAACTTATTATGATATCTTTAAAAGAAAGCTCTATCACACAATATCCTCCTTCCCTTACAAAGATACTTACGAATGGAAAGGAGAATGGATTAACATAAATATTAGCTCAGGAATCCCAGAAAAAATTATAATTGTTGCTTCTCCTCAAACTTTCATTAGAAAAACTATCGAACCCCTTAAAATAAAAAAAGAGGAGCGAACAGAAAACTTCAAAATTGAAGGACATTTTGAATTGTCGATAACCGAAAAAAATACTTCTGGAATTATTCAACTTATTACTTAAATTATTTTAAAACTTTATTAATAGTTGCCATAAGTTTAGCGCCATCAAATGGTTTAACTAACCAACCGGTAGCACCTGAGTTTTTACCCAACTCAATTTTATGAAGCTCTGATTCTGTTGTTAAAACAAGAATAGGCTTAAACTTATAATTTTCCATAGCTCGTACATCTTTAAGAAGACCGAAACCATCTTTTCTGGGCATATTGATATCTGTTATAATTAAATCATAGGTAGTTTTGCTGGCCTTTTCGACTCCCTCCTGACCATCAGCTGCCTCATCCGTTTCAAATCCATTTTGTCTAAGCACAAAAGCAACACTTTTTCTTACAGCTTCTGAATCATCAACAAGTAAAACCTTTTTCATTTATTAGACTCCTTTTCTTAAAACAAAATGACATCACCTTCATCCATAGAATCACTGGTTTGCTGTCTTCCAAGACTTTTTTTCATAGCCATTTTATAAGAATAAATCTTAAAGTGATTCATAGCCTCTGAATATACTTGAGAAGAAAATTCCCAATCTTCTAAGCCTTGTTCTCTAAGTTCTCTATTGAATTCTTCATTAGATATAATGGATAAACCAGAATTAATGATTCTAGCCTCTTCTATACGGCTAACTATACCTCTTATACCAGACAATCTATCTTTAATACTGATAATAGACTCTTCTAAAATAGGAGATCTAACAGAAAATCCTAGTAGTTTTTTATTTATATCTTCTGTATAAAATTGAAGTTGAGATAAAAGCATATCTGCAGAATCTTTAAACTCTTTATATGAACTTTCATATTTTTGAAAATCTTTTGCTCGTGTTGCCATAGTCTCCTCAATCGACTTAACAAAATAAGTTACAAGCAATCTCTCTTCACTGAGTTCTTGACTGACTTTTTCAATTAATAAAGTCATCTCATTTATGTTGCCTTCCATATCTTTTAAACCCTTCTGCTTGGCTATTTCAATCTTCGAGGCAATACTAATATTTTCAAAACGCGTAATAATTTGTGAAATAGTATCAAAAATATGCTGTAAGGAAATAATTGAACGAACACTAGCAGAAGAACCTTTAAAAAAATCAGACTTTATTTTGTAACAATGTGTCATCTCTTTCTGATAAGAGATAACACTTTCTGATGCTTGATAAAAAATTCCAGATGATTGCAAGTCTCTAAAAATGGCCTCCTTCTTTTCTTGAAGAGAGAAAAGACTATCATTAAGTTTCCCTAAAAAATCTGAAAACTCTTTCAGATTTTCTTGTGATCGAATTTGAATATCTCCCAAAATAGTATCACAAGTTTTATAAAGACTGTCTTTAAAAAGAGCATAATCCAATATCTCTTCAGAGCTAAGAGTTAAAGAGGTGTCTTTTTCTTTAACATATTTAATGATAACAGAACTCATATTTTCTAAAGCTTGAGCGATAGTATCTTGAAATTGTAATTTTTCAACTAATTCCTGAATAAAAGTTTGTGTATCTTTTAAATCTTCTGAAATTTTCTCTAACTCTGAATAAATGACCTGAAACCTCTGTTTTCCTTCTTTTAAACTTATAGGTAGTATGGAGGCTGTAAAATTCTCTAAAACCTTTTCTATAGAAACAATCTCTTCTATCTTCTTTCTATAAAGATCTAGAGTATAGAGAATTAATTTAGACCTTTCATCTAAAATATTAGCCTGATGAGCCATAATTTGAGTTAACTTCTTTATTTCGTTAGTAATATAAGAGAAAGCACCGCCAACTCTTCCAGCGCGAACAGCTACTGTAAGCGTATTAATAGAGACAATTTCCATATCAACGGATGTATCCTTCATAAGAGAAACAATAGTTTCTAAACGAGAAAGATTGTCAATTTCTTTCTTAGCACCATTATAATGAAAAGTAAGTATTGCTATATCAGACTTATAAATCTGACAAGCATCACTAAAATTTTTATTTGATAAATCAATAAAAGTCTCTAAAGTTACTTCATTATCTTTAAACACAACTTGAATAACAGAATCTATTTCACTTACAACTCTTTGAATTTCGTCTCCTATCTGGTATACATGTTCAATAAGTTTACTATACAATTGAGAAAAGTCTTGTGAAACATCTCGTATTTCTAGCAATAGAGAGTCTAAAGACTCATTTTTTTGTCTCATATACTTATCTCCTTGCTAGTCTTTCTACTAAAAAAGGGCCTATTTTACCTAAAGGCAAAATCATGTCAACTTTACCTAGATCAATAGCTTCTTTAGGCATTCCAAAAACAACACAAGTTTCTTCATCTTGTGCTATGGTTAGAGAACAACCGGAATCCTTAAGACTTTGCATTCCTTTAGCCCCATCATTACCCATTCCTGTTAAAATGATCCCCCAAGCTAACCTAGGAGCAACACGAGCAACTGAATCAAAAAGAACATCAACAGCTGGCCTATGGCCATTCACTAAAGGGGTTTGATCAATATGAAGAACATAATCAGAAGCAACTCTTTTCAAAGTCATTTGCTTATTACCTGGAGCGATATAAACACAGTTATTTTTAATCACTTCGTTAGGTTCAGCCTCTTTCACTTTAAGAGAACATTCTTTATTGAGAGTTTGAGCAAATAAGCTAGTAAATCCTGCTGCCATATGTTGAACTATAAGAATAGGAGGCATGTTAGGAGGAAGAGAATAAAGAAAATTCTTGATAGCATCAGGCCCTCCAGTAGAAGCTCCTAGAACAATTAATCTCGTAATAATAGAAGATCTAGGCTCAATCTTTTGCACTGATTGAATTTTTGCGGAAGGAGTCGAGATAGGAAGTGTCTGTCTTAAACGCAAACGAGAACGAGATTGGTGAGTAAGCAAAACAGTTCTTCTAAAAGTTTCCCTTGATTCATCACGAGCTTTATCACTTGACATATCAGGTTTTAAAAGTACATCAACAGCCCCTAAAGAATATGCTTGTATGGCTAATCCTGCTCTATCAGCCTGTGCCGAACAGATAATAACAGGTATCTTAATATTTTTTTGGTTACAAGTCTTTAAAAAATCTAAACCATTCATATGTGGCATTTCTATATCACAAATAATTACATCTGGCTTAAGAGTAGGTATCTGATTCAAAGCCTCAATAGGATTAGGAAATAAACCTGTAACGGATATCTGTGAGTCACCTTCAAACATACGACTTAATAACTTTCTCATCAGAAGAGAATCGTCGATAATAACTAGATTAACCAAGAGATACCCACCTTTGATTTTCTTGTAATTGCTTATGTTCCATCTTTGACTGAATAGCATTCAAAGAAACAATAGCTTCTATATCTAAAATAAGAGCTATATTACCATCTCCCAAAATAGTAGCTGAAGAAACCCCTTTAACATTACGATAAATCTCACCTAAAGACTTAATAACCGTCTGATGTTTACCAATAACTTCATCTACAACAATACCAATCATTGTCTGATCTGTTTTCACTACAACAATCTGTTGCGAAGTCGGGAACTCTGTTCCAATTTCAAAAAAATATCTAAGAGAGAGCGAAGGCAAAATCTTATCTCGAAAAGAGAGGAATCCTCCTCCCTTTTCGCTTTCTTGCAAATCTTTTGTTTGCAATTCTAGACAAGCCTCTACAATAGACAAAGGAATAACAAAAAAATCTTTATCTACTCTTACTAAGAATCCATCAATAATTGCTAAAGTCAAAGGAAAAATAAGAGAAAAACAAGTTCCCTTTCCTTGCTCTGTTTTTAAGGAGATACTGCCTCTGAGTGATTCAACTTGAGATCTGACAACATTCATTCCTACACCTCGACCAGATAAATTGGTTACCTGTTCAGCTGTTGAGAATCCTGATTCAAAAATTAAATTAAATATTTCTTCATCCTGCATCCCTTCTCCAGAACTAATAAGACCGCGCTCAATAGCTCTTTGAAGAATAAGATCTTTGTTGAGACCTGCCCCATCTTCTTGTATCTGAATAGAAATATTAGCTCCATTTTGTCTAGCAATAATTTTTAAAAAAGCTCTCTCCTCTTTCCCTTTAGCAAGACGCTCTTCGGGTGTTTCTATTCCATGATCAAGAGCATTGCGAATAAGATGGACTAATGGCTCATCTAATTTCTCAATAATGTTTTTGTCAAGTTCGGTCTCTCCACCTTCTGTTATATAATCGACTTTCTTTCCTAATTCTTGCGATAAGTCCCTTACAAGTCTTTGAAACTTACTAAAAGTTCCTTGAATAGCAATCATTCTCATAGTAGTTGTAACATCTCTCAATTCTTGAAGAACAAAATCTAGTTTTTCAACAGCACTTTCCATCTCTTTATGGTCACGCTCTTGTAGTTTTTGGTAAATACGAGCCTGTGTTGTTACCAATTCACCCACTAGATCAACTAAATGATCAAGTCGTTTCGAATCTACTCTGATGCTGTTACGAACGAGCGAATTTTGATTTGCACTTTTAATTGCACCCTCATTATTAATGCGAGAGGAACCTATCGACCTTTTAAGAGCACCTAGTTTATTAGAAGATATTGGTGTTTGTGAAAGAGAAGTTTCATCTCTAGAAATCATTTCTTTTTCAGAAGAAACTTGATTGTCTGGCATATCCTGAAGAGAATCCTCTGATACGGTTTGAATATTTTCATTGGCCTCTAATTCTTCTAGAATAGGATCTAAAATTTCAGCACTTTCAAGAATATCTCGAATTTCAGAATTTTCAAAACCAGAACTTTGTATATCTTTCCATGTTTTTTGCAATAAACGACTATCTACAAAAGAACCATTCTTAATAGGTAATATACTTGCTTTTGAATCAGGATCTAAAAAGACAAATACATCTTGCAAGCTCTCCTTATCTGCAAAAGTTGCCATAAGGATAACCCAACGAACATAAAATTTAGCAGTATCCAATTTACTTAAAATAGGAAGATGTGAAAACTCCGAAAAAGTACGAACTTCTCCTAGCTCAGCTAAATCACTTAAAAGATAGTGCGGACGATTACCTGTATAGAGAAAATCTTCTGAAAGTGTAAGATCTATACGAAAGAGAGCAAACTCTTCTTGAATAGAATTTATATTTTTCTGTTTCTCTTCAGAGCTATTATGAGGTTCTAAAGAAACCTGTCCTAGTTCACTTCTAAGATTTTCTATTAATTCATCCCTTGTTGTCTGAAAGCTAGAAGGGTTTTCCTCATCTGTATCCATTAAAAATTTGATAAAATCCATTGATTTAAGAAGATAATTAGTAGATTTTGAAGAGATTAAGTCTATCTCTCCTTGTTTGTAAGGATCTAGAATTGTTTCTAATTCATGAACAAAACTAGCTATGTGTCCATAGCCAAACATACCAGCTCCACCTTTAATCGTATGAAGGTGACGGAAAAGAAGAATTTTATTCTCTTCACTAGCTGAAGAAGATTCCAAATCGACTAAAAGGTTATCTAAACCAGCTATAATGTCATTTGTTTCTTCTTTAAAAGCCTCTTTGAATTGATCTGTCATAGATCCCTCCAGAAATGGTCTCTAATAGACTCAAACTATTAAAGTATCCATTAAGTCACTGTTGTCAAAATAGCTAGCTGATTTTATAAATCCACACATAAAAAAGAACTGTAATACATCATCATTAGGTCTACTAATAGAAAGAGAAATAGCCTTTAACCTACATTCTTTTACAAAAGCAAGCAAAACTTGAATACAAGAAACATCAATAAATTCAAGATGAGTCAAATCCAAAGATAGACTTTTTTCTTGGGAGGCTAAGACATTTAAGAGTTCACTCTTAAGAAATTCGCCTTTATCAACTTCGTAAATGCCCTCAAGGGAGTATTGCATTTTCACATACCTCTTTGTTCTGTTAAGTTAACAGTGGCGTCTTCTGTCGTAAGAGTTGTGTTTCTTAAATGCGATAATATTTCAATATTAAAAATACGAGAGACATCTAGTAATATTACAAAATCACCGTTCTTATTAGCAATACCTTGAATAAACTCAGGTTGAACTCTATTTCCTAATCGAGGACGTGGCTCTACCTCTTGTAAAGAAAACTCATCAACTTCTTTTACAGAGTCAACAAGTACCCCTAAGTCAACATCATCTCCTTTATATTTTAACTTAAGAATAATGATATTTTCCATTTCACCTTCTTCTAAATCATCCATCCCTAATTGAAGGCGTAAATTGATAATAGGAGTGACACGACCTCTATTATTTTTAACACCTACCATATAAGAAGGTGTTCTTGGAATACGTGTTATTTCATTTCTTTTGAATTCAAGTACTTCAACAACATTGTTGATAGTAATAGCGTAAGATTCAACCCCCAGTTGAAATACTAGAAACTGCTCAGAATCAATTCTCACATCATCAACATCCAAATCTGCCATAAACCCCTCCCTCTGTAGAACGTAAACTATGAAAAATTGAATCAATGGGTTAAATTAACAAAATAGTACTCTTATGAAACTTATACCAAATAAATAAATAAAAAAAAAGTATAATGAACTTAAGATTTTTTAGTAATTAATCTATGAATACAGTTATTTATCTTGCCAATTATACAAACCTTTGTTATATCATTAATCTAGAGGTAAATAAAATTTTAAATTTTCAAAACTTAAAATTAAAGTTAAAAATACTTTGAAATACTAAATCTAATAAGTTTTTCAGCCAAAGAGCTATTTTAAGGAAAAGCAATGTTAACTCAAACTAAAAAAGAAGTTATCTACTTAGAAAATCAACATAGAGTATGGAAAAAGAAAGCTTATCAAGTCAAAGAGCTTTTAGCGAAAGCAGTTGGAAAAGATTATGAACCTAAAGATGAATTTTTTCTCAACAAAGCAGATGATCTTTCACAAGAAACTCTAGCTCTCTGGGAAGTTTTAAGTGACTTTTCCTATGATATGTCCGAGCTTAATGAGGCACATGAAATAATCTCTCATATTTACTGGAGATTTTCAGATTTTCTTCCTCTTGAATATATTCAACTAACACTTAAAAATACTCATATGAATTCTAATAGTGAAAAATCATGGTCTGTTTATTTTCTTAAATCAACACAAGATCACAACTTTGTAGTTACACAAAAGCAATATTCTCAAGAAAAAATAAAACCTTGTGAAACATTAACATTTCATCAAAATGAGAATCAAGAAATCAAATCATTTATGGCTTCTCCTTTAACTTACTTAGGGGAACAAGTGGGAGTTTTAGGATTTGCTACAAAAAGTTCATATAATTGGGAACTAACAAACAAACAATTTTACTTACAGCTATCAAAAATTATATCAAGAAAAACCCATAGTCTTCTTCTTCTTAAAAATCATGAAAAAATGGAATTTAAATTTAGTGAATTTGCTTCTTCTGTTCTTTCTTCGTACAAAAAAAAGGCAAATAGAAAAGGAATTGACTTAAGTTATAGTTTTTCTGAACCCTTATTAAGCGAAAAACGTCTTTATCCTATGGCTGACTTAGAAAAATGGATAACTCTCTTAGCTGAAGACACACTATCTCGCGTAGGAGAACCTATGGCTCATATTCATTTTTTTGAGAAAGAATCTAAACCAAGAGCTCAAATTATTACAATGAATTCTCCTAGACTCATTGGTGCTAAGCTAAATAATTATTTAAAAGAAAGAGACACCTTCCCTACAATTGAAAGAAAGAAAGATACATTTTGTGTAGAAATTGCCTTTAAATAGTCTGCATTATTAGTTATATATTCTTATCTTATGAGAAAATTGATAATCTTTCTTTGGAGGTTCTCTTGAAAAAACCTTTCTTTTGGAGCGTATTTATCTTCACAATAATGCTATCTTATCCTGCTATAGCTTCAGGTCGTACTCGGTGGAGTTTAGGTCTCTTAGTAGGATCTCCTAGTATAACAGCTCATCTATCTGTACCTGCAGGAGAAAACATGAGGGTAGATCTAGATCTGGGTTGGTCAAAATGGGATATTACCAATAATGAATCTAATGGTAAAACTTTTCTCAACACTATTGACATCATAGCTTGGAATCCATCTTTTATGTCTTCTAGTGTAAAATTTCTCTCTGGTCTAGGAATGGCTTTAGGTTATTGGATGCAAAGCAAAGTCGATAAAGCAAATGGTTTTTTTATTGGCTTTAGACTACCCCTTGGATTTGAAACACTTTCATTGAAGAATTTTAAATCTTTTTTTAAAATATCTCCAGGTTTATTATTTTATCCTAATCTCAACTTTAGAATGGATATAGGGTTAGGAATTCTTTATACTTTTTCCTAAATTTTCCAAAAATTTTCTTGCCAGTTTTGCTTTCAGCATGATAACCTTAGTTAGTTAGGTTAATTAAACTTAACCAAAATAACTAAGGAGTCTTTCATGATGAAAAGATTTTTTAATATCCTTTTAATAATAACTACTGTATCTTTTACACAACTTTCAGCTAAAGACCAGTGGGGTATTGGTGTCACAACAGGATCTCCCTCAATCGTTTTCAACGCACTTATACCAGCAGGTCATTTATCTCTAGATCTTGATATTGGTTGGAGTTTTTGGAATATCTTTTCCCACTCCAACTCTTTCTTTTCTGCGCTTGACTTACTTTTCTGGGAACCTATCATAGCTAATAATTTAAAATTCTTTGTTGGATTAGGTCCAAGATTTGGCTTTTGGCAAATCGAATCAGTTCTTCAAGGAAGAGACCAAGGAGGACTATTTGTTGGACCTAGAGTACCTCTTGGACTGGATTGGCAACCGATTAATCATCTAAGTCTCTTCTTTAAGATAGCCCCAGGACTAGCATTCATACTAGAAAAAGATAAATTCTCTTCTAATCTTTCACTAGATTTTGGAATCGGAGCTAGATATATATTTTAAATATCTGGTTAAATCAAATTATTACTTAAAAAAAATATAAAGGGAATCTCAAGTATTTAAATTAAATAGTTAGGATTCCCATTATGTATCCATGCTTTCGCTAAAATAAAAATTACATATACAAATATTCAATATTAAAATAGTTTGTATATTATTTTTTTTAATTAAGTTGACTATTTGCATTTGACAATGTATCATTTTATTAAATATTCAATACAAGGAGTTTAAGTATGAAAAAGATTTTTGTTTCTTTTTTTCTTCTCACAAGTATACCTATGACAAACTTAATGGCAAAAGATCAGTTTGCCATAGGTATTGTAGCAGGTTCACCTACGGTAGGTTTAGATATTCTTATTCCTGCTGGACCTATATCTGTTGATGTAAATCTTGGATAGAACGGGTTTGCATGGAATCTTGGCGGAGTTATGTACAGTTCTCCTGCTAATGCACTTTATGCTTCTGTTGATATTCTTTTTTGGGAACAACAAATTACAGATCAGTTTGGGTACTTTATAGGTGCTGGTCCTAAAATGAATTGGGTAATTGGAGGTTCAGAAAAAGCTTTATCTTTTGGAGCTAATATACCTTTAGGAATAACTTTTGAAGTTATGGAAAATTTCAATCTTTTAGCTAAAGTATCTCCTAGTATAATATATAGCTTAGCAAATGAAAAAGTTGCTGGTGCATTAGATGTTAGCATAGGCGCTAGATATTCTCTCTAAAATAGACTAACAAACCTAAAGTAGTAAACCTCCTTTCTACCGTAAGAAAGGGGGTTTTTATTATAAGAGAATCTAATAATTTATAAATAGTTAGAAGAAAAGGCTTCTCTTCTAACTATATTTTATATTATCCTCATTTAATAATTTTCTAAAATGGAGGATGAAAATGAAGAAATCTATTATTGGCTTACTTGTCATTCTAGGAATTTCTAAAAATATTATCGCTGAAGAAAGACTCGGCATAGGAGCTGCTTTCGGTTCTCCCAACCTTATTCTTAATGTCTTAATTCCTGTTGGAAAAACATCTCTAGACGTAGATTTAGGATGGAGTTGGTGGGGAGGTTTCAGTAATACGAGCAACTCATTTTTTTCTGCTATTGATATAGTTCTATTAAAATCCCTTGTCGCTAATGATCTCTACTTTTTTCTAGGCGCTGGTCCACGATTTGGATTCTGGAATACTGGCAATGCTTTCAATAATGGAAGTAGTTCGGGAGGAATTTATATAGGACCAAGAGTACCCTTAGGGCTTGACTGGAGACCAGTTGAACATTTGAGTCTCTTCTTTAAAGTAGCCCCTGGTATTCAATTTTCTATTGCTAAAAACCTGTTCAATCCCAATCTTTCTCTAGATTTTGGACTAGGTGCCAGAATACTCATTTAAAAATATATTATTTAGACATAAGTTAATACTTGTTATCTAAAAAGCTCTAAAGATAGTCTTTGAATTCTCTTTAGATTACATTTAGAGCTTTCCTTATTAGAACCACTTGTTATGAAAGAATTCCCCTTGCGGTTTATCTAATCTTTCAAATGTATGAGATCCGAAATAATCTCGTTGAGCTTGAATTAAATTAGCTGGTAAGTTTTTTGAACAATATCCTTCAAAAAATGATAATCCTGACATTAAACAGGGAATAGGAATGCCTACTTTAGCAGATTGAGAGACAACTTCTCTCCAATCAAAAAGACAATTTTTTAAAAGAGAAGAAAAATGTGAATCTAAAACTAGATTTTCTAATAAAGGATTTACTTGAAAAGCCCTTTCAATATCTCCTAAAAATCGACTCCGAATAATACATCCTGCCTTCCAAGTAGAAGCAATAGCCTTCGAGTTAAGGTCCCATTGATATTGAGAAGAAGCTTTTCTTAACATCATAAAACCTTGAGCATAAGATATTACCTTAGAAGCCAAAAGCGCCTTTCTTAGTTTGTCTTTCCAAAAAGAAATATCACCTTCATATCTTCCTCTCTCTAAATGAAAAACTGCGTCTGCTTTTATTCTTTCGTCTTTAAGAGAAGAAAGAAATCTAAAAAAGACAGCTTCACTAATAAGTGTTAAAGGAATTCCTTTCTCTAAAGCATCTTCTGATGTTAATTTACCAGTTCCCTTTTGTCCTGCTTTATCAAGAATTTTATCGACTAAAAAAGAATCATTCTCTTTAAATCTTAAAATATGAGAAGTGATTTCAATCAAATAGCTCTCTAGTTCAGTTTTATTCCATTCTTCAAAAATATCAGCTATTTCAGAACAAGATAATTGAAAACCAACTCTCAAAATATGATAAACTTCTGCTATTAACTGCATGTCTCCATACTCTATTCCGTTATGAATCATCTTAACATAATGACCGCTACCTCCTTTCCCTATCCATTGACAGCAAGAATCTCCTTCTTCTGTTTTAGCCGCTATAGAGAGAAAAATAGGTTTGATAAAATCCCAACCTTTTTCATTACCTCCTGGCATGAGTGATGGTCCCCTTCTTGCTCCTTCCTCTCCACCAGAAACACCACTCCCTATGTAGTAAATTCCTTTTAGAGAAAGATTTTCAGATCTTCTTTGCGTATCTCGATAATCTGAATTTCCCCCATCAATAATGGTGTCTTCCTTCTCTAAAAGGGGAATCAGCTGAGAAATAACTCCATCAATAGCTTCTCCTGCCTTAATCATTAATATTATTCGTCTAGGCCTCTCTAGTGATTCTACAAAATGAGAGAGTTCTTTAAAACCTGAGAGCTTCGGATAATTTGAAGCCTCTCTTTTGAGAAAATCATCCATAACATTAAAGGTTCTATTAAAAACAGAAACTTTAAATCCATTATCTAGAATATTTAAAACTAAATTTTGTCCCATGACAGCAAGACCTATCAACCCAATGTCACTTTTCATAAACTATTTTTCTCCTTCAAAATCAGGGAAATTGTAAGAATTTTTTAAAACATAACAACAATAAAAAGAAATTTAATGCATATCAATATGCCTAATTTTAACTTTATACTTTTATAAAAAAATTTTTTCTTGTATTATAACCAACTGTCAATATTTCAATATCTATAACATTGAAGGAGATATTATGTCCAATTATCAATTTGAAACAGAAGTCAACGACCTAATGCATCTCATTATTCATTCCTTATATTCACATAAAGAGATATTTCTTAGGGAACTTGTATCCAACGCTTCAGATGCTTTAGACAAACTAAAATATCTAACTCTTACACAAGACAATCTAAAAACACTTTCTTTCACTCCTGAGATTCATATTTCTTTCATCGAAGGAGATAATCCACAACTCATTATAAAAGATAATGGAGTTGGAATGAATCAAGAAGACTTGAAAGCCCACCTAGGAACTATAGCCAAATCAGGCACTAAAAGTTTTTTATCTAAACTTTCAGGAGATCAGAAAAAAGATAGCCAACTTATTGGTCAATTTGGCGTAGGATTCTATTCTGCTTTTATGATAGCTGATGAGATTGAAGTTCTTTCGAGGAAAGCAGGCGAAGAAAAAGCTTATATATGGAAAAGCCAAGGAAAAGGTGGTTATTCCATTAAAGAATCTTCTAGAGAAGAACAAGGTAC
The DNA here is from genome assembly GCA_963082485.1 of Eudonia mercurella. Lineage (NCBI taxonomy): Eukaryota > Metazoa > Arthropoda > Insecta > Lepidoptera > Crambidae > Eudonia > Eudonia mercurella. The sequence continues at coordinate 323,182 of CAUJAO010000068.1, forward strand.
AACTATTACTCTTTTTTTGAATGAAGAAGGTAAAGAGTACGCTAATTCTTGGAATCTACAATCTATCATAAAAAAATATTCTAACCATATTGCTTTTCCCATTTTTCTACATTCTGAGAATGTAAAATATGATAAAGAAGGAAAAGAGGAATCAAGAGAGCCAAAAGTAGAACAAATTAATCAGAAACAAGCTCTCTGGAAAATTTCTAAAAATGAAATACAGCAAGAAGAATATAAAGAATTTTATAAAAATGTCTTTCATGACTCTGAAGATCCCCTCTGGGTTAGCCATACTCAGGCTGAAGGTAGCTTAGAATATACTTCTCTTTTTTATATACCTGCCAAGGCTCCTTTTGATTTATTCCATGCTGACTACAAACCAGGCGTTAAACTTTATGTTAAAAGAGTTTTTATTACTGATAGTGATAAAGAATTATTGCCATCCTATCTTCGTTTTGTAAAAGGAATTATTGACAGTGAAGACCTTCCTCTTAATGTCAGTCGAGAAATTCTTCAACAAAATCGAATTCTTAGCAATATTCGCTCAGCTAGCGTAAAAAAAATACTTAGCGAGATTGAAACTCTTTCACAAAAAGATGAAGAAAAATTCAATATTTTTATTCGTGAATTCAATAGAGTTCTTAAAGAAGGCTTATATTCAGATTTCACCAATAAGGATCGTTTATTAGAGATCATACGCTTTAAAACAACATTTTCTAATGAAAATATGACAAGTTTAAATGACTATATTTCTCGTATGAAGGAAGAAGAAAAAAATATTTACTACTTAACAGGCAACAGAGAAGAGATACTTAGAAAGAATCCTCTTGTGCAGTCTTATGTTTCCAGAGGCTTTGAAGTATTACTTCTTACTGATGAAATTGATGAATTTATTGCTCCCACATTAGGTCCTTATAAAGAATATAATTTCAAGTCTATATCTCATGCTGAAGCAGAATCTAATGAGGATACTTCAATTCTTAATGAACAAGAAAGAACACAATTAGTTGATAAAATAAAAAATGCTTTAGGAGATGAAATAAAAGATGTTAGAATCTCTACACGATTGACAGAGGAAATTGCTAGCTGCCTTGTAATGGATGCACAAGATCCTAGCTTTCAAATGCAAGCAATGTTGAGAAGCATGGGTCAAAGTTCATCTAAAACAAACCCTATTTTAGAAATTAATCCTAATCACAAGCTTATTAAAAAACTTCTTGTTTCAACTGATCTGCAAGAAATAGAAACCTTTAGTTCTATAGTATTAGCCCAAGCTCAAATTGCTGAAGGTTCTTCCCTTAAAGAACCTACAGAATTTTTGAAGAAAATTAACAGTCTCATCCTATAGTGAACTTTAATATTACTTGAAATAAACAAAAGAGAGAAAAGGAATTTTTCATCTACCTGATGATCAACTCCTTCTCTCTCATTCTGATTAACTAAGAAATTTTAAAAAAAATAAACTTCAGCTTAGGATTTTTTCAATTTAGCCTCAAGAATAATATCATTCCCTGCTTCGACAACTCCTCGACCAAAGAAAGTAATATCATATTCATCCATATTAGAGATGACTACGGGCGTAATCACAGATTCTGCACTAGATTTAAGAAACTCAAGATCTAATTTTAAAATAATATCTCCCATTTTTACTTTTTGACCTTCTTCAGCCACTCGTTCAAATCCTTTACCATCAAGCTCTAAAGTATTCATACCAAAATGCACAAATAATTCAAGACCTTCGGGAGTTTTGATGCTGAAAGCATGATTTGTTCTAAATATTTTCCCAATTTCACCATTACAAGGAGAGACGAGAACTGAACCACTTGGCTCAATAGCTACCCCATCACCTACAATCTTTTGTGAGAAAGCTTCATCAGGCGTGTCTTCTAGGGGAATAATACAACCACTAATAGGAGCCACAATCTGAATCACCTTTTTTGTTTTTTGTTGTTTGGTTAATAAAAAATCAAATAATCCCATGTAACCTCCTAAAATTATCTACAAGATCAACAACGGCTGCGGCATTAGACAAGGTCAAAGCCTGATCAGCAAGAGTTTTTAACTGAGATAAATTAACTTTTTTAAGAGCATCTTTAACTGGCAACATTAAAGCAGCTGTCATGGAAAGATTTTTAATTCCCATACCAACTAAAAGCAAACAGCCTCTTAAGTCAGAAGCAAACTCACCACAAATACTTATTTCAACAAATCCTGAATCTCCAACCTTAGCTGTGAGATTAATAAGTTTTAAAACAGCAGGATGTAAAGTATCAAAAAGATCAGCCACTTTAGCATTGCCTCTATCAACCGCTAAGGTATACTGTGTAAGGTCATTAGTACCCAAGCTAAAGAAATCCAGCTCAGAAGATAAAGAATTAGCTAACAAAGCTGCTGCTGGGGTCTCTACCATGATACCTACTTTAATATTTTTATCATTAAATTCTTTACCTTCACTTTTTAAAGCCTCTTTAGACTCTTCCAGTAATTTATGAAATAGTTGGATCTCCGTAAGATTTGTCACCATAGGAACCATTATTTTGATTAATCCTAATGTACTAGCTCTCAGAATAGCTTTTAACTGATCTTTAATAAGAGAGGATTTTTCCTCATACATTCTTACAGCTCTCCAACCAAGAAAAGGATTCTCTTCCTTAGGTATATTTAAGTATGGAATTTCTTTATCTCCACCAATATCTAATGTACGAATAGTTACTGGTCGAGGAGAATATTTTTTAACAACTTGTGAATAAGCCTGAAATTGAACTTCTTCACTAGGAGCTTCTTTTGTACTCATAAAGAGAAACTCACTTCTAAAAAGCCCTATACCATCTGGAAAAAATTCTAGAGCTTTTTGAGCATCATCAGGATTTCCTATATTAGCTAAAAGATTAATCCGATTTCCATCTTTTGTCTCACAAGGTTTATCTTTGAGAAGATTAAGACGCTCTTGATTTTGAACAACTTTAGCATAAGCTTGTTGATATTGAATTTTGTCATCTTCAGAGGCGTTCATATATAGTTCACTTTTAAAACCATCTAAAATAAGAAAAGAGCCCTCTTTCAAGGAAGAGGCTATTGACTCAGAAATAACAAGAGCAGGCAGTCCTAAACTTCTAGCAATAATAGCCGCATGAGAAGTGACACCCCCTATAGTGCTTAAAAATCCCTTCACATGAGAGAGATCAAGACTAATAGTGTCTGAAGGCGTTAACTCTGTGGTAAGCAAGATGACATCTTCATCAAAAGAAGTTCGACCTTGATCTTTACCTGAAATAATACGTAAAAATCGATCTCTTAAATCTCTAAAGTCAGCAGCTCTTTCTCTTAAGTACGAATCGTTATGAGAACTGATAACATCTATTTGTTGATCAAAAATTTCACTTACAGCCCAAAGAACATTATATTTCTCTTCTTTGATGAGAGAAACAATCTCCTCTTCTAACTCTTCGTCTTCTAAAAGAACTAATTGTCCTTCAAAGACAGCTAAATTTTCTGGAGTAAATTTTCCCTCAGCTTGTTTAATGAGCAATTCTAGATTTTTCTGAGTTTTCTCTCTTCCTTCTTGAAACTTATGAATCTCTTTTTCTATTTGAGATGAAGATATATGGTCTTTATTAATTTTAATCTCTTCTTGATAAAAAAATTGAAGCTTTCCAAGACCAATTCCACCAGAGATACTTGTCCCTTTTAAAGTATCCATACAACCTTTCCCCTTTTCATTAAAATAGAATTTTACTCATCTGACATACTAGCTATAAGCTCTTTTAGTTCACTAGCTGCTTTTTGGGCGTCTTCACCTTCAGCTTTAATAACAATTTCTGTTCCATATGGCATTTCTATAGCCTGAAGCTTGAAAAGACTCTTAGCACTGGCACTGCCTTTTCCTTCTACTGAAAGAATAACACTACTTTCAAATTCTTTTGCCTTCTTAACAATTTTAGACATTGGTCTAACATGTAAACCTGTCTTATTAAGAATTTTTACTGTTTCTTCTACAAGATGAGACATAAGAAAACTCCTTGAACCCTCTAACGGCGTCAATATGATTTAATTATTAGTAACTTAGTAATCATAATAGAAAAAATAACTTTTTGCCATCTTTGATTTTTCCCAAAAAAATCTCAATAGACTATTTAATATCCTTTACACTAACTTCAACTTCAATAGGAGAATTTTTCCCTTTATTAGATCTTTTAAAAGGCTCACTATGATATGACCTTTGAGAAAACCCTTGCTTATGAGAAAAATTTGACCTCTTAGAAGAAAAATTATTCCAAATAAAAAGAACTAAAAAGACAATAAATATCATAGGAAAAAGAAATATGAAAACAGAAAATATAAAATAAAGAATAATAACTAAAAAGACAATTCCTATAACATTACGAAAGATCTTTCCCAAATTAAACAATAATTCCTCCTATTGTTTTTAACTTATAGATTTTGCTTGAGACTCCTTTAAAACTCTCCCTGTATAAACTTTTAAATTGAGAATCCCTTTAGGGGATAATATATCTACATTAAAACCTGTACTTGATTGCCAAATTTCTTTCACTTTACTATTATTTTCTTCAATTTTTATATCGCCTAAACCCACCTCTATTAAACCTTCCATTTCTGAAGAAGTAATAGTGATATTACCGATGGGTAAAACTCCATAAACCTTACTTATATCTAATCCTGTAAGGTTCATACTCCCATAGCCTAAGTAAAATCTCAGGTTGAGTTGAGGGAAATTAATTGGAAGATGTATATCAAAATAAGATAAAGATGTCTCTTGGTAGTCGGTTGTAAGAAATTCTTTCTGCCAAGTAAAAATCCAACTGTGACCTTCTTCAATAAAATGTGCTTCTAATTGATTTTTGGAAAAATCTCCCTGATTAAAATGGTAATCTACGCCTATATAATCTCTATCCCATGAAGAAATATTTACCTTCCCCATAGGTATATTAAAAGTTATTTCTTTAACTTTTGACGATAAACTATATTTGAGAGAACCTTTAGAAGGATCATTAAAAAGGAAAACTATAAAAATGATACCTAAAGTTAAAATGACAATAAGAAAAAGAATAGAAAATCTTCTAATAAATTGTGTGTTCGTTATTTTTTTTAGATTATCTATTTTGAAAATAACGAATCTTTGTCGTATCTTGTAAAAAAAAGAATGCATTTTCTCTAAATTAAATATAAACATATCCTTTTAAAGACTCCCTTACGTTCATAATGCAGAGAAATCTATTTTCTCACAAGTTTTTAAGTGTATTTTAAAATGAAATTTTACTTTTTTTTATTTTATCAATAAAATCTTTCTCTAAACAACAAATAATAGATTTTTTCTGTGCTTGCTCATACTTCTGCCCAGAGTTCTCTCCCACTAATAAGTGTGTCACTTCTCGTGAAAGAGATGATCGTACTTCTCCCCCCTGCTCTTCAATAATTTTCGATATTTGAGATCGATTTTTAAAGAAAATAAAAGAACCTGTTATACACCAAACTTGTTCTAAAAAAATACCCGATACAATTCTCCCCTCATTGTTTCTTTTCTCTTCAAAAGAAAATCCTACCTCTTTTAAATCTTTAACTCTCATTTCTAGATGAGGAGAGAGAATTTCTTGAATGAAGCTTTCCGCTAGTTTTTCACCAATTCCCTTAATTTTAATCAAAATCTCTTTAGCCGATGGATTTTTAGCTAACTCAACATAAGAAGAAAAACTTTTATATCCGTTTTGAGAAAGTAATCTAATAAATTGAACTCCTATATCTCTTAATCCTAAAGAAAGAATTTGCTTCTCAAAAGGTTGATTTAAGCTCTGATTTAAAGCTATTTTTAATTTATTCGTACTGACCTCTCCCATGCCATCCAATTGAGAAACAAGAGAAAAGTCTAGTTTGTAAAGATCTGCCTCATAATGAACCATCTGCTTATCAAATAAAAACTCAATTGTCTTCTTTGATAAACTTTGAATATTCATCTGTGTTTTTCCTGTAAAAAAGACTAATTGAGCTTTAAGGCGAGCAGGACACTCAACATTACGACAAAAATAATGTGCTCCGTCTAATACAAGAAAAGACCCACATTCAGGACAGTTTTGTGACATTTGCCAGTTTATATTAGAAGTATCTCTCTGAATAACTCTTTCAATAGCAGGAATCACATCTCCTCTGCGTGAAATAACAACTTTATCTCCCTTACACAAACCAAGATTCTTTACATAAGATTCATTATGAAGAGTGGCTCTCTTAATTAAAACACCTGCCAAAATTGTAGGTTTGACAAGAGCTAAAGGGGTAACTCTGCCAGTTCTACCTACTTGCAATATAATATCCTCTAAAATAGTTTCAGCTTGCTGATGACGAAATTTTAAGGCTAAAGCCCAACGAGGATGATGAGAAGTGTTTCCTAACTGATTTCTCAAAACTATATCATCAATTTTTATAACAAGACCATCTATTTCATAATCTAATTTATGACGATTTTTATTTTGTCTTTCTAAATATGAACTTAAATTAAAGTGCGAATCCTCCTTATCTAGAGAACCTCCTTCTTCTATAAACTCACAAGCTAAAACATCATCATAAACTCTCTCTTCTCCTTTCCCGCAAAAAGCTATACTTTTACTAACAGGAAGACCTAAATAAGACATTTCTCTCAAACTTTCATAATGAGTGGAAAATTGCCTATCTTGCCAAAAAGCTTCATAGGCTACGAATTTTATATTTATGTGTGCCACTTCTGAACTTTTTTGTCGTCTAAGAACACCCGCTGTTAAATTTCTAGGATTAGCAAACTGCATTTCTTGATAAGAATTTATTTTTTGAAAATCAGATTTTAAGACAAAAGCCTCTCCTCTAACAACAACACTAGCAGGATGACTAAGAATAAGAGGAATATCAGAAATAGTTTTGACATTATCAGAAATATTAGAACCTACTAAACCATCTCCTCTTGTCAGAGCTTTTACAAAAAGTCCTTTCTCATAGTAGAGAGTAAGAGAAATACCATCCATTTTATGTTCAATAGAGAAGCGACTTTGAAATTTATCCATCCATTGAAAAAGCTTTTTTTCATTATAAACTTTATCAAGAGATAAGACAGGAAAGAGATGTGGCTCTTCAGAAAACAACTGTACTAAATCAGAACCTACTCTCTGAGTAGGACTATTAAGATCTCTATATTCAGGATAAGTTTTTTCTAAAAGAAGAAGTTCTTGAAATAAGATATCAAAATCCTGATCACTGATACTAGGAGAATTTTCCCCAAAATATTGATTGTTATAAAAATTAATTAAATGAGATAATTCTTTTATTCGATTCTTAGGAGACTTATAGGAATTCATGAGGATACCTCTATCTAATTTTACTTTAAAATGACACAAAATTAATTTATACTAAACTACTTAAAGAAAATGTAAATTTTTTATCAAGAATAGAATTGACAAAGAAGAATCAAAATCGTAGGCTTTTAATCGTGTTTAAATACCTTGAACTATTATACAGAATCTATCTCACTTATGGGGAGCTCAATCTAGAATATGAAAGCGAAAGTTGAAGTCAATCCTTTTTTAGATCAAGAAAAACCCAGAGGAATTTCTCCCAACGGTCAGGCTTACAGAGTGCTTCTTATTGATGATTCTATGTTTATACGTAAACAACTTATTCAAATACTCTCTTCAGAAAAGTTTGAAATTGTAGGGGAAGCAGGCGATGGAGTTGCTGGTCTTGATACTTATAAAAACCTTTATCCTAACGTTGATTTTATAACCCTTGATATCACTATGCCTAAAATGGATGGCATAACTTGTCTTGAAAAACTTAAAGAATTTGATTCTAAAGTAAAAGCAATTATGGTAACAGCCTTAGGTTCTGAAGATCATGTTAAAAGAGCTCTTAAAATAGGGGCTAAAGGCTATATTGTTAAACCTTTAGATAGAGGAAAAGTCCTTGAGAGAATTTCTAGCATCCTTTCATAGATACAGCTAACCATTTCTTAGAGGTTAAGCTTGAAAAATATTAAATTTTTAAATTGCTGTTTCTTTTTATGAGAAAAATTTCTCAGTCGATACCTGCCTTCTTTCTCTTAAATCGTCTGAAATTTTAAAAAACTTCTAAATAAACTGTTAACAAAATCAAGAGGCAAGATCTTGAAGTCTAAAAAATTATCCCGATTTTCATCAAAATCAAAATCTTACTGGTCATCATATAGCTCAAAAAATAAGCTCTCTTCAGTCAACCAGAAAAATGGAAATTCTTCTGAGAAAGAATCAATTTTAGAAGAAAAGTATAATTCTGTAGGTAACCATAAAGAAAAAATTTTTAATTCCACCAAGATCCAATCTAATATAACTAAAACAAAACCTATTCATCATATGCTTAGACAAAAACTCCCTAAAAAAGAATTTTCAACTACAGAAAATAAAACAAGGATTAACCCTTACTTGAAAACGAAAGTACAAACAGCCTCAGGAGGTGAGCTAATCATTATGCTTTATGAAAAAGCGATAAGCCTTTTGTCTGGTTCTATTGATATTTTAGATAATGATTTTGAAATATCACAATCTCAAATCATAAGCGAAAAAATTCAAAGGGCACAAGAAATTATTCTTGAACTTTTGTATTCGCTAAATTTAGAGAGTGGGGGTGAATTTGAAAAAAAAATGTCTAGTATTTACAGTTTTATGAATAAGGAACTTTCTGAAGCTAACATTGAAAAAAAATCTAAACGCATTAAACCAATAGTTAATCAGCTAGAAGTCCTTTTAAATGCTTGGCGTAAAGCCAATGAACAACTAAAAAAACAAGACCCCCCTATTCACAAAAGCTCAGGAGATATTCAAATTGTCTAGTATCATTAGACATCCTAAAATTTATTACGACTTCTTACTTTATCAAAAAAATCTCAATGCTTTATGGAATACACTTATGAAAAGCTTAGAGAATCAAGAAAAGTCTATTTTAATTGAAGATCTAGAAAATCTAGAGTTTTGGATTAAGAGAGAAGAGAACGCAAAAGAAAGTTTTTTAGATCTCTGGAAAATTTATTATTCTCTTTTCAAAGATTTTTTAAAATTAGGCTATATCAATCAATCTGAAGTCAAAAAATTCAAAACTTACTGGCAAAAACAAAAAACCCATTATCTTTTAAAAAAAGATGCTCTCTTAAAAATTCTCAAAGAATTATCAAAAAAGATCTCTCAAGACTATTTAGACTTGGTAAAAAATACTCCCTTTAGACTAAAAGCACCTTTCCATTCAAGCCCACAAACTTTAGAATTATTTATATGAAAAAATCTAATTCTTTTCCTAATGAAAAAACTATTTATTTAATTGATGGTCTTAGTTTAATTTTTCGATCTTATCATGCTTTCAAAGATAGACCACTTCTTAATACAGCAGGGGAAAATACGAATGCTTTTACAGGATTCTTTAGAACTCTCTTTTCTGTTATAAAGCAAAATAATCCCTGTTATTTAGCCGTTGTTCTCGATAGTAAAGAACGCACATTTCGTTATGATATCTATTCAGAATATAAAGCCAATCGTTCATCTCCTCCTTCTGACCTCATTCCTCAAATTTCTTGGATAAAAGAAACCCTTAAAGCAATGAATATTGCTACCTTAGAAAAATCTCGCTATGAAGCTGACGATCTTATGGCCTCTATCGCTCTCAAAGCCTATTCTCAAGACTTTTATACTTATATATTATCTCCAGATAAAGATCTGTTACAAGTTGTCAATGATAAAATCCATATTTTGAAACTTGATAAAGGGGGATCTCTTATTCTTGGTCCACAAGATATAAAAGAAAATAGAGGCATATGGCCTTCTCAGATGAGAGATTATTTAGCCCTTGTGGGAGACGCTTCTGATAATATTCCTGGTGTTAAAGGAGTAGGAGAAAAGACAGCGAGTAAACTATTAAAAGATTATGAAAGCCTTGAAGGAATTTACCTCAATATTGAAAAAATCAAACCAAAACTAACCCAAGAGCGCCTGAAAAAAGGGAAAGAAATGGCTCTTTTAAGTTATAAATTAGCTAATCTAGAAACAGAGCTTGAAATTATTGAGACTTTTGAAACTATACAATTTAGTCATCCCTCTTTAGAGGCGAAAAAGTACTTTCTTCAGCATAATACCCATTCACTCATTAAGACTCTGCAAGAACTCTCACAAGACACCTTGCCTTTATTTGCTAAAAAATTTGATAATGAAAATAGACAACAACTTACTGAGAAAAATTCTCAAAAAAGAGGGTCTTACCAAGCTATTGTTAATATTGATGAAGCAAAAATTCTTCTTAAGAAAGCTCTAGAAGCTCCTTTTATTGTTATAGATACAGAAACTTCTGGTCTGAACTTTCTTACATCAGATCTCTTAGGAATTTCCTTATGTTATGAATCTGAAAAAGCCTACTATTTTCCCATACAAACGCAAGAAGGATCACATTGGGATCTTAATCAACTACGAAACCTTTTCAACACTTTCTTTTCACAAAATCCTAAAATAATAGGACACAATATTAAATTTGATTGGCATATTCTGTTAGCTAATAATTTTATAATTCCTACAGCTTATGCAGATACTATGATTATGTCGTGGCTTCTTGATAGCTCTTCTTCTCTTAAAATGGACTATTTAGCAGAAAAGTACTTACAAGGTTATCAATGTATTGCCTTTAAAGAAATTGTTCCTAAAGGTAAAAATTTTGCTCAAGTACCTTTAGAGCAAGCTGTTGAATATGCTGCTGAAGATGCCGATATTACTTTAAGGCTTTTTAAGATATTATTAACATTAATAGAACGAGAAGAGTCTCTTAAAGATCTTCTTTTTAATCTAGAAATGCCTTTGCTAGAAATTCTCACAGAAATGGAACACAAAGGTATCTTAATTCAACCCAAGCAATTAGAAAAAATCAAAGGCCTTATAGACGAAAAAGTATTAAATTTAGAAGGAGAAATCTTTAAAGAAGCAGATGAAAAATTTAATATTTTATCCTCACAACAAACACAGTCTATTCTCTTAAAACTCAATATTGCCAAATCAAAAACTTCTTCGCCAAAGAGCTTTTCTACAAGCTCTTTAAGTCTTAAAAAACTAGATGTTACTAATCCTATTGTGAATAATATAGTACTCTACAGATCCTATAAAAAACTTTTAAACAGCTATCTCAACACACTTCCTGCTCTATCTGACCCTAAAACAGGTCGTATTCATACCTCCTTTTTTCAACCAGGTACAGAAACAGGAAGATTGTCTTCTCAACGTCCGAATCTTCAAAATATTCCCGCCAGTGAAGAGGAAGGTAGAGAGATTCGGAGCGCCTTTATTGCTAAGAAAAACTATAAACTCATTTCTGCTGATTACTCTCAAATTGAACTCGTTGTTTTAGCTCACTTAAGTCGTGATCCTATCTTATGTGAAAGTTTCAACAAAGGAGAAGATATTCATAATCAAACCGCTAGAAGGCTTTTCAACACACAAGAAGTCTCTGCTGAACAAAGGCGCATTGCTAAAACAATTAACTTTGGTGTTCTTTATAAAATGTCAGCTTATAGATTAGCTTCTGAACTAAAGATTCAATTTAAAGAAGCAAAAGAATTTATTGATGACTACTTTAAAACTTATGAAAAGATACAAGTTTTTTTTGATGAACAAATATCTTATGTACAAGAAAAAGGATACTCAAAGACAATTTTAGGCCATAAAAGATACCTTAAAGGTATTTCTTCTCTTAACCATATAGAAAGATCTGAAGCTGAAAGAGCCGCTATTAACAGTATTATCCAAGGATCAGCCTCTGATATTGTCAAAGTCGCTATGCTGAGAGTTTCAGAATGTCTTAAAAAAAAGAATCTTAAAACAAATATGCTCTTACAAGTTCACGATGAACTTGTCTTTGAAACCCAAGAAGATGAGGTAGAGACAACGACTCAATTAATCAAAAAAGAAATGGAGAATGCCTTTCCATTATTTGTTCCCCTTAAAGTGAATATTAAAGTAGGTGATTCATGGGGATACATGCAAGAGTTATAGGAATTTGCGGTTCCGCGGGTAGTGGCAAAAATACGATCACTGATATGATTTCTGATAAGGGAGATTATGAAATTATTGATGCTGATATCTTAGGACATCAAGCCTTAGAAAATCAAAAAGAAGTTATTATTCAAATCTTTGGAAAAAATATTGTTAACGATAGAGGAAAAATAGAGAGGGAAAGGCTAGGAAAACTTGTTTTTGGTAACTCTCATCTCCTTAAAGAGCTAGAAAAGATTGTCCACCCATGGATGAAACAACAAATCAGTGAAAAATTAGTAACACAGATAAATTGCAAATTTCTTATCAATGCCGCCTTACTTTATACTATGAAACTTGATTCTTTTTGCGATACAATAATTATTGTATCAGCTCCTTGGTGGATTAGACTTTGGAGGCTTTGGCAAGGAAGAAAAATCCCTCTTCTTTATGCCTTTAAAATTATTATCTCTCAAGAAAATTTAATTAAAAAAAACCCTAAAAATTACTTTATCAAAAATCATAGATCACTTGCTAAACTAAAAAACATCATAGATAATCTAGAATTATAGAATGTTCTGATTTTAAAGGAAACTATATGCATTTAGAGACTGAAGAAGAAATCAAGAATGATACATGGGAAGAAGATAAAGAAATCAAAAATGAGCAAAAAAGTCTCCTAATTATTTTAGCTTCTTTAGTTATTCTTTCTACGGCTGTTGTTTTAGGTATTTTCCTTTTCTTTCCTTTTAACTTTCAAAAGAAATCTCCTATCATTGTTGAAGAAAATACTCCCGATCAAGAATCCTCTCTGAGTGAATCAAATCGCTATATTGCTCAAATTCATCAACAGAGTGATGAAGAAAAATCGCAATCTTCTTCTGAAGAAGAATTTTTTATTGAAATTATTCCAAAAGAAGATCAAAATCAAACTAAAGAAGAAAAATACAAAACAGAGAAAGATAATTCTCAAGCTTTTCGAAAAACAGTACCAAAAGCTTCTCAAATTTCTTCTGGTACTGCTATTGATGAAATAGTAAATAATCCACCAATTTCTGAGAAAAACCCGAAAACTATTATTAGTAATAATCAAAAAATTAAACCTTCTCCTCTCCCTAAAGAAGTAAAATCTCAAAAACAAAAATCGACAGTCATACTTAAAAAGAAACTTGATCCTGTTGATTTCTTTTGGATTCAAATAGGATCTTTCTCTGAAGAGAAACTAGCAGAATCTGCTATATCTCAGCTAAAACTTGAAGGATTTGAAGCAAAAAAGCTAAGTTTTAATAATGGAAAAACAACTTTTACAAGAGTACGTTTAGGGCCTTATGACAAAAAATCAGAAGCTGATAAATTTCTTGGTTGGATAAAAGAAATAAAGGGATTTAATGAAAGTTATGTTATTAAGTCAAATCGATAATAATCTTTCTTTTTACCAATTATCTTGAGAAAGGCTCTTAAACCTTTCATATTTATCCTTATAGAGGTGGCGCAGTCTGTTAGAAGGTTCATAAACTTTTTGAACTCTAACCATAGCCTCTACTCCTTGTTCAATATTATCAAAAACTCCCATACCTAAAAGACCTAAAATAGCATTCCCCAAAAGTTCTGCATCAGGACAAACCATATATTCAATAGGTATTCCTATCAGATCTGCTTTTAAAGTATTCCATAAATCGATTTTAGACTGTCCTCCCGACACCCTAACACTCTTATTATTAATCTTCAAACCAGCAGATTCCCACTCTTCATAAATAGCCCTTAAAGAAAATCCTATTGCCTCTAATCGTGCCCTTAAAAGAGCCCAATTAGTTTCTAATTGAGAAGAACCAAAAAAAATACCATCTTTCAATTGAAAATTCCATAAAGGAGCTTTTGGAGATAAATAAAAAATAGAATCGTATGGTCCCATAGAAAGAACATATCTGAGAGTTTGTTGATATGTTAATAATTCTTTAGAAGAGTATCGACTATAATCTATAGCTATCCCAGTATAAGACATAACAGATCCAATATTCCAAACACCTTGAGGAAGTTGAGGTAGACAATAAAACTGATCTAATTCTAAAGATTGCGACTGGCATAAGTTAAAACCCTCTGAAGTACCAGCTCTATCTGTTAACATTCCCTCCTTTATAGATCCCATTCCAATAAGACAGCTTAGATAATCGATTCCTCCCAGTACAACAGGAATGCTTTGTTTAATAAATGAAAATGTACTTTTAGTTTTTCCAATAATAGTTCCTGAAAGGACAAAAGGAGCCATCTTAGAAAGATCTAACCCATGATTTTCAATCTCTAACCTAGACCAAAAATAAGGATTATAACTTTCACAAGGAGTAGCAGTAGCTTTTTCTCCTGTTAAGAGATATACAAAATATTCTGAAACAGTTAAAAAGGTAGACACTGAGTTATAAATTTCAGGATATCCTTTTTTAAATGCCTTTAAACCTGCTATATAGAAAGAAACTGTATTTTCTATCCTTTTAGTTCCACCTAAATGATGAATAATAGGCTCAAGTGCTTTTCCTTCTGAATCTATTCCTATCAAAGAAGGCGCATTAGCACTCAGAGAAATAGCATTAATTCTTTGAGAAGAAGTTTTAATTATATCTTGAAGCGTTCCAAAAAATGCTCTTTCCCATAATTTAAGAGGAAAATTTTTGAAAGAATCAAAATTTTCTATATCAGTATAAAATACTTGCTTTAAGTATTCTATTTCTCCTTTCTCTGTTACTAAAGCCCCTTTAAGACTGCTAGTCCCAATATCCACTGATAAACAAAGAGCCAAAAATCACTCCTCTTTTAATAACAACTTTTGAATTTGAAGACTACTATCCAATAAGCTCGCCATACTAATATTCTGATGAATTCTCCATATAGCCTCAGAAAATAATTTTGAGACACTTGCTTGTCTATACCATGACGTCTCTAAAAGATATTCATCATGATATACAGCATTTGTTCCTATGAGAATATCAAAATAACCTTTCTCATAAGCCTTCTGAAAAGATTCTATAGCATTTCCCGAAAAAAGAGGAAGACTAACAGCTGCAATGATTCTCTTAGCCTTCATTTCTTTAAGATGTTTCATAGCTTCTATAAGAGTCCCTCCTGTTCCAATCATATCGTCTGCCATAAAAACATTCTTATCAGAAACATTCCCTAAAAGTCGGTGACTGATAATATTAGAATTCTGTGCATCAAGAGATACTCGTGAATAATCTCTCTCTTTATAAAGGAGAGCTAGGGGTCTTTTTAAGTTTGAGGCATAATACTTGTTTCTATCAACAGCTCCTGTATCAGGAGATACCATCACTAAATCAGGATCTTTAAGAGAAATAACCTTCCTTAAAGATTTACAGATTTGATAGGCAGGTAAAAGATTTTCCATCTTAAGAGATTTAAAAGAATTTTCTATAGCTCTTGAATGAATATCTAGTGTAAGAATTAAATTAACCCCTAAAGACTCTAATATTTGAGCGATTCTTGCTGCACTCAAGGCCTCTCTCCCTTGTCTTCTATCTTGTCGTGCATAAGGATAAGCTGGTAAAACGAGATTAATTGATCGAACAGAGGCATGATAACAAGCATCAATAACGGTAAATAAAAGCATTAGATGATCATTAACAGACAAGAGTTCTTTTCTCTCATCTTGTTCATTAAGAGATATCGGATATCCATTAAAAGCATCTTGAAAGATATAAATATCTTTTCCACGAATACTCGAAAGAATCTCAGCCTTGAACTCACCATTGGCAAATTTAATAAACTTAGTATCAATAAAAAAATTTTCTTTTTGCATTAAATTATAATGAGAATTGCTATATGGTTCATAAACTTGTTGAGTCATCTCACTAATGAGAGAAAGTTTTTTTTGTATCTCTTGTTTTGAAAGCTTTTTATTAAAAGAAAGAGCCTGTAAATTATCTTCTATATCTTGGCTAAGATAGTTATGAAGATGTTCTACTACCTCTCTTGTAAATTCTCTTGAACCTGGACAAGCTATAACGCCAATACTCTCGAGTTTAGATAAAAAAACCATGTAAGCCCTACTTTGTTTAACTAGAATTAAATTTAATTTTTAATATCGTAAATAATGGTTACCTGACGTTCTACTACAATATCTTGAACATTTAAAGGCACTGTTAAAACAGAAGAATCTGCTGATGACCTAGCTATACTATCTTGTAAGTAAAGATTTTTCTGACGAGGAAAAGAACCCTCTGAAACATCATCAGGAAGAATAGAAAAAATTCCTTTAAGTTTCACTCCTGCTGATTTTGCCATGACAGAAGCTTCCTCTTTGGCTATTTCAATGGATTTTTCTAGTGCTTTTCTTTTAAGAGATGTCTCATCTTTTAAGAAAAAATCTACAGAAAAGTCAAAAAAGGATTCTTTTTGTGTTTTTATCTGAGAAAGAGCATTAAAGGCTTTTTGTACAAGCTCCTCATTGAAATCGAGCTCAAAAGAAAACCCTTTGCTAGCTTTGTAACCTATAACAATACTCTTTTTTAAAGTCTCACTCCACTGTTTCTCTGTTGTTACCTGATAGTTTGTCATCTTTAAAGTATTAAGAGGAATATTTTGACTTTCTAGTAAGTTTAGAATCTCTTTATGTTTTTTCGTAACTTCCAAAAGAGCCTCTTGAGAAATATTTTTTAATGATCCTACAGAAAAATGAATTCTTACTCCATCAGGCATAGCACTTGCTTTACCTAAAGAATGAACCATTAAAGTCCTCTGTGAAGACCCATCTTCAACAAAACTCCATTTATATGTTATACAGCCTAAGAAAGCACCAATAACAATAAGATACAAAAATTCTCTTGAGAAAATTTTATCAAAAATCATCATTTAAACCTCTCTAGATTAATTTCTATAAACCTAAAATACATGAGACTTCAAAAAATAATAAATTCAAGACCTACACCTACTTTTAGGAAAGAAAGAGAATAATCCCTAGTGTTAATAGCCCCTACTAATTCTGTCATTAAGGGTCCTACACTTAAACGAAATCCCAAATCAAATTTAGGTTTTAAGTAATTTTCTAACATATTAGCTGAACCTATCATAAAATCAAAACTCATTCCTGAAAGCAAAGAAAGTCTCATAAGAAAAAGATCCATTCCTAAATAAATCCTTGGGGAGAGACTAATGATAGTCGTTGTCAGATTTGAGTTATCAAAATTACGAAAATTATTAAAAGATGTATATCCTTCTCCACCAATCTGAAAGATTGACCAATCCCATCCTAACTGAGAATAAATACCATACCTTAGAGATGACTGCAAACTATTCATTTGCTGTTTAAGATGTACAATATCTTCTGATGAAATCTTATCTTGATCCATTTTTGAGATAGTCTTTCCTATTCGAGATAACTCTGAAATTGGAAAGTTCGCATCTAATCCCCATCTAACACTGAAATCAGCAACAAGAGGAAAAGAAAATAAAAGAACTAGGAAGAATAAAAATCCCTTTTTCATAACAAATACCTACTTAATTTATAATACTGATGATAGTATTGCCTTAATTTTTGATAAAACCCATTTCTTTAACCCATTCTTTTTCTAAAAGAGAATTAGAGCCTTTTTCATATACGAATCTTCTTAAATAAAATTCAGAAGATTTTTTATCTTTTTTTAAAAACCAAGATAGATAAGCTAAATTATATAAAATTTCAGAATCTGTGGGTAGTTTTTTATTTAAATTTTGATAAACCTCATAAGAAAAATTATAGTCTTTCTCAATGAAGAAAAGGTATGCTTTTAGTTTCATAACAAAAGTATTGTCTGTGAAAAATTCTTCTAAAATAGCCAATTTTTTTTTAGCTTCTAAATATTTTTTTTCTTTAATTAAAAGTAAAATTTCATTATATCTTACCTTCCAGCTAAGGGAATTTTTTTTTAATGACGCTGTATTAAAAGTTGAATCTAGTTTAAGTTTTTTCTCACAATCTACGGAGTGATGACAATCAAGCAAAGAAGAGGAAATTCTAGTTAAACAACTATTTAAGAAAAGGCTATAAATAGAAAATCCTAAAGATAGAGTGAAAAATTTGAAAAACTTAAAAGCTATTGTCATAAAAATAATTATCTGGTAGCATGTTCCCTTGACAACCTCAAGAAGACTTAAATCTAGCTATTATCCTCTTTATATGGTGTAAAATCTATTTTTGAGAAAAATTAAAGAGGAAATATAAAAATATTAGTTATGCTCTCTGTAATTAAAGACAGACTAAACTATACAAGGAGAAACTTCAATGGATCTGAGTAAAATCCGAAATATCGGAATCAGTGCTCACATAGACTCAGGAAAGACAACACTTACTGAACGTATCCTTTTTTATTGTAATAAAATTCATTCTATTCACGAAGTTAGAGGAAAGGATGGCGTGGGTGCCACAATGGACTCTATGGAACTAGAAAGAGAAAGAGGTATTACCATTGCCTCAGCTGCTACCTTTGTGAATTGGAAAGACAAATTTATCAACATAATTGATACACCTGGACACGTAGACTTCACAATCGAAGTTGAAAGAGCTCTAAGAGTTCTTGATGGGGCTATCCTTGTTTTATGTTCTGTAGCAGGAGTTCAATCTCAATCAATCACCGTTGATCGTCAATTAAAACGATATAGCGTACCAAGACTTGCTTTTATCAATAAGTGTGATCGAACAGGGGCTAATCCTTACAGTGTAACACAGCAGCTTAAAGAAAAATTAGGCTTAAACGCAGTTATGATGCAAATACCTATAGGACTTGAAGAAAACCATCAAGGCATGGTCGATCTCATTAATATGAAAGGGTATCTTTTTGAAGGAAGCGATGGGACAGAGATCCAAGAAATTGAAATTCCTGAAGATCTTAAAGAAGAAGCTGCCCAAAAAAGAGAAGAAATGTTAGATGCTCTCTCCCATTTTAATGATGAAATTACAGATCTCATTCTCGAAGAAAAAGAAGTTCCTGTATCTCTTATTTATTCAACAATAAGAGAGGCTACTATAACCTTAAGTCTTTGTCCTGTTTTTTTAGGATCAGCCTATAAAAATAAAGGTGTACAGTTACTCCTAGATGCTGTTAGCCGATACCTGCCCGCTCCAGACGACATAGAAAACAAAGCACTTGATCTCAATAAAGATGAGCAAGAAATTACTCTTAAACCAGATCCTAGTTTACCTACAGTAGCTCTCGGGTTTAAACTTGAAGACGGTCAATATGGTCAGCTAACCTATGTAAGAGTTTATCAAGGGTCTATAAGAAAAGGCCAAGAGTTAATGAATGTTCGCTCTAGAAAAAAATTCAAAGTAGGGCGTTTGATAAAAATGCACTCAAACCATATGGAAGATATTGAAGAATCAATGGCAGGAGATATAGTAGCTCTTTTTGGAATTGATTGTGCTAGTGGTGATACCTTCTGCGATCCAGTTCTCAACTACTCTATGACTTCTATGTATGTCCCAGAGCCTGTTATCTCCCTTTCTATAAAAGCTAAAGATAAAAAATCATCAGACAATATTGGTAAAGCCCTTAATAGATTTACTAAAGAGGATCCTACTTTCAGAACATTTGTAGATCCAGAATCCCAAGAAACAATTATTCAAGGCATGGGAGAACTCCACTTAGAAGTTTATGTTGAAAGAATGAAAAGAGAATACAAAGCTGAAGTTGAAACAGGTGCTCCTCAGGTAGCCTATAGAGAAACCATATCTCAGCGAGCCGATTTTAATTATACCCACAAGAAACAAACTGGTGGCTCTGGTCAATATGCACGTGTAGCTGGATTTATTGAACCTTCCAGTGAAGGCAACTTTGAGTTTGTTAATATGATCAAAGGAGGAGTTATTCCTACTGAATTTATTCCTTCTTGTGAAAAAGGATTTAAGTCAGCTTTAGAAAGAGGAGCTCTTATTGGTTTTCCAGTTGTAAATGTCAAAGCAACCATTAATGATGGCCAATTTCATGCTGTTGATTCCTCAGATATGGCTTTTCAACTAGCTTCCCTTTTTGCCTTTAAAGAGGTCTATGAAAAAGCAAAGCCCGTTATCTTAGAACCTATTATGAAAGTGACAGTTGAAGGTCCTATGGAGTTTCAAGGTAATATACAAGGATCTATCAATCAAAGAAGAGGAATTGTTATTAACACTGGTGGTAATGAAACTTACTGTCAAATAGAAGCTGAAATTCCCTTAAATGAAATGTTTGGTTATTCGACAACTCTTAGGTCCCTTTCTCAAGGAAAAGCTGAATTTTCTATGGAATTTGAAAAGTATTCTCCTGTTCCTGCTGGTCTTACAGAGGAACTTAAAAAGAAATTTTCTAGTAGAAAACGTTAGAAGATAAAAATTTACCCTTAGAAAGAAAGCCACTCAATCTAAGGGTGGCTTTTTTATTTTAAGTTAGAACTACTACGCATCATTAGAAGAGAAAAAATTAATAAGATACGGCATTTGAAAGCTCAAGGAGGAAAACGGATAATGGATAATAAATTTGTTTCAATGGGATGGAAAAGAAAATCCCAAAATCTAAGTTTAGAAGAGATTAACGGTAGTGTTAAAATACCCCAAAATGCAAACTTTTGGAGAAAACTGTTTGCCTTTTTGGGGCCTGGTACACTAGTTGCTGTTGGATATGTTGATCCCGGTAACTGGTCAACCTCCTTAGCTGGTGGTTCTCGTTATGGTTATAGTCTTTTAAGCATAATTTTAATTTCTTCTCTTTTAGCCATGTTCTTTCAAGAAATGTCTGCTCGCCTTGGTATCGCTACTAATATGGACTTAGCTCAGGCAACTAGAAATGCCACTGGTAAAAAAACTTCTTTCTTTTTATGGATATTAACAGAAATGGCTATTATAGCTACAGATATAGCTGAAGTTATTGGTTCGGCTATTGCTTTAAACTTACTATTTCATTTACCATTAGTTATAGGGGTTACGATAACTACACTAGATGTTATGCTTTTACTCGCTCTTCAGAAAAAAGGATTTCGTCTTATAGAGGCTCTTATCGCTGTCCTTATGTTAACCATTCTTCTTGTCTTTCTTTATGAGGTTTTGCTATCAAATCCTGATACTTTTTCATTGCTATCAGGTTATATTCCTAGCCATCAAATTCTTTTCAATCCTGATATGCTCTTTATCTCTTTAGGTATCTTAGGTGCTACCATCATGCCTCACAACTTATATTTACACTCTGCTATTATTCAAACTAGAGAACTAAAAAATGATTTAACTTACCAAAAAGAATTTGTTAAGTTTATGAGAATTGATACCTTTGGTTCTTTAACAATTGCTTTCATTATTAACTCCTTAATTCTTATCTTAGGGGCTTCAGCCTTTCATAATAGCCATCATATTATTGAAGAAATACAAGATGTTTATAAATATATCAATCCGACTCTTGGAGTAGCCTCAGCTGGTACTCTTTTTGCTATTGCTCTTCTAGCTTCAGGACAAAATTCAACAATAACTGGTACGATAACAGGACAAATTGTTATGGAGGGTTTTATTAACTTAAAAATTTCTCCATGGTTAAGACGCCTTATTACTCGCTTAATTGCCATTATTCCTGTTCTTTTAATAACTCTTCTTTATGGTGAATCTGGCACAGGAAAATTGCTTTTATGGAGTCAAGTCATTCTTAGTTTACAGTTACCCTTTTGCCTTATACCTTTGCTTCTTTTTACAAGTGATCCTAAAAAAATGGGATATTGGAAAAATTCTTTAAAAACAAAAATTATTGGCTGGATAGCTTCTCTTTTAATTATTTCTCTTAACTTATTTCTTATAATTTACATAATTTTTACAGGAAGTGAAATTGGATAAAAATTAATACTAATCACAAAAATAAAAGAAAGCACTTCTACTTTTTATAAAATTGACAATTTTTTCTCTTAATGCTATTTTAAATTAACTTTATAGTCTTCCAGACATTATGAAATGTCTGGATCTTGAAACAATTAAATAAGGAGTTGGTCATGGCTAATGAAAATCGTAATGTCTTTGATCCTAAAGCTTTCGATCCAAACAAATATAGTCAGAAAAGCTATTCTGTTGTCCAAAATACACTAATCAATCATGCTTTTGCATGGATGGGTGTAGGACTAGCTTTGTCAGGTCTAATAGCATTTTTTGTATCAGGTACTCCTGCTCACATATATTTCTTACAAAATCCTTGGATATCTATTGGGTCTATTATTGTTCAATTTGGCCTTGTCTTTGCTATTTCTGCTGGTGTTACAAGTCAACGTATCTCAGCTTCTGCTATGATAATGTTTTTCCTTATTTACTCATGTCTTATGGGCCTATCATTAGCTAGTATTTTTCTTGTCTATACGAACCAATCAGTTTATGGTGTTTTCTTCATTTCAGCCGCTATGTTTTTAGCCACTGCCCTATATGGGTACACAACTAAATCAGATCTTACACAACTGGGTAACCTATTAGTTATGATGCTCTTAGGACTAGTCATAGCTACAGTAGTAAACATATTTCTTCGAAGCAGTGCTCTTAGCACTATAGTAAGCTTTCTAGGCGTTATAATATTTGTTGGTCTAACAGCTTACGATACTCAAAAACTTAAAGAAATTGGCAATGGATTAAACAAAGGAAGTGAAGAGTACAGCAAAGCATCTATATGGGGAGCTCTTACCTTATATCTAGACTTTATCAATATCTTCCTTTTCTTACTAAGACTTATGGGTAATAATAGAGAAAATTAGTCAATATAAAAAAGCTCAAAGTTAAAGGTTGTTTTGTTTATGAGCGAAAATCTAATTGTTGATGAGAGAAGTCTAGATACAGTCTTTCGAGAAGATTTTAATTTTAAAGGTACCGCTCTCTGTCAAAAGTCTATTATGATAAAAGGGCAATTTGAAGGACGTGTCGTTGTTGAAGAAGATATATACATAAGCTCAACAGGTACAGTTAAAGCCGACATGGAAGCAAACAATCTTATTCTTCAAGGCAACTACAAAGGTAGTTCTAAGATAAAAGATACTTTAAGTCTACATCAAACTTCTCTTTTTGAAGGTAACGCTTCAGTGTCTTCATTTGAGGCAAAAAAAGGAAGTTTGTTTAATGGAATTCTCAAAATGACTATCCCTTCTAGTAATAATAAGGAAGAAACTAGTGAATAGAAATTATCTCTTATCTATACTTATTTTAATTTATCCTCATTTCAATTTATTCTCTCAATCAACAATACAAGAAACAAGCCCTTCTGTTTTAACTAACCTTGATAACAATAAACAACAACCGAAAACTTCTTTTAAAGATGCTCTTAGCCTATACAACCAAGAAAATTTTAATGAAGCTATTCGCCAAACAAATATTGAAATTTCTCAAAACTCCCAAAATATGGATGCAAGAATTATTCAATCATGGTCTTTGGTTTCTCTTGGAAGATATGAAGAAGCAGAAAATCTGTCAATAGAGTCTCTTAAAATAAATTCTAGTGATATAAGATTTATTGAAATTTTAGGAGAAATATATTTTTACCAAAAAAAATGGGATTTAGCTTTTAACCAATTCGCTAAGTATATTCAAATAGCCCCTAAAGGAATAAGAATAGGTCGTGTTTACTCATTTTTAGGTGATATGTATCTTGTTCAAGGAAAAATTTTTGAATCTGAATTCGCTTATACAATAGCAACTCAAATCTTATCTAAGTCTTCCTCTTTATGGCTCAAATTAGGGGAAATTAGATTAAGACTAAAAAATGATAAAAGTGCCAGAATGGCCTTTGAGAAGACTTTAGAAATTGAACCTAAGCAACCTCAAGCTATATCTTATATTCAGAATCTTTATAAATCAAAAAATTAAGATTTATTCCAAAAATCCGTTGACAAATCAATGTTGATATTCTATAGTCTGTCTTGTCGCTATGACGATGGGCTGATAGCTCAGCTGGTAGAGCAATTCCCTTTTAAGGAATGGGTCCCAGGTTCGAATCCTGGTCAGCTCATCTTGCCTCCTTCGTCTATCGGTTAGGACATCTCCCTTTCACGGAGGAAAGAGGGGTTCGATTCCCCTAGGAGGTAAAGAAGAACTGTAGTATAACGGTTCTTTTTTATTGCCATTTCCTAACTCTAATCTTTTCTTGGTTATTCAATGAAATCTCAAATAAAAATAAGCGTCTTGTAAAATTCTTATGACATAATCCCAATATTTATGGAGAGTGGGAAAAGCTTTTTACTTTATCAAGAGTATCTTTATCAGATTCTTTTTTCAAAATAGAGAGAAAAAACTTAAACTATTAAAAAGGCCTTTGTTTTCACTTTTGAAAGAACAAAGACCTAGATATGAACTGTTAATTAGATAACTTATTTATCAGATTTTTTAGGATGAAGAATTACCTCTTTCAGTTGATTAAAATCTATAATAAACTGACTTAGTTCTTTCAATCTTTCAGAAGTAATAGTTTTTGTATATTCTTCTATATCTTTATGGTTAAAAGCTTCAGAGAAGAATATGTGTTCAGAAATATACTGTGCCCAGTAGGAGTTCTGATCATAATATTTTTTATAAGTGTTATTTATATATTTCTGAAGATAAGTTATCGTATCATTATCAAATCCCTGTTCCTGACCTTTTTTAATGATATTCAATATAGCTTCACGTACTGTTTTAAACTTCTGAGGAGAAGTTGTAAAAGATATGGTAAAAATAGTCTTAAAACTATCATTAATTCCAGTAGCACTATTAATATTCACACCTATATTATAGATTCCTGACATCTTTTCTCTCACTTCATCTATGAGAGCTTTTTGATAAGCATCACTTAAAGCCTTACTCATAATATAAAAGTCCTCAGGATCCTTTATTTTTAAGGAATTTTGAGTAAAAGATAGTTTAGCTGTTATGCGTTGTTCGGGGTCATTATAGAGATTTTCTTTGTAGACTCCTTCTCTCAATGGGACAAACTCTTTCTTTGAGATAGAATCCACAGGTTCCGTTGACATACTTCCTAGATATTGCGCAGTCAGTCTTTTTAACTCCTCAACCTGTATATCCCCCACAAAAACTAAAGGAAATTCTCTTAAATTTGAAAAATTCTTTTTGAAAAATTGCTTATTCCTCTCAGGAGATAAATCAAGAGGAATATCCTCCTTATCAAAAATATAAGGATTATTACCATAAAGAGCTTCATCAACTTTTTTTCTAAAAGGGTATAGGTAGTCTTTTTGGTTATTAGAAATACTTTCTTTTACTTCTTGAACATATTTATCAATAGCTTCTTTATCAACTCTGGGTTCGACTAAAACAAGGTATAGTGTTTTAAAAAATTCCTCTTGACTAGTTATTCTAAACATCCCTTCTATTGATCTTCTATTCGCGATAATATTTTCAGAAAAAGAAATATCAAAAGAAAAAGGATATAGAAATTGATCTAACTCTGATTTTGAGAGATTTCCTAACCCAGAGTTGCTTAATAGATATGGAGCTGCTGAAACTTCTATATACTCTTTAGCCGAAAAATCACCTATGACCCCTTTAGCTAAACTAGAAAGTAGAATACTATTGGGTGAGAAGTTTGTCTTTTTAAAATACACTTTTACACCATTGGTTAATTCCCAACTGTGCATGTCGAGAGATTTTATATATTCCTCATGATAAATAGGCGTTTTTTCAAACTTGTGATCTGTTAAGCTAGGAATCTTTTTAAGAGTATAGCCTTCCATTTTTGATTGTTCAGCTTCTTTCCAAAGATCTTCTACCATCTGCTGTGTTATTTTTTTACTTGTCTCAGAACTAGATGAATATAAAGTCTTAAAAGACATATCACTAAGTTCTTCTTTTAAACGTTTGTTAATCTCTTTTAGTGAAAGTTTATCTAAAAAATCTCTCCTGATTTGACAACTCTGTTCTATAGAAGGCCAATAAGAAAAATCCTTTAAAAAATAAAAAGCTAAATTTAAAGCTAAAGATGAAGAAGAAATTTTTGATCTATTATCAAAAAAAGAATCAATACTATCTAGTTCAGCTCTTTTGTAAAGATCTAGTTCTTCTTCTAAAAATCCCTCTTGAGATAAACGTTTTAGCTCTTGAAAGATAGTTACAAGACCTTCTTTCTCCTTACCACTAAAAAAACCTATCTGATAGAGAGGAAAAACTGAAGATTGTCTATCGAGAGAAGCTTGTAAATAAGAAGACCTGTAATATCTATAGATATATTGAAAAGAAGGTTGAGAACTTCTATTAAAAAGATCTGAAAAACGACGAGAATACAAACTACTGATTGTCTCTTGTAATAACAACTCCTCATCTAAAGTTCTTCCTATCCGATCACCTTTAAGAGATTTGAGAGGATGAGATGTATTAAAAATGAAAAGTGTAGGAGACTTTACTTCTTTATCAGAAAACTCTTCAAAATTAACTGACTTTTGAGGAATATCAAAGGAATGAAGATTTTTAAGAATTTGTGACTCTTTCTCTTCAGCTATCTTTAATAGATTTTGATCATTAGTAAGATCTTTAAAAGATTCCTTAACAAGATCTTCCACTTTTTGCAAGTCTAGATTATCTCCTACAATAACAACTGATGCCCTTTTAGGTTGATACCACAAATTATAAAACTTTAAGAAATCATCGCGATTAAACTTCTGAATAAGATCTTCTTTACCTATAGGGTTGCGATCAACAAAAGGTTTATAACCTAAAAAAGAATAAATAGCCTCAGAATAGCGAGAAGGAAAACCTTCTCTTCTAAGCTTTTCTTGTAGAACAATATCTCTCTCAATATTTATCTCTTTTTGATCAAATTGAGCAAACTTTAACCATTCTCTCATAATCTTAAGAGAAGTTTTAAGACTCTCATCATCTTCTAAAGACCCTTTTTTAATATCTAGCTGATAAACTGTTCTATCATAACTAGTAAAAGCATTTAAATCAGCTCCAAGATTCATTCCTTGACTCTCTAAAAAAGGAGTTAAAGAACGATTAGGAAAAGAAGGTATACCATTAAAAAGCATATGTTCTGTAAAATGCGCTATCCCTTGTTGTGAATCTTCTTCCATAAGCGAACCAGCTCTAACCACTAAACGCAAAGAAACAAAATCTTTGGGATAGGCATTAGGATAAATATAATATGTTAATCCATTTGAAAGAGTTCCTGTTTTCAGACTAGGGTTTTGAGAAATAGAGGAACTTCCACAAGAAACTAAGATACAAAGAAAAAATGAAAGAAGAACTTTTTTGAAAAAAAACAATTGTTTAACCATTTGATAACTCCGTAACACTTGTTTAGTACAATAAAAAAGAGAATTCTCTAATAAAACTATATTGATATCTAATGATTTTGCGTCTCATAAGCTGCCAAAAGATCATAACCAACATTATCTTTACTTTTTTTAGCTAACTTTTTAAAAAAATCTCTAAAATCATTACCTGAAAGAGTAATATGGAAATTTCCTAAAGTAAACGTATAAGAATCTTCTGCATTAGCAAAATTCTTTTTATAAAAAGAAACTAGATCCGTAGGCATTTGAATACTCAAAAAATCTAATCGATGACTATCATTTCCCCATAAATTTTTCCACGTGTCAGTAGCTTCTAAGCTAGTTTCTACTGCATATTGAGCTCCATCACTTCCCACTAAGGTAATGCTTTTAGGCCAATCTATAGATCCTTTTGTAGCTGTTATATAAAGACTTAAAAAAGCTGATTCTCTTTCAGGTGTTTTACTCTCCATCATATGATGTCTAAACCCTAACCTCATTTTAGCACCCTGTAAGTCTCGACTACCTGACTTACTTAGTCCATAATCTTCAGCAAATAAAAAAACTCCCTCTTCGATAACATTTGACACATTAAGAGACCACCCAGAATAGATAGCTCCCAAAAAAATCCCCAGTAATAATATCGTTCTTTTCATAACTTATACCTCCTTAGATTAAGTTCAAAAGTCATTCGTTATTAATCAATATAATTCCTTTTTATAAAATTCAAAAATCATATTTTTTTTAAATTATTATTTAAAATTTAATTTTGTGCAAAAATAAAATTTTTCATAATAAATAAAATAGGATACTTAAACTTATTTAATTTTTTATTTATAAATTGACTGGAATTAAATTCATTTTTTTATAATATATATTGAATATTATTCAATATATTAAAAAGGAGTTCTTAAATATGAACTTAGCTTTAATTTCTGCTCTTGTTTCTCATGCTTTATCTCAGTTTGTTATCAAAGGAATTATAGAGTGTATAAAAACAAGAAAGTGCAAACTTACATTTTTTATTAACACTAAATATGGAGGAATGCCCAGCAGTCATGCTGCATTAATGAGTGGTCTCACCTTTTACTTACTTTTCTCAGAGGGTATGAGCAACGCTACTAGTGTAGCCCTTGTTACCTCTTTTATCATAGATGTCGACGCTTTTTGTTTCAGAAAAAAAATTCAAATAGCTCTTAGTGAAATAAGTAAAGACTATTATGAGAGAGAAGACCTTATTCCATTTACTACCTCTTTAGGACATACACTATCAGAAGTTCTTGCTGGAACTTGCTTGGGATTTTGTGTTTCTCTCTCTTTATGGCTCATTCTGAATTCATAGCAACTACAGAAAACTTATTTATTCTTAATGAGAACATCCATTTTGACATTGAGATTCTGAGCAACAAGAAAATTTGTTATTAGCCTGAAAACTCTCTCCCTCTTCACAATCACCTACATAAAGAATTTCTACAGAGAATCTCAAATCTTTTCCTGCCATAGGATGATTAGCATCAAGAACAACTGTCTGAGAATTAACAGATTTTACATTGAAGACAATATCTTTAGGAAGCAACTTACCTAAAGAGTCTTCTATTTTTTGACCTTCTCTCATATCTCCTTTAGGGTCTATGACTGCACGTGGAAGAACTCTCATAAGCTCTTGATTAACTTCACCATAAGCATCACATGCTAAAACTGTAAACTCTAAAGATGATCCTTCAGAAAACCCTAATAAATTCTTCTCTAGCCCTAAAATAGCATCACCTCTTCCTAATACAAAAGTAAAAGGTCCGTTATGATCAGAAGATCCAAGTAAAACCCCTTCTAGAGATTGAAAAGAATATAAAATAGTCACTAAACTGCCTTTTTCTATTAACATAAATCAATACCTCTTTTTGAGATAAGTATACCTAACTAAATAAGAAAGGTCTTGACATCTTTTTGCCAAGACCTTTTATCTCAATCTACTGATGCCTAATCTTGAGGATCAAAATCATCTTTCCCTGCTCCACAAACAGGACATACCCAGTCATCTGGAAGATCTAAAAAATCAGTATCCTCAGAGGATGGATCATATAAATAACCACAAACATTACAAATCCATATCTGTCCTTTGCTGCTTCTATCACTCATACTTATTCCTCACCGTTTTTTCTCTGTATTTTATAAAACTAATATAAAATCTAGTTGTTTAAGATTCAAGTCAAAATTATTTTTTTAAATCCTCTTTCTATAGATCAAAAAATACTCAAAAGCATTAAGACCTTAATTCATAAGCTATCAAAACCTTTTCAAGAATATTCTCGATTTTTTGATGATAAACTTTATCCGTTGCCCAACGCCCTGTTAACTCATAGAAAGTTCTTGCACTACCTCGCTTAACTAAAAAAAACCTTGGATCCGTTAAAGGACTTTCAGGCATTTTAGTAGAAGCATAAGCTTTAAGATGTTGGATATGTGCTCTAATGCCTTCTTCTAAAGAGAAAAAAGAGGCTCCTGTTGACTGACCCCCAACAGCACCTATTCCTCCAAAATTATTTTGATTACGAGAGACAATTCCTTGATAATTGAGATATCCTGTCTCTAAAAGCATTTGAGCAATAGCAATATCATGATTAACCCCTTCTTTGCGAGATTCATCAATATATGTTCGGATGATGCGTAAAATATAGTTTTTATCTAAACTTGCATTATTTTTTGAAATAAAATGGAATAGAGATTCCTCTGTTAGTAACCCTTTGCTCATTATAAAAGGACTCACAGAAGCAAGACCTCCATTTGTGGAGAACAAGAAGGATGAGGAAGAAAGAATTATTAAAAAATAAAATATCAATATTAACCTATAGCGCATAAAAACCCACATTAACTATAAGCTTTCCTCTTAAAACTAATAACTTAATTGTAAGTAATTTAGTCAAGAATCGTCAAGTTTATCTTACTAAATATTGCTATGATAAGTTTCTTTTTTTATACTTTAATTTATGAAGTTAACCTTTCTAGGAACTGGTTCATCTTCTGGAGTTCCTATCCTAGGATGTTCCAGAATTGATTGTGCTTGTCACTCTTATAACCTAAAAGATAAAAGATTAAGAAGTTCAATTTACATAGAAACTCAATTACAAAAGATTCTAATTGACGCAGGACCCGACTTAAGAACACAATTATTAAGAGAGGATCTTAAGTCTCCAGATGCATTACTGTTAACTCATAGCCATTCTGACCACATTCTTGGCTTAGATGATTTAAAATCATTCACTTCACCTTACAAAAAACTTCCTATATTTAGTAATAGACCTACTTTAGAAAAAATTAAAACTGTTTTTAATCATAACTTTACAAAAAAAAATCCTCATAACACGAGTAATATAGCCTTTTTTGAAATATGTGAAGTGAAAGAATTTTTACCCTTTTCGATAATAAAAGAACCTTTAATTACAATTACTCCTATTCCTCTTATTCATAGCGATCAAAATCCATTTGGTTATAGAATAAATAATTTAGCTTATCTCCTTGACTGTAAATCTATTCCCGAAAAAAGTAAAAAACTCTTACAAGAATTAGATATTCTCATAATAACAGGGATAGGTGAACAAGATCAGAATAGTCATATGAATTTCAAAGAAGCCTTAGAAACTATTTCAGAATTAAATCCTAAAATGGCTTTTTTTTCACACATTTCTCATACAATCAAAAATGAGGACTTTTCTTTTATTCTTAAAAAAATTCTTGAAAATGATGATAAATTGAGATTAAAAATTGGCAATCTTTCCCAAGTACATCTTGCTTATGATGGATTAGTTATAGAAATACAAAATAATCAAATTAGTTTAAAAAATTCGGAATGGTATAAAAAAAATGAAAGAACCTATTAAATTTATTTCTTGGAATGTAAATGGAATACGAGCTATTGCTCAAAAAAACTTCTTTCCCTTCGTTGAACATTACAAACCAGATATTTTGGCTTTGCAAGAAACAAAAGCTGATGAATCTCAGATAAAAGAAGGATTTGATATCCAAGGCTATCAAAGGTATTGTGCCTCATCAACAGTCAAAAAAGGATATAGTGGTGTTGCTATTTATACTAAAATAAAACCTCTTTCTTTATTTGTTTTAGGAGATAAAAAATTTGATGAAGAGGGCAGAATTCTAATCTTAGAATTTGAAAAATTCTTCTTTATCAATGGTTATTTTCCTAACTCCCAAAAAGAAGGAAAACGCTTAGATTATAAATTAGATTTTCTTCAATCTTTAAAAGTAAAACTTGCTGAACTAAAACACCTAAAACATATCATCGTCTGCGGAGACTATAATATAGCGCATAAGCCAATTGATCTTTCTCATCCACAGGCAAATATGAACTCTCCAGGATACCTTAAAGAAGAAAGAGAGTGGATGGATTTATATTTAGAGAAAGAAAAAATGATTGATACTTTTCGATTTATCCATCCTCATGCCAAAGATTGTTATACATGGTGGAGTTATCAAACTAAAGCTAGACTAAGAAACATAGGTTGGAGAATTGATTATTTCTGCATTAATAAAGAAGCCAAAGAAGGAATCAAGAAAGCTAGCATATTATCCCAAGTAATGGGTAGCGATCACTGCCCTATCGAACTTATTTGGGATCCTAACCTAATGTAAATTCGTTTGATAGACTTGCTTTAAAGATAATTTTGTGTTGTAATACAATGATAATATAGGTGTAGAAATGGAGATTTCTAATGCGTTTAATGAGTCTCACTTGTTTGCTGTGCCTTTGCCCTCTTTTAGGCTTTTCCTCAAATTCTGCACCTGAATTAGAAGAATCTTTTAGGTTGAAAGAAACACTTTCAGAAATATCCATATCAGATTTAGAGTATCTAAGATCCTATTTAAAAGGAAATTCTAACAGACCTTACAGTACTGATCAGCAAGATATTCTTTCTATTATCTCAACAATACTTTCTAAAAAAGATGTAGGGCAAAGTATACCTATAAAAACTTCAGCTTCTACTCATCAAGAAGAACAAGCTTTCGCTTATAGACAAGAAAAATTAAAAAATCTTTTAAGGAGCATCTTTCACAAAAATATTTACACCGATGACGGGGGTTCTCTCACTTTATCTAATAGAGTTCCTATTATCTACGATAAAAAAACAGACCACTTTTCTCTTAAAAAATTTAGCTATCCTCATCTAAATTCTTCCTTTAAGGATAACTCTTCTTTAAAAGTCTATGAAGAATCCTTAAAATATCCCAATTATAATAATTTAAAATGGGATAACGAACTAAAAGAATATAGTATTTATGTATCTGAGCTAGAAAGATTTTTAAAGATAAATGAGATTTTAAAGTTATCAAACGACCATCTCATCATAACTTTTATAAGTTTATTTCCAATTGCCAATCAAAAACCAGTTTGGGCTTGGCGAATTTTTGGAACAACTTCCATTAAGAAAGCAATTATAAACCTTTTAAAAGCAGAAAAAAATTCTTACTTAAATTAAAACATATACCCTTTTTTTCATGGATCATTACCTTTTAGCTTATCCTTTGCTTTTTTATAAAAACCTCCTATAATCAAATACTAAGTACCTCAATTTTTAAAGTGGAGATTTAATGTGGATACGGATTCCTCTTATTTCGAAAATTTTGCTAAGGAAATATCAGCTCAAGACTTTAAAGTTAGCTTGGCTTGTCTTAATCCTAAAATAGGAGATTTTAAAGGAAATACTAAAAAAATTCTTTCTATTATAGATAAAGCTCTTAAAAACGATGTCTCTCTTCTTATTTTTCCAGAACTGTGTATTTCTGGGTATTTTATGCGTGATCTTTTTTTTCATCCGAAGTTTTTAGAAAAAAGTGAAGCTGCTCTGCGAGAGATTTGTCAAAAAGTACCTGAAGAGCTAACTGTTATTTTAGGAACTGCAAGAGCTTCTCCAAACTCTGAAGGAAAGCCTCTTGTTAACTCAGCTTGTATTATTCAAGATCATAAGATAATTTTTGAAGTTGAAAAAACTCTCTTAGCTAACGATGATGTCTTCTACGAACCAAGATATTTTGAACCCAGTGAAAAAACTTGTATTTTTCCTTTTAAAGGAAGAAGAATTGGCATTCTTATATGTGAAGACATATGGAATACTAACAACTACAAAATTACACCCTTGGATACTCTTCATCAACAAGGAGCTGATCTTTTTATTAGTATTAATGCGTCGCCATTTTTTGAAGGGAAAGCTGAGATAAGACGAAATTTGGTCAAAAATATAACAAGACAATATAAGATTCCCTTAATTTATGTTAATCTTCTAGGCGGTTCTGATGAACTTATATTTGATGGTGATCGCTTTCTTATGACAAGTGATGGGATATTAAGAGAATCTAGCATATTTGAAGAAGAGGCTCTTGATTTTTATATAGAATCAGTAGCTCAAGATTCAAAAAAATTTCAACCATTAAAAAGTTCTCGCTGGCAAATTCTCCATAAAGCCCTAGTGTTAGGTATTAAAGATTTTGTCCATAAGAGTCAATTTAAAAAAATTCACTTAGGTCTTTCTGGTGGTATCGACTCTTCTCTTGTAGCCAAATTAGCAACTGATGCGCTAGGTGCTAATAATGTGATAGGACTTTTGATGCCTTCTCCGTACTCTTCTGAATCTTCTTTAACAGATGCTCATAATCTAGCCAGCCGTCTACACATAAAAACTCAAACATTACCTATCTCTCCTATCTTAAAAAGCTTTAAAGAGGTTATAAATCCTCATTTTTCCTCTGAAAATCTCGTAGAAGAAAACTTGCAAGCCCGTATCAGAGGAACTCTGCTTATGGCTTATAGTAATGCTAATGAATCTATGCTACTAACTACAGGAAATAAATCAGAAATCGCTGTTGGATATTCAACTCTCTATGGAGATATGTGTGGTGCTCTCAATCCTATTGGGGATATCTACAAAACTGATATTTTTGGCCTATGTTCTTACTTAAATCAAACCTTTGAATGCTTTCCTGAATCTATTCTAACAAAAGCTCCTTCAGCAGAACTGAAACCTAATCAAAAAGATGAAGATAGTCTTCCTCCTTATCCTATTTTAGATACCTTGTTGAAAAATCTTATTGAAAAAAAGATTTACTGGAAAAATCTTGCCAAAGAACCTGAGATTTCTTTAGATCTCGTTCAGAAAGTGCAAAACATGATTAACAGAGCGGAATTTAAAAGATTTCAAAGTCCTCCCATTTTAAAGATATCTAACATTTCATTTGGTTCAGGGCGACTTTACCCACTAACAAGAGAATACTTTGAATCTAATTAATATATTAAAAATCTATTTAATTTAAAGGAGAAACACCTACATGTCTCGTCTTCCTGATGAATCAAAAAAAAGAAGAATTCTTGATACAGCCTTTGACTTGTTTGGCAGTATAGGATATAAAAGCACAACTATTAAAATGGTGGCTGAAAAGTCAGGAATAGCCCCGGGATCTGTTTATACTTATTTTCAAAGTAAAAAAAACCTATATCGTCAAACTTCACGCTATATATGGCAAGTTCTAACAGTAAAAGTTGATAATATCATTTACTCATCATTAGACTTCGATAAAAAAGTAATAGGGCTTTCCAAATTAGGAATTGATATTCTCAATAAAGCTTCTTTTTTGCTTTTAAGTATTTTTGAAACACCTTCTCGCAGAAAATTTATGAAAGAACATATTGATAGAACCTGCTGGCGACTTCTCCCCATTTTTAAATCATCTTTCTCACCCAAACACCTAAGAGAAGGTTCAGCTGAAAGTACTGTTTATTTCATTAAAAATTATGTAACAGGAACTCTTTTTCAATATCTTCTTTTAACAGAAAAAAAAGAAAAAGAGGCTTTTATAAAACAACTTTGGAATGAAATTAATCGAGATCTCTCCTCATATAAAAATTCATGAGAAAAAAATTCTTAACTAAACTATCTCAAAATACAACTTCTTCATATAAACTATCGCATTCTCATAAGAAATGGGATTCTTTTAGAAAAACCTCTTTTCTTAAAGATCAAAAAAGAAGAAATTACCTAAAAGATATCATTCTCAACCAAAATCCATTAAAAACTATAAGGTCTTTACTACCTCTTCATACATCTTCACCTTATTTAAGTTTAAGTTATGAGTATTTTCCTGTAGGAAGATATGGTGGTGATTTTTTCGATTTTTTTTGGACTGACGAAAATAATGTAAGTCTTTATCTTTTTGATATTTCAGGTCATACAGAAGAGCTAGGAGAAATTGTTCTTTTTTTGAGATTTTGGATCGATAAGTTACCTAATGAATCTTTAAAACATCCAAGTTTAATTCTTAATTTTCTTAATGAAAAAATCACTATGCAGTATGATGATTTTCTTTATGTAAACATGTGGTGTTGTAATATTAACCTAATAACATTAAAACTAACTTTTTCTTCTGCTGGAAGCCCTAGCCCAATATGGATTTCTAAAAGCAAAAAAGCAAACAATCCATCTTTCAGAATTGAAAATTCCCTTCCTTTAGGCGCAAATGATAAATTTCTTTATAAAGAATGTAGCACGATGATTGCCTCAGAAGGAACTCTCTACTGCATGAGTGATGGAGTTTACGAAGTAAAACTTAAAGAAACAAGTAACTTTCTAGGACATGATGGACTTAAAAATTTGATAATAAAAAATTGTTCTAAAAACTTAAAAAAATCATTTCTTACACCAAAAGAAATAAAAAAAATCATTATTAACTTATCTCTTAAGAAAAAACTGGATGATGATTTTTCTCTTATAAAACTTGATTTAAAATTATTATCATAAAATCCCAATATCTTAAATCATTTGATAATTTTTACTTAAAAACCTAAAAATAAAAAATCAAGCTTACTTCAGTTTTTTTAAAGGCTTTTTAGTTAAAATAGCTTTTCTCGAAGATATTTTGGCTTTTGAAGAATTTTTATGAGAAGAAGACAAATTCTTGACAAGAGAGTTGAGAGACCATCGAGAAAAAGCTAGATATAATTTTTTAAATGGATTTCTAGTGTAACGCATCATCACTGATGCCCCTTCTATATTAAGTTTTAAAATTAATTCTTTCAGTAAGATAGGTAGGCTATTGAAAATAGCAGAACCAACCTTATACTGTTTAATAAAAAAATCTTGTAAGATTTCTCTATCTTTTCTTGTTAATCGTCTGGCATAAAATCCCATAATCTTTTCTTGAGACTGCATAAGTTGTTTTTGCATTTTCTCTTGCGAAGAACTGAGTTTTTTCCCTTTATCCATAGAAGAAAGACTAGGATTTCCAAAGGGGTTTGATCCTGGTATATAATGACTTTGATCTTTTGGTACTTTATAGTTCATCCGTATTTAATCCTTTTTCATTTTTATATGGAAGAAAATGTAGCATATTCTTACTAGATTAATGAAGTATCATTTAAAAAAAATTATTAAAGCTATCTTGTATATTAGAAATCAAAGAATTACACTTAATGCATGCTACGAGAATTTTCAACAAGATTTTTAACAAATTGTTTTTTTCTTCTTTTCATAATTTTCCTTATAATTCTCCTTCAATTTAAAAAACAAAGTTTCTTTTTTAGACTAGGAGATTTCAATGTTACTCTCTATAAGACCATTGAGAATAAAAAATCTAAAATCTCTTATATTCTTTTAACAGGAAGAGCTCTTGAATTTTTTGTTGGCAATAATAAAATGCTCTTAAAAGAAGGGTTATTTGAAAAGCCTCTAAAAATTTCAGACTACAGTATTGATAAAAATACTTTTATAATTACTCTAGAAAATAATATTCATTTATCTTTTTTTCTTGATGATGACAAATTTCTTATTATATCAGCCGATAATCTCCCTAGCGAAAGTGCCTCTTTAAAATCTATTATAAATCTTAAACCTCAATCTGAAATACAAGTTGATAAAAATCAAATTTCTATTTTTTCTCTTAACTATAAAAATAAACAATCTAAGATTGTCTTGAATAAAGATTCCTCTTGGAAAAATCTTCAAAATAAAACTCTCATTATCTCTGGTGATCCTATTAAAGTAGGTCCCTTAATGGCTAAGAATATAGACATATCTGTTGAAAATCTACAAACTCAAATAAAAAAACAAGAAATGAGTGATCTTAAAATTCAGAAAGAGCTCATTTCTAATATTTCTTACAATCAAGCTATCAATGATTTTAGAAAAAAAGCCTATCAAGGAGTCTATTCACGTTATAATCAAAGTTTAGGTGAATGGCTAACAGAAAAAAATGAATATATGTTTGATGAAAGACTCTGTCTCATATTACTAGCTGAAAGTCTAGCAGAAAATAAATACAATTCAATGGTTTCATTGATGAAAAAATCCACAGCGAAACATCCTGATTTAACTACCTTAAATACATCTTTCTATCTGGGAGACATTGTTAATAAACATGTCGATACAATCTCCCAAAAACAATCTATTATTGCCGAACTAATGAAAAACCCTTCATTAGATATAACAATAAAAGAAAACAGTGCCAAAGAATTATATCTATATGGTGAATCAGGTGAATTTGAAAGGATTTTGTCCTTATGGGAAAAAACCGATACTCTTAACCAAAATTGGAGTTTAGATCAAATAAGCTTATTTTTTAAAAATTATGCTGATACAAGATATTTTGTTAAAGAACCACCTTCAGAATATATTATCAATCAACTAGAAAGTATTATTAAAAAATATCTCGTTAGAAAAAACTCACTGATTTTTTTAGAAGACAATAACCAAATTTCTATAAAAGCTTCTTTAATATTAGGTTCTGCTATTGTAAAATTAACAAATAATAGCAAGCCTCTTGAGAGTCTTGCTTCAATAGGGAAACATCTTGTTGTTAATACCTTGGAACTTTCTAACGAGCAAGGAATCATAGAGAGTCCTTCAAAGCAAAAAGTATATCCAGAAGATATCTATGAACATATTTCAAATAATCCCTTTCTTCCAAAGGTTATCATTCTCTCAACATCAAAAAAAAGCTGGATTTATTTAGCCTCTGAAGTAGAATTTTCTAACTTAAATGAAGAAAGCTATAGTTTAAACCTAAATTTTTCTCAAGAAATGCCTGAATTCTTAATATTTTCACATATCCCTTATCCTAATTCTGTCAATTTTAGAAGTACTTCATGGAGAACTGACCCTCAATTTCAAACATATACAGATGGTTGGAATTATTCACAAAGAACACAATCTCTTTATATAAAAATGTCACATTTTTTAGGAAAAACTATCGATCTTTTCGTTGAGACCCAAAAGACCCCATCAACCATTTTTAAACTAACTGAAGAAAAAAGAAGCTGAAGTCTAAGGATATCCCTAAGATTCAGCCTGTCTTTTTTATTTAGAATGCTAAGTACACAATACTACAAGAGACTCTTGTTTTATTATAACTCTCTTATCTTTCTTCTAAAAATCTGCAAACTCATCACTCTCTAGATCTAAAGAAGATCCTCCCTTCTCTTTTGACTTAGAAAGAGGTGTTATGGCCTCTTCTTGTTTGATAAAACTCTCTGAGAGATACCGAGACTCTCCTTCTTTTTTAGTCGTTTTCCCCTCTTCCACTCGAAAGAATGAAATAGCCTCTCCTAAAAATCGAGCTTGTTTTAAAAGCTCTTGTGCCATACTAGAAAGCTCCTCAGAACTAGAAGCTGTTGTCTGTACGGCTGATTCCATCTGTGATATAGCCATCCCTATCTGTTCTGCTTTTGTCTGCTGTTCTTGACTTGAGAGGGCTATCTCTCTCACTAAATCTGAAGTTTCTTGTATCGCTGGTAATATTTCAGAAAAACTCTTGCTTGCTCTCTCTGAAATGACCATTGTATTTCCCGAAAGCTCTGTAATCTCACTAGCAGAGGTTCTACTCTGTTCAGCTAATTTTCTTACCTCACTCGCTACTACCGCAAACCCTTTTCCTTGTTCCCCAGCTCTCGCTGCCTCAATCGCTGCATTAAGGGCTAATAAGTTTGTCTGGCTAGCTATCTCTTGTATCACTCCTATCTTTTGAGAAATTACACCAATAGCCTCAATGGCACTCACAACTTCTTTGCCTCCCATCTCTACCTTGGCTCTTCCTTCTTGTGCTAAACGTTGAGTATTATTAGCCCCTTCTACATTCTCTCTCATCCCTTGTGTCATATTCTCTGTGCTAGCAGAAATCTCTTCAGCGGTCGCTGCCTGTTGTGTCGCTACAGAGGAGAGGTTTTGACTGGCACTAGAAATCTGCTGAGATCCAGAATAGACATTATTTACAGAATCTTTGACTCTTAAAATTACTTCTAAGACCTGATCTCGCATATCCTTAAGCGCTCTCACTAACATACCTGTCTCATCTCGTGATTTTATCTCAAGTTCTGCCATCAAGTTCCCTTCTGCTATCTCTTGTGCAAACCCTACAGCTTTCTTCAAGTTAGAAACTACTGAGGATACTAAGATACTAAGAAAAAGAATTATCCCTATAAGTAATGCTATGGTTATCCCTATTTGAAGTTTAAAAATCGCATTACTTACCTCTAACATATCATCTGTATCCATAACAGCTTCTACAAAGAGTGTGTAATATCCCATTGTAAAACCTTTTGCTAATAGATAAATCCCTCCTTCCCCAGCATCTGATCCTTCATAGGAGCCTATAGAGTCACGAGAAATACTTTTATTTAAATAAGCATCTATAAATTGCTTCAAAATTTCAGGTGTCCGTGTATCATATAAGTATTTAAGATTTTGAGTTTCTAGCCCCTTAACATAGACTAATTCTTTCGCTTCTGTTGCTAAAGCTATACGACCTGTCTTTTGAGTGTTTCCAAAAACAAAATCATCAAGAAGCCTACGAAGATCTGTCATAGGCATTCCTACGATAACAAAACCTAGAAGTTCATCTTTAGCAACCTTATAACTAAGTGTAATATCTCTATTAAAGGCACTATTATTAAAAACAGGGATGCCATAATAAAGAGAAACTATATTTTGAGCATTAGATGTAAACTCAATGAGAGTTCCTCTTTTATTTTTGATCATCCAATCTTTATCTATTTTTTCAAGATTTAAAGACTTTTGAGCTGAACTTCCAACAGAGAGAATAGAATTAGAACTGATTGTATTAAATAAATAAATTTCACTAATTAAGTTACCTTCAAAATCTGTAATATAACTTAAGATATTTTCTGTTGACTTCTTATCTGATAAATCATCATTTTCTGAATCAAGTAAATACTCATTGATAGATCGCGAGACAAGTAAGAAATTTTGTATCTTTCCATTTAAACTATCAAAATAACTCTTCATCAAATTCGTAGACGCATCTAAAGCTAATAACATAGTGTTATCAGACATGGTGCGAACACCTTTTGTTACTGTAGAGTTAATAAGATAAAATAATAAAAAAGTACCTATGAGAGCAGTACCTGTAATACCTGCCATCAATTTAGTTCGAATCGAGATGAATTTTACCATAACTTTCTTATCCTCCTAAAAAAGTTCTTTCCTTTACGACCCCATCAACCATTTTTAAACTAAATGAAGAAAAAAGAAGCTAAAGATGAGAAATTCTCATATTAAGGCTTCTTTTTCTTTAGGATTCAAAAAGATAAACGACTCTCCTTGAAAGACCATAACTCTCTTATCTTTCTTCTAAAAATCTGCAAACTCATCACTCTCTAGATCTAAAGAAGATCCTCCCTTCTCTTTTGACTTAGAAAGAGGTGTTATGGCCTCTTCTTGTTTGATAAAACTCTCTGAGAGATACCGAGACTCTCCTTCTTTTTTAGTCGTTTTCCCCTCTTCCACTCGAAAGAATGAAATAGCCTCTCCTAAAAATCGAGCTTGTTTTAAAAGCTCTTGTGCCATACTAGAAAGCTCCTCAGAACTAGAAGCTGTTGTCTGTACGGCTGATTCCATCTGTGATATAGCCATCCCTATCTGTTCTGCTTTTGTCTGCTGTTCTTGACTTGAGAGGGCTATCTCTCTCACTAAATCTGAAGTTTCTTGTATCGCTGGTAATATTTCAGAAAAACTCTTGCTTGCTCTCTCTGAAATGACCATTGTATTTCCCGAAAGCTCTGTAATCTCACTAGCAGAGGTTCTACTCTGTTCAGCTAATTTTCTTACCTCACTCGCTACTACCGCAAACCCTTTTCCTTGTTCCCCAGCTCTCGCTGCCTCAATCGCTGCATTAAGGGCTAATAAGTTTGTCTGGCTAGCTATCTCTTGTATCACTCCTATCTTTTGAGAAATTACACCAATAGCCTCAATGGCACTCACAACTTCTTTGCCTCCCATCTCTACCTTGGCTCTTCCTTCTTGTGCTAAACGTTGAGTATTATTAGCCCCTTCTACATTCTCTCTCATCCCTTGTGTCATATTCTCTGTGCTAGCAGAAATCTCTTCAGCGGTCGCTGCCTGTTGTGTCGCTACAGAGGAGAGGTTTTGACTGGCACTAGAAATCTGCTGAGATCCAGAATAGACATTATTTACAGAATCTTTGACTCTTAAAATTACTTCTAAGACCTGATCTCGCATATCCTTAAGCGCTCTCACTAACATACCTGTCTCATCTCGTGATTTTATCTCAAGTTCTGCCATCAAGTTCCCTTCTGCTATCTCTTGTGCAAACCCTACAGCTTTCTTCAAGTTAGAAACTACTGAGGATACTAAGATACTAAGAAAAAGAATTATCCCTATAAGTAATGCTATGGTTATCCCTATTTGAAGTTTAAAAATCGCATTACTTACCTCTAACATATCATCTGTATCCATAACAGGGGCTACAAAGAGTGTGTAATCTCCCGTTGTAAAACCTCTAAAAATCATATGCTGATATCCTCTTCCAGGAACATTCCCTTCATAGGAGCCTATAGAATCACGAGAAACACTTTTATTTAAATAAGCATCTATAAATTGATCAAATGGCTTTTGAGCAAGTTTTTGATACAAAGCTTTAGGATCTTGATCAGCTATACCTTTAACATAAATATATTCTTTCGCTTCTGTTGCTAAAGCTATGCGACCTGTCTTTTGAGTGTTTCCAAAAACAAAATCATCAAGAAGCCTACGAAGATCTGTCATAGGTACCGCAATTACCACAAAACCTAGAAGTTCATCTTTGGGAACTTTATAAACATTGGTAATATTTCTATTAAAGGCACTATTATTAAAAACAGGGATGCCATAATAAAGAGAAACTATATTTTGAGCATTAGATGTAAACTCAATGAGAGTTCCTCTTTTATTTTTGATCATCCAATCTTTATCTATTTTTTCAAGATTTAAAGACTTTTGAGCTGAACTTCCAACAGAGAGAATAGAATTAGAACTGATTGTATTAAATAAATAAATTTCACTAATTAAGTTACCTTCAAAATCTGTAATATAACTTAAGATATTTTCTGTTGACTTCTTATCTGATAAATCATCATTTTCTGAATCAAGTAAATACTCATTGATAGATCGCGAGACAAGTAAGAAATTTTGTATCTTTCCATTTAAACTATCAAAATAACTCTTCATCAAATTCGTAGACGCATCTAAAGCTAATAACATAGTGTTATCAGACATGGTGCGAACACCTTTTGTTACTGTAGAGTTAATAAGATAAAATAATAAAAAAGTACCTATGAGAGCAGTACCTGTAATACCTGCCATCAATTTAGTTCGAATCGAGATGAATTTTACCATAACTTTCTTATCCTCCTAAAAAAGTTCTTTCCTTATATTAAGATTATATTCAAAAATTCATGTCAATATTGAGAATTTTTCTCAATATCTTCTTTGTTTTTACCTTCTTAAATAAGCTTAACTGAAGAACTTTGATAACTGAAGAAAAAAGAAGCTAAAGATGAGAAATTCTCATATTAAGGCTTCTTTTTCTTTAGGATTCAAAAAGATAAACGACTCTCTTTGAAAGACCATAACTCTCTTATCTTTCTTCTAAAAATCTGCAAACTCATCACTCTCTAGATCTAAAGAAGATCCTCCCTTCTCTTTTGACTTAGAAAGAGGTGTTATGGCCTCTTCTTGTTTGATAAAACTCTCTGAGAGATACCGAGACTCTCCTTCTTTTTTAGTCGTTTTCCCCTCTTCCACTCGAAAGAATGAAATAGCCTCTCCTAAAAATCGAGCTTGTTTTAAAAGCTCTTGTGCCATACTAGAAAGCTCCTCAGAACTAGAAGCTGTTGTCTGTACGGCTGATTCCATCTGTGATATAGCCATCCCTATCTGTTCTGCTTTTGTCTGCTGTTCTTGACTTGAGAGGGCTATCTCTCTCACTAAATCTGAAGTTTCTTGTATCGCTGGTAATATTTCAGAAAAACTCTTGCTTGCTCTCTCTGAAATGACCATTGTATTTCCCGAAAGCTCTGTAATCTCACTAGCAGAGGTTCTACTCTGTTCAGCTAATTTTCTTACCTCACTCGCTACTACCGCAAACCCTTTTCCTTGTTCCCCAGCTCTCGCTGCCTCAATCGCTGCATTAAGGGCTAATAAGTTTGTCTGGCTAGCTATCTCTTGTATCACTCCTATCTTTTGAGAAATTACACCAATAGCCTCAATGGCACTCACAACTTCTTTGCCTC
Source organism: Eudonia mercurella (assembly GCA_963082485.1). Taxonomy (NCBI): domain Eukaryota; kingdom Metazoa; phylum Arthropoda; class Insecta; order Lepidoptera; family Crambidae; genus Eudonia; species Eudonia mercurella. Next base: position 366,985 of record CAUJAO010000068.1, read on the forward strand.
CCATCTCTACCTTGGCTCTTCCTTCTTGTGCTAAACGTTGAGTATTATTAGCCCCTTCTACATTCTCTCTCATCCCTTGTGTCATATTCTCTGTGCTAGCAGAAATCTCTTCAGCGGTCGCTGCCTGTTGTGTCGCTACAGAGGAGAGGTTTTGACTGGCACTAGAAATCTGCTGAGATCCAGAATAGACATTATTTACAGAATCTTTGACTCTTAAAATTACTTCTAAGACCTGATCTCGCATATCCTTAAGCGCTCTCACTAACATACCTGTCTCATCTCGTGATTTTATCTCAAGTTCTGCCATCAAGTTCCCTTCTGCTATCTCTTGTGCAAACCCTACAGCTTTCTTCAAGTTAGAAACTACTGAGGATACTAAGAAGCTAGTGATTAAACCAAATATCACTAGAGAAGCTAGTAAAGTTTCTAAAAGACCTAAATCAATTTCATCACGAATTTGCATCATATCATCTTTATCACCTAAGGTTGTAACAAACAAAGCATGATAACCAATCAAAGCCCCTTTAGTAAAAGAGAAAACACTAATTGAATCTCCTTCCGAATTTTGACTATATTTTTTCATGATAGCATCAAGAGGTATCCCCTTCCCTAATCTATTAATAGACTCTTGAGAAAAAGGATATTGAAAAGATTTTACAAAACTATTCCACTCCTCAATCATAACCCTTTTATATCTTGCTGTTATATCAGCCCCTGGTATATTTTTTCCTCGACCATAAATTAAAACATCTTGATCTGTATAGACAAGCAATCGACCTGTTCTTTTATCGTTACCAAAAATGACTTTATCAAGAGTTTCACCAAAAGAATCTAAGCGGTATCCACCAACTAAATAACCAAATACCCTTTTTTTCTGCGTAGTCATATCTTTATCATAAACAATATCAGCTAAAGGAATCATATAATAAACTGTTAGGTTGCCATCTGAGTCATTACCAGCACCTAAAAAAGTGCCTTTTAAATTATCTCTTGACCAATCCCTTTCAGTTTGACTCAATCGGTAAGAAGAAATAGCACCTTCCCCTACACTAAGCACTGCTCGTAAGTCATCACTAGGTATCAGATAAATCTCATCTAAATATGTATCACCTGCTACATAAGCTTTTAAGTCTTTATTTGCTTGTTCTTTCAAAGATAATAACTCTTGAGAAGAAGGTGAATCACCTGAGGATAACCCTATAAGATAATCCCTTGTTGATTTCGAGAAAAAAGAGATAGATCCTAATTCATCTCCTGATCTCTGAAAAAACATATTAAGAAAATCCGAAGAAAGAGAGCTTGTTGACTCTAAGGTATCATAAACTAATCTTCTAGTTCCTATAGTTACTTTTTTTGTTATAAAAATGTAGAAAAAAACCATAATAACTAAAACGCTTCCTAAAATTCCTATCAGAAGCTTAGAATAGATTGATGTTAAATTAAATCTCATCGTGGAACATCTCCCTAACTTTAACTTTTAAAAAATTAAAGAAAATACTAAGTTAATATCCTGAAAATCTTAGTAGAAATTAAAAATTTTTTCTATAGAGAAAATTTTTAAAAGAAAAATTTGACTATTTTTGACTCATAAAAATTATTTATTTTTATTTTTCAACCAAGAATGACACAATGTAAAAAAATTAAACCCATTTACTAGGTAATTAATGTACAAAAAATCTTCAAGTATACAATTTAAGAAAATTTGCAAATAACTTTCTTATTTATAAAATGATGCCTATGAGAGTATTCAAAAGGAGGATATAGAATAGTGAAAAAAGAAAAAGACCTAAATGAAACCATCGATAAGGATTTTAAACCCTCTCAAAACAAAGAAAATCTCAATACTGAAAAAGAGGATATTTCAAATCTAACCAAAGAAAATAATCAAGAAAATGAAAATCTTGAGAAAACTATTAATAAACTACAATTAGAAATTTCTTCTCTTAAGGATATGTATTTAAGGAAACAAGCTGATTTTGAAAATTTTAGAAGGAGATCTCTAAAAGAAAAGGAAGATATGGCCCTTTATGCAAAAAAGGAAGTTATAGAAGACTTTATCGAATTAATTGATAACTTTGAAAGAGCTCTCAAAGCAGGGGATTCTAGTAAGGACTTTGATCAATTTTATCAAGGTATTTCTATGATTTACCAATCATTCGTTTTGGGAATTCAAAAAAAACATCAACTAGAGTCTTTCGGAGAAGAAGGAGACTCCTTTAATCCAGAAAAACACGAGGCTATCAGTGTAGAAACTGATAAAAATATAGAGAACCCTCTTATTAAAGAAGTTTTTCAAAAAGGCTACTCTCTCCAAGAAAGAACTATTCGAACAGCTAAGGTAAAGGTAGTTCAATCTTAAAAATAACGAAAAAAAACACTAATTTTAAGGAGTAAAATTATGGCAAAAATTATAGGAATTGATTTAGGTACAACAAACTCTTGTATAGCTGTTATGGACGGTGGTCAACCCATTGTTATTGCTAATGCAGAAGGAGCAAGAACGACTCCCTCTATTGTTGGTTATGCAAAAGATGGGTCTCAGCTTGTAGGAGGACCTGCTAAAAACCAAATGGTAACGAACCCAACAGGCACAATTTATTCTATAAAAAGATTTATGGGTCATCGATTCTCAGAAGTAACAGATGAGTTGAAAAAAGTTCCTTACAAAATTACCAAAGGTTCTAATGATGATGTAAGGGTTGATATTGAAGGAAAACAACTTTCTCCTCCTGAGATATCAGCCGCTATTTTACAAAAAATGAAAGCCACAGCTGAAGCTTACCTAGGTGAAACTGTTAATGAAGCTGTTATTACAGTACCAGCCTATTTTAATGATGCTCAAAGACAAGCTACAAAAGATGCTGGTAAAATTGCAGGTCTCGAAGTTAAAAGAATTGTAAACGAACCTACTGCAGCTGCTTTAGCGTTTGGTTTTAATGAAAGTAAAGACAAAACGATAGCTGTGTATGATTTAGGTGGTGGTACATTTGATATATCTATACTAGAAATAAGTGATGGAGTTTTTGAAGTAAAATCCACTAATGGAGATACTCACTTAGGTGGAGACAACTTTGATCAAAAAATTATAGATTGGCTAGTTTCCAGTTTTAAAGCTGACCAGTCTATTGACCTTTCAGCTGACAAAATGGCTCTTCAGAGACTCAAAGAAGCGGCAGAAAATGCTAAAAAAGAACTATCTGCTAAAGAAAGTACAGATATTAATCTACCATTTATTACTGCTGATGCCTCAGGACCTAAACACCTTCAATATAGTTTAACACGAGCTAAATTTGAACAAATGACATCAGATCTTGTTGAAGGCACTAAAAAACCTTCTATTCAAGCCCTAAAAGATGCTGGTATATCCGCTTCAGATATTGATGAAGTTCTTTTAGTAGGAGGCTCTACTCGAATGCCAGCCGTCCAAAAAGCTGTTAAAGATCTTTTTGGAAAAGATCCTAATAAAGGTGTTAACCCTGATGAAGTAGTAGCCGTAGGAGCTGCTATTCAAGGTGGTATTTTAGCAGGTGATGTAAAAGATATGATCCTTCTAGATGTAACTCCTCTTTCATTAGGAATTGAAACTTTAGGTGGTGTAATGACCCGCTTAATTGAAAGGAATACAACAATTCCAACGAAAAAAAGTCAAATTTTTTCTACAGCTGCTGATAATCAAACAGCCGTTAGCATTATGGTTCTTCAAGGTGAAAGAGAGATGGCAAATCAAAACAGGCTTTTAGGGCGATTTGATCTAACCGATATTCCCTCTGCCCCTAGGGGAGTCCCTCAAATTGAAGTAACTTTTGATATTGATGCCAATGGAATTGTTCACGTCTCTGCCAAAGATTTAGGAACAGGAAAAGAACAGAAAATTCGTTTAGAATCTTCTTCTGGTTTAAGTGAAAGTGAAATTGAGAAGATGATTAAAGACGCTGAACTCAATGCTGAACAAGATAAAAAACTGAAAGAAAAAACCGAATCTCGTAACCTAGCCGATAATCTGATTTACAGCACAGAAAAAACTCTGAAAGAGTTGGGTGAAAAAGTGGAAACTCAAGAAAAATCTCAAGTTGAAGATGCTATCAACGACCTAAAAGGAGTTCTTGAAACAGAAGATATTTCTATTTTGAAACAAAAAACAGAAGCTCTTCAGCAACTTTCTCACAAGCTGGCTGAAAAGCTTTATCAGCAAAATACTTCTCAGCAACAAACATCAGAAAATACTTCTCAACAAGGTTCCTCTCAAACAGGATCAACTAATGGAGCCGATTATGAGGTTGTTGATGAGGATAAAAAATAATCGAAAGGTTGGGTTAAAACTGTGAGTAAGAGAGATTATTATAATGTCTTAGGAGTCCCGAAAGGGGCTTCTAAAGATGAAATTAAAAAAGCTTATCGTAAGCTTGCCATTAAGTATCACCCCGATAGAAATCAGGGTAATAGCTCCTCTGAAAAGTCTTTTAAAGAAGCCACTGAAGCTTATGAAATTCTTAGTGATGATAAAAAACGATCAGCCTATGATCAGTTTGGTCATGCAGGCGTTAATGGTAATGCAGGAGCCGGAGGTTTTAGCGGTGGTGCTGGTGGTTTTGATGATATCTTTGGCAGAGGTAGTGGTTTTGAAGATATTTTTGAATCTTTCTTCGGAGGAGGGAGAAGTTCTCATTCTTCCTCTTCTCATTCTCAAAGAGGAACTGATTTAAAAGTAAACATTACTATCAGTTTTCAAGATTCTATCTATGGGGCTAAAAAAGAGATCAATTTTCCTAGAGATGAAATTTGCCATACTTGCCATGGTAGTCGCTCGGCTAGTGGTTCAAAGCCTATCACGTGTCCTCAATGTGGTGGAACAGGACAAGTTAGACAAAGCTCGGGCTTCTTTTCTATCTCTAGCACCTGTCCTAACTGTAGAGGAGAAGGTATCATTATTAGTAAACCTTGTAATGATTGTAGAGGAAAAGGGCTTAAAAAAAGTCAAAGAACTCTAAGAATTAATATTCATCCTGGCATTCAAGATGGCCAAAGCTTACAAATAGATGGTCAAGGTTCTGATCATCCTAATGGCGGTCAACCAGGAAATCTCTATATCTATATTCAAGTTCTGCAGCATAAATATTTTCGTAGACAAAATAATGACCTATTTTGCTTAGTCCCTATTAGTGTGTCTCAAGCTTCTTTAGGAACAACATCTCAAATTGAATGCCTAGATGGTTCAATAGCTAATTTTAATATACCAGCAGGCATTCAACATGGAGCTCAAGTTAGAATAAAAGGAAAAGGTGTTCCTTATAGTTCAGGTATAGCTCGATCAGGAGACCTTGTCGCTATAGTCCAAGTAGATATCCCTAAAAAGATGAGCAGTCGTGCACAAGAGCTTTTAAAAGAACTTTCTTTAGAACTGAAAGATAATGAAAAGCTTATCAAAGTCCCTTTTGACCATTAATCAAAAATATATTAACTTAATGAAGTCTAAGTTTTCTTTTGAACTTAGACTTTTTATTTTTAACAGATAATTAATCAAAAGGAACTTTTGTGAAAATAACCAACTTTCATGCTATAGAAGAAGCTTTAAAAAATCAGAAAGGCCAAAAATTATTTTTATCTACTCAAAACTCGAGAACTCTTAAATTAGAGGCAATCGCTAATCAATATAATATAAAAGTTGAATGGATTTCTGACTTAGAGATGAAAAAATTGAGTTCAACTCATACAAAGTTTCTTTTAGACTTAGATCAAAAACATCCCTTAAAGTCAAAAAAAAATAACACTATCGCTCTTAAAGAGCATTTAAATTATTGGTCGAATAGAAATGATGTACTAATTCTTATTCTTGATGAGCTTACAGATATTAATAATGTAGGAGCTATTATGAGAAGTTGTGATAAGTTTTCAGTTGATCTAGTTATTACACCTCAATACAACACAGCCCCTATTAAAGAAGCTGTATTAAGAACAAGTAGTGGAGCTAGTGAATATGTACCCCATCTTATCACTAAGAACTTAAGACAAACTCTAGAAGAACTTAAAAATAATAATTTTTGGGTCTATACAGCTGACTTAGAAGGTGAACCTATTGATAGATTTGATGCTAGTGAACGAAATATTGCCCTTGTTATGGGAAATGAACATAAAGGCCCAAGAGCCTTAACTCAAAAAGTATCTGATGGATCTCTTACCATTACTTGTGGCGGACATATAGATTCTCTCAATGTGAGTGTTGCTACAGGTATCTTTCTTTATGAAATTCGAAAGCAACAGAAATTTTTTGAGCTCTAATCTATAAGCTTAAGACTCTTCTTTTTGTAAAAACCAAATAGCTTCCATCGCTGCCTTACAACCAGAACCCGCTGCTACAATAGCTTGTCGATAACGTGGATCAACCATATCTCCAGAGACAAAAACACCCTTTATATTAGTAGAAACCCCATTCTCATTCTGAGATATTATATAGCCCGTTTCATTTGTCAATAATTGACCTTCTAAAAACTGTGTATTAGGAGTGTGGCCTATAGCATAAAAAAGACCTTTTACTGATATTTCTGAAATATTTTCTGAGAGTGTATTTTTTATTTTAATACCTGTCAAAAATTTACCATCACCTAAGGCTTCAATAGGTAAACTATTATAAAGAATTTCTATTTTAGAGTTTTCATTAACCCTTTTCTGCATAATATAAGAAGCTCTAAATTGATCTCTTCTTAATAACATATAAACCTTCTGCGCATACTTTGTTAGATACAAAGCCTCCTCACAAGCTGTATCACCCCCACCTATAACCGCTAAGGGAACATCTCTATAGATAGGGAGAGCGCCATCACAAACAGCACAAGCTGAAATACCTTTCTGCCAATAGATGTCTTCTGATACCAAGTTCATTCTCTTAGCCGCTGCCCCTGTGGCTAAAATAACTGTTTTTGATTTAAAACACTCTCCTGATTCTAAAAATACCTTAAAAGGTCTTTCAGACATATCAATTTTTTTTACAGTTTGAGTTTGAATATCGACAGCCATCTTAAGGGACTGTTCACGCATCTCTTCCATTAAAGTTATACCTAAAATACCTTGAGCAAAGCCAGGATAATTTTCAACTATCTCTGTCTGGGTCAACTGCCCTCCTGCAGAAACACCCCCAGCCATGAAGCCCTCAAACATAAGAACTTTTAAACCTGCTCTTCCGAGATAAATACCAGCTGTATGTCCTGCTGGACCTGATCCAACAATAATAACATCCCATATCATTTTGAACGCTCCTTTTCTAAAAGTATCGAAAGATTATCTAATGTAATCTCCATAACCACACAAGGAGAAGTTATTCCATAATTAGTCAAAATTTGTGGATGAACCTCTCCCATAACACCTAACTCTTTTCCTTGAGAAGTAATAACTCCAGAACGACCTTTCAAAAATCTTATATCTTCTCTTTCCTTCAACTCCCACTCTAAACTTAGATAGTAAAAAAAAGCTGATAATTGCGTATAAATATGACTAAAATTCGCTTCATCTCCAGATGTAAGCCAAGCCAAAGAGTTATTTGTAGATGATCCAGTAGAATCTTTATCCGTACGCACTACTACTTTTCCCACTTCAAAGATATTATGAGGATAAACAGCATGAGCGCTGATAGACTCGCTCATTAAAAGATTTGGCAAAATAGAATTTCTCAAAACAGCATAATTTTCTGTCATCGGGTTAGCAATAAGAATGAAATTCTCTTCATTTTGATGCATTCTTTCAATGAAGTTTTCTTTAGAACCTAAATAATTGTAGAGCATTTCTTGAAAACCCATACCAACTAGCAAATTTTTAACTAAACGAGAAGTCTCTTCTGCTTGAGTTAGACCTCCTTGGGTATAACTGCCTATTTCTTGAGATTTAAAACGATCAAGACCATAACCAATAATTATATCTTCTATTAAGTCTACTTCATGAAGAAAGTCATTTCTGTAAACAGGAGGAGATACTTCACACTCACTTGAATTTTTCCAATACAAAGAGTGAATTCCCATACGAAATAAAGATTGTTCTATATCAGCTACGCTGAAATCTTCTCCTGTTATCTTCTTAAGTGAATCAAGTGAAAAAGTACGCTTTTTTTGAAAGTATAAAGGTGTTGTGTAAAAACTCTTATCAGGATATTCAACTTTAACTGGTTTGATCTCAAATCCAAGATCACTAAGGTCACAAGCAACAATCGAAGTAGCCAAAAGGAGAGACTCAAGAAAAGTACCTGTTAATTCAATAAAGATATCTGAATCTCCCTCCTCTACACAACCCAAAAATTGAGAATTCAGAATAGGAGGATAAGAGAGAATCTCTCCTGTAGAGTCTTTTAATACAGGATGAAAGGTTTTATCTTTCAATATATGTCCAAACTCTTTTCCTTTTGGTAAGCATTCTAGAACTTCTGAAAAAGTATAGTGTTTATTCTCTCCTAAAGGAATAAAAGATGTTGTTTTAGGATCACAAGCTTCATAAAAGATAGGGTATTTAATAGATTTTGATCTATAAATTCCCATAGCTATAGCCTTTCTTTTTTGGCCATAATTCCAAGTAAGCTTCTCTTGAATTTGAATAAGTTCTTTTAAAAGAATCTTATCAATTTCTTTTCCTTTAGCGACAAAACCCGCTATAAAAGGTCTAATATTTTCTAGCCCCTTTTGCACCTTAATGACTCTTCCTTCAGAGTCTATAGTATTTTCTTTCGTAGAAAAAAATGAGTAAGAAAAAACCTTTCGTTGCCAGTATGACTTTAATTGACGTACAATCCCCATTCGTGACCATAGATCAGGACGATTAGTATCATTAAGTTCTATTTTAATAATTCCTTCATGTTCTTGATAATCATCTATCTCAGCTTTGGCTATTGATAAATGCTTTTCAAGATCTAAAAGCGAATAATCTTTTTCAAGAGATTTTTTAAAAGCTTCATAATTTAACTCAACTTTGGGCATGATTTGCTCTCCTTAGACGCACACTATCAATATCCATAGAAAAAAGATCTCTTAGATCATTTAATCCTAAGTACATTAAAGCCATACGATCAATACCAATACCCCAAGCTATCACAGGAGAATGAATACCAAGTGGTTTAGTTACCTCTGGACGAAAAATTCCACTTCCTCCTAATTCAAACCATCCTAAAACTGGATGCTTAATATGGATTTCTATAGAAGGTTCAGTAAAAGGAAAATAAGCTGGTACATATTTTACTTCTTCAGCCCCTGCAAATTCTTTAGCAAATAGTTCTAATAATCCTAAAAGAGTTTTAAGATTCACATCATCACCTAAAACAATGCCCTCTGTCTGATAAAAGTCTGCTCCATGCGTAGCATCTACTTGATCATAACGAAAACATCTAGCAATCCCAAAGTATTTTCCAGGAATTTTGGCCTTCGTTAACTGTTTAGCTGAGAGAACAGTTCCCTGACTTCTTAAAATAAGGCGTTTTGTAAAGTTTCTATCAAAAGGATACCGCCAACCTAGTGAATCACACCCTTCTCCCGATTCATGAGCTTTGACTACATTTGAAAGATAAGGCTCTTCAATAGACGAAGCTTCCTGAGGATTTTTAACATAATAAACATCATGAATATCTCTTGCTGAATGAAACTGAGGCATAAAAAGAGCATCATTATTCCAAAATTCTGTCTCTATAATAGGCCCATCAAACTCTTGAAATCCTAAATTGGCTAACCTATCTTTAATAGATTCAATATATTGTGCATAAGGATTTCTTCTTCCAATCATCAACTTAGAAACAGGAACTTTAAGACCATACTGACGAAAATTCTTGTCTCTCCATGAACCATCTCTTAACATAGCACTCGTAAGAGATCCTAGCTCCTCACCTGTTAAACCCATTTTTTCTATGGCAGATTTAATTTCTAAAAAAGAATCCGAACAAAAAGCTGATTTTATTACCTCTTTTTCAACTAACCTAAAGAGAGAGTTTGCTGATCCTCTCTTTTTCGACTCTGCCTTAAGAATATCTTTAAATCTATTAGTACAATATTCTTGAGAAGAATCTAATATGCCTCCCTTAGTCTCACAAAGTTGAAGAGTCTCTAGAACTTCATCCCAATATGAAGTCTCTAATGAGATTTCTATAATCTTCTTGAAATTGTCTAAACCTAAAATCTTATCTTTAGAATATTGTCCAAAAATTTTACCTGCTGTAGCTTGATCAATTGACAATGCCTCAACCATCTCAGATATTGTCAGAGAATGAGATTTTGCTACTTTTCGCATTTTTAAAGCAGGGTTATCATTTATCCACTCTCTTCCTAAGTTAGTTATCTCATAAAATGACTCTACTTTTCGACTAAGTTCTCTGAGAATTTTTTTAGAAGTTAACCAACTAATAGCTTGATTAGCTTGACCTACATTGTATCCCAGTTTGTTTATTAAAACTTGTGAATCAATAATATCATCTGAATCAAAGGCACGTATAACCCTTACCTCAAGCGGATGAAGAGCAGCTGCCCAATTTTGCATAGAATCTCCTTAACTAAATTCTTATTCTTCTACTGGCATAATACCAAGTTCCATAATAAGCTCAACTTCACCTAATGATAATTTTGTAGCTCGAGCTATCTCTTCTTTAGACCAGCCTTGTCTTGCTAACTTCATAACATTGTGGCGAATATTTTCACTAGGAACCTGATCTTTTTTGATCAAACGAGATTCATCCTTCATTAATAATCCTAAAAGACGAATTTGTTCTTTAGATTCTCGACTTAAATTCTCAAGACGAGTTTCAGCACTAGCTAACCATTTAAGTGAATTTTGAGCTTTTTCTGAACGCTCTTCTAAAGAAAGAATTAAATCACTAATACGCTCTACCATTTCTACTGTCTTCTGAGCTGAATCCTCATGAGAAGCTAAAGCTGCATAATGTTCTTTCAAGCTTTTAACTTCTTCAGGTAATTTTTCCATATCTTGAGTAAGATCAGTTACTTTTATCTCTAATTCTTTAGCTAAATCATAACTTTTGGTAAGTCCTGCCATTGTTTGTTCGAGAGTATTATTACGAACTTCTAACTCATTAAATCGATTGTCTAATTTAGCATCTAAATCTGACAACTGCAGAATCTTTCTTTGAATTTCATCCAAAGATTGATAGTGGTCTCCTACTCTCTCTAATCTTTCTTCAATATCTCTTGAAACTTCTACTACACGCTCTATATCTCTTCTCAAGAAATCTAAGTTATTTTTTTCATTCATAACCTGAGAAAAAGAAGTCATAAGATCTTTAGAAAATTCTTTTGCTTGTTGTGAATTTTGTAAAATCTCATTAATTGATTCTTTCTGCTCATAAACTAATGAAATATTATCTTTAAACCCCTTCATAGATGTCTCAAATTCACTGCGAAGATTTTTAACCTTCTCTCCAATAGGTGCCATATCATCTAATTCACGATGAAAACTACGTACATTTTGAATTTCTACAAAAAGCTTTTGATAGTTTTTCTTAACACGATCTTCCCATTCAGCCTCTATCCCTTGAACATAATCTAACTTCTCTGAAAGAATTGATTCAACCTGTTTCGATTTTTCATTAACTTGCGAAGTAAGAGAATTCCAATCATCTTCTATACGACCAGAAAGAGATTCATAACTTTCTTTGAGTCTATCTCTTATAAGAGTTTGATATTCTTCAAAAGTTGTATCAAATTGGTTAATTTTTTCTTCCGATTTTCCGAGTCTACTTTCCACTTCTGCATGCAACCTTTCAACCTTTTGAGACATTTCTGATCTGACTGATTCATAGTCTGAATCAATAAGTTCTTTTGCTTGAGAAACCTTTCTCTCAAAAGTATCTTTAACTATACCAATCTCCTTCATAAGTAAAAGCATTTCATCTTTCAATTTATCAAGATTACCAGACCCTTGTTCAAGAGAGGTCTCATATTTCTTTTTATAAGATTCAAACATTGCATTAACATGATCATTTAAACTTAAAGAAGCTTGCGAAAGCTGATTTTCTAGATCTTTTTGTCTTATTTGTAGAGAATCTTCTACTTCATGACTAAACAAATTTAATTCTTGTTTAATCTTATCTCGTAACTGGTCTTGGTCTTCTTCTATGCTTCTCCCTACATTCTCAAGACGAGATTTTAAGAGATTAATTCTTTTCTCAAGCTCTTTAGAACTTTCATCAAATTGATAATTTAATCGCTCATTAAGAGAATTAGAGACCTGATCCATATCTTTTTTGAAATCATTAAAAGCCCCTGATTTTTCTTGTATTTGAAAGGACAAGGTTTTATTATCTAATTTAAGAGTCTCTGTATCTTCTTTGATTTTAGCAAAAACTTCTTCTTGCCAGTGTGACATATCTTGCTTAAAGCTGAAAATCCAATCATCTAAACCTCTCTGTTTTACATCAATAACAGAGCCAAAATCATTCAACCGACCCATCATTTTATCTTCAATAAAGCGAAGTTGTTGATTAATTTTATCACGAGAATGATTAATGAGATTATCTAGTAATCGTTGTCCTTCTTCAGAGCTGTGCACAAGTTGATCATGAAGAACTTTTTGAACTTGCTCTAGTTCAATCTGTCTAGCTTCTACTTCTTTTTGAGAAACCTCTAACCGATCTTTTGACTGAGAAAGTCTATTCTGAAGATCTTCTTCAAAATCTAAAATTCCCTTTTGTAGTTGCTCAAAGTACTGTCCACTTTGGTTCTTAACTTGTTGAATTTCCTTCTGTAAATTCTCTATGTAAGCAGCCTCTAAATCTTTTGTCTTTTTATTAATCGAACCCTCTAAAGATCCTATATCATTTTTTAATCGCTCATTACAGGCATCTTCTATAGATTTTTGCCAAGTTAAAAGTGTCTGATCCAAACGTTCACGTCGATCTTTTATATCTGAAAAAAATTCATCCTCAAAAACCTTAAGATGACTTGAGACATTGTTATAAGATTTGGTTTTCAAGTTTTCTAAATCTTCTGAAAGACGAGTAATATCTGTTTTTAAAACTTCAACATGTCCTTCATTATCTCCTAAAATTTGCAAATAATGATGAGATTGTTTTTCTAGACGACCTAGTAAATCTTTTTCTTGAACCCCTAAACTTACACTGATTTTTTGACTTATATCATCAAGAGATCCTTTTAAGCCTAACTCAAGACTTATCATATCTTCTTCTAAAGCATGTAATCGTTCAAATCGATATCGAATGCCTTTATCAAACTCTTCAATTTTTTGATCAACATCACTTACAACACCCATATGAACGTTTTCAGAAATTTGGGCAAATTTTAGCTGCATATCTTTGGAAAAAGTTTCAATCTGATTGTTGAGATCCTTAACTTCTCTCATAAGACTGTTTTGTAAATTTTCAGCTTCTTCGCTTACATTATTACTAATATAGCTAACTTTTTCGAGTTTTTTCTGAACTTGTTCAAGATGACTTTCTATCTCTTTTTCTTGAGAAGCAAGAAGTGCAAGAACATTCTCTTTAGCCTCTGATGTTTGTCCTTCAATCTCTTCTAAAACTACATCATATCGACCTGCTATAGAAACTTGTAAAGATTTAACTTGTTCTTGATAAAAGGCATCCAATTCCTTTAATCGATAATTAAAATCTTGTTCTATAAGCGAAGCTTGTTTTTGCCATGCATCCTTAAGATCAAAAAAATTCTCTTTTAATTCCATCTGTTGAGAAATTGTTTTTGAGTGATTTGATTCAAGTTCGTCCTGCCAAACCTTTACCTGATCTCTAGTCTTGTTCTCTGATTTTTCAAGCTCTTCTTCGAGTAAATTTTGTGATCGAGAAAGATTCTCTTTCCATTCTTGAATCTTTAATGCTAACTCCCTTTCAACCTGACTAACATCCTGATGCATTTTTTCTTTATGATCATTAAAAGAGTTATCCCACAAAGATAATTTCTCTTGAATATCTTTTTCTGATTGTTTAAGTTCATCTTCTATTTGAGCTTGTTGGCTTTTAAGAGAATCTCCCCAATCACAAATCTCATTCTTTAAATGAGCCTGAGTATTTTTGAATTCTTCCTGAAGCTTTTCCTCAAAATCAACTACTTGTTCACCTAAACCTGAAAAAAGTTGCTCAAGATCTTCAATACGAGATTCTGTAGCTCTTTGACTTCTCTCAAACCTTGAAAGAACTTCACTTTCTGAAGATTTGAAGGCATCATTAATATCTTGAAGAAGTTTTTGAGATAACTGTTCACCCAAAGAACGGCCTTGCGCTATAACCTCTGAGTAAGACTCATTCCAATCAATTCTCAAATTCTCAAATTTATCTCTCATGGAATCTAAGTTAGACTGCCATTCCATTGCAAAACTGTCTACTTCAGTCTTTTGAGAACTAAAAATTGTTGTAAGATCACCTACTAATTGATTAGATTGATCAACTGCTTTGTTAAATTTACTAGAGAGGGTAAGATCTAAATCTTCTATCTTCTTCTGAAAGTTTTTAGAGACCTCATTAAAAAGTTCTCTTCCATAATTTTCACTCTGATTTCTTAGCTCTTCTAACTTATTAAAAAGAGAGTCTCCCCAGTTTTGCCAATTTGACTGAAATTCTTCCATTCTACCATCTAAATTAGATTCTGTTTTGAGAATTTCTTCTTGACTTTCTTTTAATTTATTAAGAAAAGCTCCTTGTGTAGAATTTAACTCATCTTGCCAATTAGAGAATTCCGATACAAAATCCTCTTTAAAAGAGGCAATCTTTATTTTTACTTGCTCTTGATATTGTAATAAATCATTTTCTTCAAGTGAAACTTTCTCTTTTATTTGTGTCTCTAAACCTTCAATCCATGACTCAAACTTCTGAGACTCTTTAAGTAAAGTTTGTTTAACGTTTTTTAAACGATCAGAGAAAGAAAATTCAAAATTTTGAATTAGTTCATTGAGAGAACCTTTTTGACTAGAATTTAAAGTTGCTATTTGAGAATCAAATTTTTCTGCAACCTCTTCAATAACTCCCTTCAACTGTTCACATTTGTGAGAAATATTTTCCTCTATAGAATCAACTTTTTGATGAGAATTCTTTATAAGATATTCGGCACGTAAAACATAATCTTCACAAGATTTTTCAACCTCAAGAGAGCGATTGTACCATCTCTGATGAATTTCAACTCCTTTCTCTTGAAAGTATTCTTCAAGTTGTTGAAATAAGTCTTCGGCAATTTTCTTGCCTTTCCCAGATTCTAAAGCTAAAGCGTCTTTAACACTCCTTTCTACTCCCTGAACATAAGCAGCTATTTCTTGCCATTCAGAATCAAGATCCTTTCTCCAACTTTCAAAATCTGCTTTTGATTCAGAAACCAACTTACGAATCTCTTGACTTTCTCCATTTAAAAGAAATTCTAAACTTTCTACCTCATCTTTCACTTTATAAGATAAATCTTTGATTTGATTGTTAACGGTTTCACTTATTTGGCTATATTGAGATTGTATTTGTTTCTGAATCGATTCTTTTTCTTGTTGACTCAATTCTTTAACTGTAGAAACTCGATCTTCTAAAATTTTTTCAGATTCATTTAATCTTTGACTGAAAAATTCCACCTGAGAATCAATTTCCTTCTGACTCTCTTCAACTTGAGTTTTCACCTTATCTTTTAAAGAAGAGAGCAAGTTCTCTTGAGTAGATTCTAATAGTTGTAATTTATTTTTTAAGTCATCAAACAAATTCTCAATATGCATTGACTGTCTTTTTTCAACTTCTGAAAGACTATTTAAAAGCTTTTCTTCTATCTTAAGCGACTGGTCTTTAACTTTTTCTTCAATAAGATAAGTTGATTCTCCTAGAACCTTATCAGTTAAGGCATTGACTTCTTTTAAAGTAAAATCAATCTGCGTTTCATAAATTCTTTGCAAATCTGACCATTTCTTTTGATAATCAACATAACCTTTTTCTAACTTGCCTTCATAACCTTCTAAACGCATTTCCATTTGACTAATAGATTGCCTAAGAGTCTCATTGATACGATCATTCAGATTTCTTAAGATACTTTCTTTTTGTAGACCAATCTCCTCAAAAGATGTTTTATAACTCTCTAAAAAGGCCTTGCTTGATTTAACTTCGTTAAATAAATCTTGTGATTTCTCTTCAAAAGAAATCTCTAAGCGAGTTTTAACATCATCTAAAGATTTTTTGTTCTCTAAAGCAAAGTCTTCTCTTATAATCAGAAAAGAACTTTCTAAATTCTCTATTTGATCTTGAGATTTTTTTAGACGTTTATCTAGTTTATCAATGAAAGATGATTCACCTTGAATTCTTAATAAATTTTCCTGTACACTCCGAGAAAGCATATTTAACTGACTAAGCGAGGATTCATAATCTCTGATTTTCTCTTCAATCAAATTAACTTTAGTCTCTTTTTGTTCAATTTCTTGATAAAATTCTTGTAGTTTTTTGAGTATTTCAGCCCCTGATCGCTGATAGGCCTCTAAGTCAATAGCTAAATCAGAAATTTCATGGGTTCTCTCTTCAATAAAACCTTCTAAATCTTGTCTTGTTTTATCAACATAGCGACGAATTTTATCAAGTTTATGTCTTTTTTTATCTAGCTGTGTATAGGCTAGCAAAATAAAACTAACAAGGCCTAAACTAACAAACAAAGTCAAGAAGTCTATCATATTCCCACTCTTTAAAATTTAGATTAAGGTTTCTATATAGTTTTCTAAATCTTGGTAACTATAAAAAGTAAAATCAGCTAAAGATTCCTTAGGAGGATTTTTAGTTATGTGGGCTACTTTCAACCCACAATTCTTAGCTCCTATAATATCATATCGATAAGAATTTCCAACATACAATATTTCACTTGGATGACAAGAAAAAAAACCTACCAGATGTTCGAAACTAGCTGGATGTGGTTTTAAATAACCTAATTCCTGAGAGCTAAAGCAAAGGTCAGACAGGTAAGAAACTCCCAATACTTCTAAGCGATTAGATATATCTAAATCAGACAAAAACCCTATCTTAAGCCCCTTTTGTCGAAGAGACAAAAGAGTTTCTCTCATTTTAGGATATGGTTTAGCTTTTGGGAAGATCGTTAACCAACTCTGAAAGAAATCACTAATTCTCCGTTTAATAACCTCAACAGAATCAAGACTTTGAGAGAGTTTCTTAAATATTTTTGCTTCAACTTCATAAAAACCTTCTGGTGGATTCCTTTCAAGGATATAATCAAACTCTCTTAATTTTTTTCTTGTCTTTCTATAGTAAAAGAAAAATTTTAAATTCTTTAACACTAAGGGAATAGAAGCCCAATAGAGCGAATCATCAGGATACAACGTATCATCTATGTCAAAAGCAACAACTTTTAAACCCATAAATTACTCTAAAATTCCTTTTCAGAGGATAAATTATGAGACTTTTGTAAGAGAGGAATAGGCTTTAATTTAAAAAGGGAGGAAGCTGGTACTGCACTCAAATGAATATAGCTATCAGGATAACGGGCTTTTAAATTAGAAAAACTAACTTCATCATTAATCTCCATAACAGAAACTCTGAAAGACCCTTTTTCATCAATCCAAGGAAAAAGAACCGTCACATGATGATGCCTTACTAACATAGGACTGCTATCAGCGAATGAACTAACAGAACCAAAATAAAAATACCCTGGTTGATAAATTGCTAAAAAATAAAGAGCTAATTCTAAGTCACTTATAAGAAAACCTCTATTATCAACATACCTTAAGAAAGGTAAATCCTTAACATCACATTCTCGAGAAGCAATATCACTCACTTCTTTTTGATAATCTCCAAGTCTTAATACTGTAGCTATATTTCTGGCCCAGTCTAAACCAAAAAAAGGATCCTTCTGTTTTTCGTAAATAAAAGTCTTAGAATCACCTCTAATGGATAATAGTTTTCTTTTTAATCTTTCTAAAGGAATCATTCTTCCTGTTTTAGTCTCATAAAGACCATCTGCAATCCATTTTGCAAAGCCCGAACAGTTAAAACCAAAAGGAACCTCTTGAGGAGTCTCATCTTTGATATGAACAAACTCTCCTCGATCATTCATTGCTCCATCGAATACTTCAGAAAAACCATTAATATTTCTTAGAATTTCCTCTCTCATACTTATAACAGTATTATAGGGTTCTTGATATTCAGGAAAAAGTAAAAAATCTTCAACAAAAGGAGATAATAATCTTCTTAATTCCTCAAGAGAGGATAAGCAAAAATATTCTAATGTTTTAGACAAGTAAATATTTGTATAAATCCATTTACCTAACAATTTTACTTTAGCAAGAGTTTGACCTTTAGAACGTGTTAATTCGATATAAGAATCATGTCTATTGATCAAAAAAATCTGTATATTATCTATCTCACTATTTTGATTTTTTCGAATGCTGTAAGAACCTTGACTATAAGGAAGAAATCGATTATAAACCTCATTAATAAAATAATAATAATAAAATTCACCTTTCTTCTGAGAAGAAACCTGTATTTTTACTTGATTCTTATTCTTGTAAGTAGCGACAACAGTTTTAGGTATCTCTCTGGATAAGGTATTACTTAATAAATCTTGTCTATAACTATAACGAACCGATACATTTTCCTCAAAAGCCTCTAAGTGCATAAGAGACCCTAATATTAGACAAAAACCAACTAAGAAAAGAAAGAATAACCGATTAAACTGTTTTATAACCATCTAAGTAATCAGGCCTCCTTACACCCTAAGAACTCTTTCTCACTTCAAGATTAATAGGCACATGTGAATGCCCTAAACTTCTTATCCTATTTTTCAGATAAGAAAGATAAGAAGCAGGAAAAGTTTCATCATTGTTAACAAATATAATATATTTTATAGGATTACAATTAACTTGTGTTAAATATTTTACTTTGTAGGGACGAGGTGGCGGAAAGTCAGATGTCCACGACTTCAAGGCATTGTTAAGACGAGAAGTCTCTATCTTGAGTAAAGATTGTTTATAAACTTGGTGAATCCTTTTAAAAAGATCTTCAAAACCTTCACGCCTTAAAGAAGAAATAGGGACTATAGGTGCAAAATCTAAAAGGGGAAACAAGAATCTTAATCTATCTGTAATAGCTTCTAAAAGATTCTTTTCTTTTTTCAATAAATCCCATTTAGAAAGACAAAGAATAATAGGCTTGCCTCGATTGACTACTTGAGAAGCTATTTTTTTATCCTGAGAACTTAAATCTTCTAAAGATTCTACCATAAGTAAAACAACATCTACATCGTTTAAGCTTTTAAAAGCTCTATTAACAGAATAGTACTCAACTGATTCACCTACTTTAGATCGTCTACGAATCCCTGCTGTATCCCAAATTTCATACCAAGTTTTACCATGTTTAAATCTAGTTTTTATTGCATCACGTGTTGTTCCTGCTATGGGAGATACCAGAGAAACTTCTTCCTCAGATAAGGCATTAATGAGTGTTGATTTGCCTGAATTGGGTCTGCCCAAGATGGCTATACGAATAGACTGCTCATTCGTCTTATCAAGATCTTGATAGTTAGGACTACCACTCAAAGATTCAATATCTTTTACCCTCTCTTCAATAATCTGTTTCAATTTAGATATGCCCTTCGAATGACTAACACTGATAGCTAGAGACTCTGAAAAACCAAGAGAAGCATAGTCATAAAAGGAAGCCATTTTTTTGTCTGAGTCAACTTTATTGACTACTAAAATTACTTTTTGAGATAAAGAACGCAATAAACGGGCAAACTCTTCATCTTCGGGAGTCCATTCCATAACATCAATTACAAAAATAACAATCCCAGATTTATTCAATTGACTTACTGTTTTTTGTCTGACAGTAGCTGACATTTCATCTAAATCAAGAGTAAAGCCACCTGTATCTGAAAGTTTAAAGCTAATCTCTGTCCCTTCATAAACTTCTTGAACAATATCACGAGTTACCCCTCTTGTAGGATCAACAATAGCTCTTCTCTTTCCTAAAAGAGCATTAAATAAACTAGACTTACCCACATTAGGACGACCTACGAGAACAACTTCTATGAGGGAGGGATGATTCTTTTCCAAAATTCTTTCCTTAAAATAACTCTTAAAACAACTTACAATGATTATTGTAGAAAATTCTACTTAAATGTCAAATAAACTTACTAGACAACTAATAACAACTTTCATAAAATAACGAAATTATGAAAAATCAGAAATTAAAAGATGCACTTCTTATTATGCTTCTTATCATTTTTTCTTCTCTTTCTCTTATTCTTATTACCAAAAATGTTTTCCTTTTCTTATCTAGTTATAGAGAAAATATTCCTTATGAATTAAACCAAATTGAAGATGACCTTTCTCTCTCTGAACCTACTGATGAAAGCTTTCTCGAAATTGACTCTCGTCCTGTTGAAACATCGGAACCTACTTTTCAAAAAGATCTTGAAGAATTTCCTGTACCACCAGCCTATTCTTCCATCTCTCAAGAAGCTAAAAAAGAAATTCCCCTTGATGATGAACTAAAAAAACCTAATTCTTTAACAAAAAATTTATACTTTGTTCGTTTCAGTTCCGATGGACTTATGCTTTTAAGTATACGTCCCTATGAAATACGTTATGACAATATGCCTATTCTGGAAACCTTGAAAACTCTTATGAAAGGACCTTCTGTCGATGATCTTTCACAAAATTACATTAGTCTTATTCCAAAAGATTCTGAAATAATTTCCATTTCTGTTAGTGATTCTATTGCTACTATTGATATGAATAATGCCTTCTGTTTTAATCCATTAGGCAATGAAGGAGCTGTTAATCAACTAAAACAAATTGTCTATACAGCCACTGAGTTTCCTTCTATTAAAAAAGTTCAATTTTTAATAGAAGGAAAAAAAATTAACTTTTTGAATGCTGAAGGAGCTTTTATAGGTGAACCGCTAGGAAGAAATGACTTCAAGTAAAAGCTTTTTCTAAAGCTTGCTCTAAAACTATTTTATAAGAATGAACCGTTTCATCGCTAGAAGTAATCCAATAAAAAAATTCTTGATTTCCCTGCTTTTTACCTTTAAGAGAAGAAGGAACAATTGCTTTCACAAAAAACCCTCTCTCTTTTAGACGATTTCCTACATCATTCAAAATAGGTCTATACATATCTTTAGGAACAACACCTTTAGAGAAATTAGAATATCCTTTGCATTCAAATTGGGGCTTAATTAATACCAACATCCATTTACCTCTTAAAATAGGCATAATGGCCTTAACAACACTGACACTAGAACGAAAAGAAATATCACAAACTGCCCAATCAAGAAGAGATCCATTTAAGAGCTTAGGGATGCTCATAATATTAGTCTTTTCATAAACCTTAACCTTCGAATGATTTCTTAAATACCAATCTAACTGATTAGTTCCTACATCACAGGCATATACGCATGAAGCACCATATGTTAAGAGACAATGTGTAAAACCCCCTGTTGATGAACCTGCATCTATAATAGAAGCACCCTTGACCTTATTAATAAGATTAAGATCTTTTAAAGCCCCTTCTAATTTCAATCCTCCTCGTGAAACAAAAGGATTAGCATCTCTAGGTAATATTTCAACTGTATTTATATTATATAAAGCCTTAGGATTTCTCTCTCTAACTCCATTAAACAGCCAGTCACCTGTTAATATTTGAGCCATAAGCTTTTCTCGAGAAATACTAGGAAACAGAGAAAAAAGAATCTCTAAAGCTACCTTTTTTTTAACCTTTAAGGTATTTTTTGCTTGAGACATTTTAAGAGTGTATAAACCTCTCTATTGAGAGACATTTACCAGAATCGCTATTTAGAACAGCTACAACACCACATAAAGAACCTTCACCCTCAGCTACTAATCTTTTTACCGGCATCTGAGTTATAGCCCTTTTAAGAGAAATTTGAGCATCTCCTCCTATAACAGAGTCTAGAGCACCTGTCATACCAATATCAGTTATATAACCTGTTCCTTTAGGTAAAATTTTTTCATCTGCTGTCTGAATATGGGTGTGAGTACCTACCATAAGAGAAACCCGACCATCAACATAAAAACCCATAGCTTCCTTTTCTTGTGAAGACTCTCCATGAAAATCAAGTAAAATAAGAGATATCTTTTCTTTTCTCACAAGATGATTGAGAATCTTGTCAATACTAAAAAAGGGATTATCAATAGCGACCATATGCTGAACTCCCTGAAGATTGATAACAGCCACTTTTTTACCTTCTTGTAAAGGAAAGATACAAACCCCTCTCCCCTCTGTTCCTTTAGGATAATTTAAAGGCCTTAGTAAATACTCTTTTTCATCTAAGTAGCTAAGTATTTCTTTTCTCTGCCAGATATGATTTCCAGAAGTAATAACATCAACACCACTTTTAAAGAAAAGATCTACTAAATCAGGAGTTAAACCAAAGCCATCAGCAGCATTCTCTCCATTAAGACAAACGAAATCTGCTTTGTATTTTTCTCTCAACTCTTTAAGCTGATAATACACGCAACGAGATCCCGCTTGACCTACCACATCACCTATCATTAATACAGTTATTTGCGACATAAGCCTTTATCGAGCATATTCAATAACACGCATCTCTCTCACTAAAGAAACTTTAATCCTACCTGGATAACGCATTTCGTTTTCAATCCTTTTTGCAATCTCTTTAGCCAAATCACGCGTCTTGGCATCATCTACAAGTTCATTATTCACTAGTATCCTTACTTCTCTACCAGCTTGAATAGCATAACACTTATCCACACCACTGAAACTTTCGGCAATCTTCTCTAACTGTTCAAGACGACGAATATAGCTATCTAGTGTCTCACGACGTGCTCCTGGTCGAGAGGCTGAAATGGCATCTGCTATTTGAACTAGTAAAGCTTCAATTGACTGCGGTTCAACATCATTATGATGAGCTGCCACAGCATTTACGATAAGAGGAGATTCACCATGCCTACGACAAAATTCTGCTCCCACCTCAGCATGATTTCCTTCCCCTTCACTTTGCATTCCCTTACCAATATCATGTAATAAAGCCGCTCTTTTAGCTAAAGTAGGATCAATCCCCATCTCAGAAGCCAAAAGACCTGCAAGAATAGCTACCTCTTTAGAATGTATAAGTACATTCTGACCATAACTTGTCCTAAAATATAATCGACCTAATGCCCTCGTAATTTCTGGATTAAGATTTATTTTTAGATCGAAAGTAACTTGCTCTCCTTGTTCATAAGTAATTTGCTGTATTTCCTTTGTTACCTTATAAACAACCTCTTCTATGCGAGCTGGGTGAATACGACCGTCACTTACCAATCGCTCTAGCGCCGTCTTTGCTATAATTTTTCGAATAGGATCAAAGCAAGAAATCACTACAGCCTCAGGAGTATCGTCAATAATAACGTCTACTCCTGTCAAAGTCTCTAGAGTTCTAATGTTACGACCCTCTTTTCCAATAATTCTTCCTTTCATTTCTTCACTAGGAAGTTGAACAGAAATAACTGTTGTTTCAGTGCTAACCTCTGTAGAAAGACGTTGCATTGAAGTAATAAGAATTTCTCTGGCTTTTTTCTCAGCTGTTAACTGCGCCTCTTGTTCTAACTTCTGAATCATAACCTTAGTCTCATGAATCGCTTTATCTCTCACTTTCTCCAAAATGATGTTTTTAGCTTCTTCATGACTTAAACTTGAAACTCTCTCAAGCTCACTAACAAGTTCTTTTTCACGCTCATCTAAGGAAACTTTATAAGCATCCATTTCTCGTGAAAAATTATTTAATTTCTGTTGTTGATTCTCAACCTGTAAAAGTTTCTTCTCAAGATTATCTTCTTTTTGAATAATTCTTCTTTCAAATTTAGCAATTTCAGTTCTTCTATCACGAAATTCCCTCTCTGTACGGGATTTTTCTCTAACAATTTTCTCTTGTACTTCTAGAAGTATAACTTTCTTCTCATTTTCTGCATTTAAAACGGCTTGCTCTTTTAATCGTAGAGCCATCTGCTCCACAGAGGAAAATCGATAGCGCCCATAAAGAAAACGGACACCCCAACCTATCAAAAACCCAGAAGAGAGGAAAATCATCATAGATACATTTGCATCCATTCATTTTCTCCTTCTTGTTTATTCCTTTCAACATAAAAATACTTAACTTTAATAAACATTATTACCTTATAAGTTGACTCATAGTACCAACAAATCACTAATTATTTAAGAGGTTTTGATAAAAAAAATCCTCTGAAATTTCAGAGGATCTTCTAAAGATTAACGGTTATTGTTATAAAAAATTTAATTGAGAAAAACTTTATCAAAAACTAAAACTTTTCTGATAGTAAAAATTATTAATGAGAAGTTGAGTTATTTTTAGAAACAAGCTCTAAAATAGCTTTTTCTGCAGAATCACCAAATCTTTTACCTAACTTTAAAACTCTTGTATAACCACCTTTTCTCTCATTAAAACGTGGACTAATATCTGTAAACAGCTTATTAACAACATCTTTATCATAAAGAAAACGAGAGGCTTGTCTTCTATTGTGAACATTATCAACCTTGCCTCTTGTAATCATTTTTTCAGCAAATCTACGTACCTCTAAAGCTTTTGTGTGAGTAGTTTCAACACGCTCATAACGAAATAATGAAGTCATCATATTTCTGATCAAAGCCTTTCTATGAGCTGGCTTTCTATCTAATCGATTGAAACCAATTCTATTATGCATAATGACTAACCCTTCTTATCTTTTTTTTTCAAAGCTTCTAAAACAGCTCTTTGTGTCATACCCAAAGTTAATCCAAACTCTACTAACCTTGACTTAATCTCATCTAAACTTTTCTTACCAAAATTTCGCGTTTTTGAAATTTCATCTTCTGACTTAACAACAAGCTCTCCAAGAGTCTTTATAGCCGCTGCCTTCAAACAATTAGTAGAACGAACAGAAAGCTCCAAATCTTCAACATTCTGATTAAGAGTTTCCCAATAACGAGCTTCCTCTTCATTGAAAGCCGAATTTCCCATTACTAAACTTTCATCAAAATTAATAAAAACACTATAGTGTTCTTTAGCAATTTTTCCTGCTTGAGCAAGAGCATTAGCAGGAGATATTGTCCCATCTGTCCAAATTTCTAATATAAGTTTATCGTAATCAGAACGTTGTCCTACACGGGTATTTTCAACATCCCATCTAACACGGCGAACAGGAAGAAAAATAGAGTCAATAGGAAGTGTTCCTACAATGTCTAAAAAGCCTTCATGTTCTTCAGATGGAACATAACCTCTCCCAAATTCAACATGAATCTCAAAATCCAAATCAGCCTTATCTGTCAAAGTAGCAATAAGAAGATCTGGAGTTGTAACCTCAATACCAGTAATCTCAAAATCTTTTCCTCGTATTTCTCCAGATCCTTTATGGGAGATGCTGACTACTTTAGATTGAGAATCATCAGTAATTTTCAATCGCAGTTGTTTCAATCTTGCAATAACCTCAGAAGTATCTTCCAAAACTTCAGGAATAGGAGCATACTCACTAGTAACTGGAGACTTTTGTTTGTTACCTTCAGAAAAAGCCTCTATTCTAATAGCAGCTATAGCATACCCTTGGATAGAAGTTAAAAGAATACGTCGGAGAGAATTACCTATAGTACGCCCATAACCAGGCTCAAATGGGTAAGCCATAAACTTACCATAATTTTTTTCAGATAATATATTTTCAAATTCTAAAGGCTTAGGAAGATTAAAACCTTTCAAAAGATATTCAACTGACATCTATTCTCCTCTGCGTACAGCAATTATATTCGTCTACTCTTACGAGGTCGACATCCATTATGAGGAATAGGAGTAACATCTGAAATACTCTTAATAGAAATATCAAATGCACCTACTGATCGAATAGCTGACTCACGTCCAACACCAGGCCCTTTCACAAAAACATGAATATCTCTAATGCCAAAGTCTTTTACTTTTTCCATAGCTGTCTCAGCTGTTTTCTGAGCCGCATAGGGGGTAGACTTTTTAGCTCCTTTAAACCCAATACCTCCTGCACTAGCAGAAGCTACAACTTCTCCACGAACATCTGTTATTGTAACAATAGTATTGTTAAAACTAGAAAAAATATGTACCTGAGCTTCAAACAGAGTTCTTTTTACCTTCTTCTTTTTACCTGTTGTGGCTGCCACTGATATTTGCCCTCCTTATTTTCTATTTCCCACTACTTCTTCTTATTCGCTACAGTTTTCTTTCTACCTTTACGAGTACGAGCATTAGTTTTTGTCCTTTGTCCTCTAACAGGTAAACCCTTTCGATGACGAAGACCACGATAACAACCAATATCTAAAAGGCGCTTGATGTTCAAAGAAACTTCAGACCTTAAACGTCCTTCTAAAACATACTCACTTTCCAACAACTTTCTCAAATTATTTATATTCTCTTGAGACAAGTCATTTGATTTAAGCGTAGGAGAGACCCCTGCCTTATTACAAATCTCAAGCGCTTTTGGTCTACCAATTCCATAAATATATGTTAACGCAATTTGCATTTGCTTATTTGGTAAATCAATTCCTGCTATTCTAGCCATATACTATCCTCACACTCCTACTAGCGTTGTCTTTGCTTATGCTTTGGATTTTCACAAATTATTCTTATAACACCATGCCTTTTGATTACTTTGCATTTATCGCAAATAGGCTTTACGCTGGAACGAACCTTCATAATAATTCTCCTCTTAAATTCTATTTGAAAAACCTCTTTCCACTCTATTAAAACCAGTTCGGCTATGCATTCTAACATGAGCTTCCATTTGAGACAAGGTATCTAAATCAACTCCTACAAGAATCAGTAAAGACGTTCCCCCCATTAACTGAGTTACTTGTGGAGGAAAAGCAAAGAGAAACTGAAGTATGAAAGGCATAACCGCAATAAAAGCTAAAAACAAAGAACCTGGCAAAAGTAAACGATTAAGAATCCTCTCAAGATAAATCTCCATTGTCTGTCCTTCAGGAATTCCTACCAAAGTTGCTCCTCCTTCTCTTATATGCTTAGCCACCTCAGTAGGATTAATCTGTAATTTAGAATAAAAGTAAGTAAAAACAATGATTAAAAATACCGTTGTAAGAGTATAAAAACCCCCATTGGGATGAAACCAAACAAGAAACTTACGAACCCATTCTTGATTAGGTGCCAAAGTTTCTAAAATTTGCATAGGAAACGTCAATATAGTAGAAGCAAATATAACAGGTATAACACCCGCTGGATTTAACTTAATAGGAATATAGGTATTTTTTTGAGAAACACGAGATGCTCCTAAACGAGCATACTGAACCTCTAATCTTCTTTGTCCCATCTGTTCACAAATTACAAGCACGACAACAGCTACAAATATAATAATGAGAACAATAACAAAGACAGGATTCAAGCTTTCTATAGGATTTCTAATCCCTTTAATCAACTCAAAAACAGCCTGAGGTAATCGTGAAACAATCCCTACAAATATCAAAAGAGAAATACCATTGCCTACACCCCTTTGATTAATCTGTTCTCCCATCCACATTAAAAACATAGTACCTGTAGTAACCGTCAACATCGCCACAAAAACATAATGAGTAAATGGTATATTAATAACTCCTGGTATACTACGAGCATAGAGACTAACAAGATACGACTGTAAAAGCGCAATAATAACTGTTCCATACCGAGTATATTTATTTATTTTTCTGCGCCCACCTTCTTCTTCTTGCCATCTTTTAAACTCCGGAAATCCATAAAGGAGTAATTGCATAATAATAGACATAGAAATATAAGGAGCAATAGAAAGCATAAACACAGAAAAGTTTGAGAAAGCTCCACCTGAAAAAAAGTCAAAATAATCTGCTACTTTAAGACCTTGACCTTTCTGACTTTCAAAATAATTCTTTAAAACTGTTGGATTAACTCCTGGAATTGGAAGAAAGACCCCTACTCTATAAACCAATAAAATACCTATTGTAAAGAGGAGACGACTTCTTAATTCTGGAATTTTTAAAAAACTCAAAAGTGGACTCATTGATATCTTTCCCTATTTTTTCTTATTTCAAGAACGTAAAGTAGCCTCAAAAGATCCGCCTGCTTTAAGAATGGCAGCAATCGCACTTTGTGAAGCCTTTTCTAGCTTAATTACTAATTTTTTAGAGAGTATCCCCTCTCCTAAAACTTTTACAGAACCTTTTCCTCTAAAAAGACCCTTAGCTTTAAGACTCTCTTTATCAACAATACTGTTATCATCAAATCTTTCTTGAAGATCTTTCAAATTAACAACAGAGAAGTATTCCTTAAAAAGAGCATTAGAAAATCCACGTCGAGGAAGACGTCTATAAAGAGGAAGCTGACCACCTTCAAATCCCAATCGAACGCCACCACCAGAACGAGAATTCTGCCCATTTGATCCTCTTCCAGAAGTTTTCCCCAAGCCAGAACCTTGGCCTCGACCAACAATAAACTTCTTTTTATGTGCTCCCACAGGAGGATTTAAATTAAAATTCATAACTTCGCTTCCTTAACATTAACCAAATGTAGAACTCTCTCTACCATTCCTAAAACAGAAGAACTCATCTCCCTTATACAATATGAATTAATCTTGTTCAATCCAAGTGCTACTAAGGTTTTCTTTTGAGAAGGCAAAATGCCTATCTGACTACGAACAAGACGAATTTCAGCTTTTTGAATACCACTTTTTAAAAGTTTTCTCATCTCAGAAAGATGGTTTACTCTCGCTTTTCGCTTCTGACGAGAACCAGCATCCCATTGTTTTTGCTTTTTAAGTACTCTTTTTAGTTTTCTTTTTGCCATATACCCTTAACCCCAAAACTCCTCTAAGGATTTCCCTCTGTTTCGAGCTAAAACCTTAGCTTCAACTACTTCCTGCAAACCCTTAAAAACCGCTTTCACAATATTTATCGAATTTTGAGATCCTAAAGATTTACTCATCACATCATGAACACCTAAAGCTTCCATGATAGCTCTGACAGGACCTCCGGCAATAATTCCTGTACCCGGAGAAGCTGGCTTCATAAGAATTTCACTTTTATTTAACTTAGCTAAAACCTCATGTGTTAAAGTTCCTTTTTTTAAAGGAACATTGATAAGACTTTTGCGAGCCTTATCAATACTTTTTCTGATAGCCTCAGAAACATCATTAGCCTTCCCAAAACCATAACCTATCTTGCCTTTTTGATCACCTACCACCATCATAGCAGCAAAAGAGAATCTACGACCTCCTTTTACCACCTTAGTAACACGATTCAAGCAAATCAATTTTTCAATGAATTCCTTGTTCTCTTCCACAAGCTCCCCCTAAAGTAGAATCCCCTGCTCACGCATACCATCCGCTATACTTTTGATAACACCATGATAGTTATAACCATTCCTATCAAAAACAACAGCAGAAATATTAGTCTTCTTAAGTCGATCTGCTAGCTCTTTTCCTAGGATTTTTGCATCATCTATATTTTTCTTTAACTTTAATTCTTTTTCCAAAGTAGACACAGAAGCTAAGGTAACTCCTCTTATGTCATCAATTATTTGAACACTAAGATTTTTAGATGACTTAAATACGCTAGCTCTTGGACGCTCTAAGGTTCCAAAAATTTTAGCTCTGACACTTCTTTTTCTTCTAGCTCTTCTCTGATTTTTTTCAGAAACTCTTTTCATAACACAAACCTACTTTTTAGCATTGGATTTACCAACTTTTCGACGAATAACTTCATCATCATAGCGAATCCCTTTTCCTTTATAAGGTTCAGGAAGTCTTAAACTACGAATTTCAGCTGCTGTTTGACCAACCTTCACCTTATCGATACCAGAAACTTCTAATTTTGTATTTCCTTCAACTTTTATAGAAATCCCTTGAGGGATAACATATTCAATCTGTGTAGAATAACCTAGATTTAAAAACAAACTTTGCCCTTTTAGTTCTGCTCTATAACCAACTCCATTAATAGTTAATCCCTTTTTAAAACCTGAACTAACTCCTTCTATCATATTCATAAGAAGTTTTGCATAGAGACCATGAAGAGCCTTTGCCTCTTTAGATTCGCCTTTTCTATTAACTTTTACATCATCTTTTCCAATTTCAAATTCTACAGATGGAAGAAACTTCTGTTCTAAAGTCCCCTTTGAACCTACAACAGTTAAAAGACTTTCATCCACTTGAACCGTAACACCACTGGGAATTTTAATTGGCTTCTTAGCAATACGTGACATAATACCCTCTTTTTTACCAAACTGAACAGATTACTTCACCACCAAGTTTTGATGCCGTTGCCTTTTTGCCTGTTAAAACACCCTCAGAAGTAGAAACTATAAGAGTTCCTAACCCATTGAGAATCCTTGGCATTCCTTTATATCCATGATAAATACGACGACCTGGGGTGGAAACAGATTTAATACCTCGAATAATAGATCTATGGTTTTCATCATATTTCAAAAAAATCCGTAATATTTCAGGGGCTCCTTCTTTTTTGGAAATTCTCTTATAGTTTCGAATATAGCCCTCGCTTTTGAGAACCTTTAAAATTTCAAACTTATAATTAGAAAAATTCGTCTCTACTTTCTCATGCTTAACAGCACTTGCGTTTCGAATTTTTGTTAACATATCTGCTATAGGATCGGAAATTGCCATATCTTTTCCCCCTTACCAACTAGATTTTTTTACGCCTGGAATCAAACCTTCACTGGCATTTTTTCTGAAACACAAACGACACATGTTAAACTTTCTCATATAGCCACGAGGGCGACCACAAAGTCCACAACGATTTACCTTTCTGGTTGAAAATTTTGGCTTTTTTAGAGCTTTAATAATCATTGACTTCTTTGCCATATCTCAATTTCTCCTATTTCCTAAAAGGTAATCCCATAAGAGAGAGCAAGGATAACCCTTCCTCATCTGTTATAGCTGTTGTAACCAAAGCCACATTAAGACCACTTACACGCTCTATCTTATCATAATCAATTTCTGGAAAAATAATTTGTTCGACTATCCCCAATGAATAGTTCCCTCTTCCATCAAAAGCATTTGGATTAACCCCTCTAAAGTCTTTTACACGAGGAAGAGCCGTAGAAATTAATCTATCAAGAAATTCATACATGATATTTCCTCTCAAGGTTACTTTAGCACCTATTTCTTGCCCCTCTCGTACTTTAAAAGCAGCTACAGATCTTTTTGCCTTAGTTTTAACAGCTTTTTGACCAGTAATTTGACTCAACTCTCTAATAGATGAATCGAGAAGTTTCTTATTTTTAGTGGCTTCGCCCACACCCATGCTAACCACAATTTTTTCAAGAGAAGGCACCTGCATTATAGAAGAATATCGATATTCTTCTCTTAATTTATGTAAAACCTTCTCTTTATAAAAAGTTTTAAGCTTAGGTTCATAAGAAATTTCTTTCTCTTTAGACATTTTCATATCACCTCTCCTGTGGTCTTCGCAAAGCGAACTTTTTTGCTCCCCTCTACACGATAACCCACACGAGTTGGACTTCCTTTGCTATCAATCAACATAACATTTGATATATCTAGACCTGCCTCAATACTAGCAAAACCCTTCCCCTTTTCACCCGTCCTTGGGTCACCTTTTAAAGATTTCTTTACTAAGTTTGCGCCAGAAACCCAAACTTTACTCTTTTGTGTATGAACTTTGACTATATTCCCAATAGTCCCCTTACTTTTGCCAGTGACAACTTTTACTTTATCACCTTTTTTTAGCTTTAGTTTCATTTCGATCCTTCCTTAAATTACCTCAGGTGCCAAAGAGATGATTTTCATAAAGTCAGCATCTCTTAATTCACGGGCAACGGGTCCAAAGATACGCTTACCCCTTGGATTATGGGCAGAGTCAATAATAACACAAGCATTATCATCAAAACGAACATAGCTGCCATCAGGGCGACGAACTTCCTTATGTGTTCGAACAATAACAGCTTTCTGCACATCTCCCTTTTTAACAGATGAACCCGGTAAAGACTTTTTAACAGCCACCACTATAACATCCCCTATACTAGCATATCTTCTATGAGATCCACCCAACACCTTAATACACTGAACTACTTTAGCTCCACTATTGTCAGCTACAGTCAAAATTGTCTGTGTTTGAATCATAAAATATCCCCTTAACGAGCCTTTTCAACAATTTCTACAAGATTCCATCTTTTATGTCGGCTAACAGGACGAGATTCAATAACTCTTACTCTATCACCTATATGAGCAGAATTAGTTTCATCATGTACCTTAAGTTTTTTTGTACACATCACATATTTACGATAAATCGGATGTAGTCTGGGACGAGTTATTTTCACCACTACTGTCTTATCCATTTTATCGCTTACAACTTGACCTACAAAGATTCTTTTTTTACTTTTAATTGATTCAACCATAATTGCTTACCTCCTTTCTCCTCTTTCATACTCACTAATCAGAGTCTTTAGGCGAGCAATATTACGCTTTAAAGATCTCTTGTAGAGAGGAGGTTGACTGGCACTACCAATAGCTCTTTTAAACCTAAAATTCATAAACTCTTTATGGAAAAGTTCTAATTTTTCCTTAGCGTCATAAAGAGATAAATTTAAAATTTCTTTTCCTTTCATCTTTACCTCCTTTAAATTAAATCTCTTCTAATAATAAATTTAGATTTAACTGGTAGCTTAGCAGCTGCTAGCTCCATAGCTTCTTGTGCTAAATCAGACTCAACACCTGCCATCTCAAACATAACAGTACCTTTTTTCACAGGAGCTCTCCACATTTCAAGGTTTCCCTTCCCTTTTCCCATTCTCGTCTCAGCAGGCTTTTTGGTATAAGGTTTATCAGGGAAAATACGAATCCAAACCTTTCCACCTCTTTTTATTTTTCTAGTCATAGCAATACGCGCTGCCTCTATTTGACGAGAGGTAATAAAAGCTAGATCAGAAGCAACTAAAGCATATTCACCAAAAGCAATATTATTGCATC
This sequence comes from Eudonia mercurella, assembly GCA_963082485.1. NCBI lineage: Eukaryota > Metazoa > Arthropoda > Insecta > Lepidoptera > Crambidae > Eudonia > Eudonia mercurella. Next base: position 399,871 of record CAUJAO010000068.1, read on the forward strand.
GAGTTGCTACACCTTTTAATACACCTCTTTGTTGTTTCCTATATTTTGTTCTATTGGGACTCAGCATCTTCGCTTGCCTCCTTTACTAACTTTTTACGAGAAGCAACTTTACGAATGGGCAATTCTTTAGAAGATGTTTTTAATTTATCTGTCTTGTTAGTATTTTTAGCTACTTTTTTACCAGATGAATCTTCTTGAACAATATCAGGACTTTCCTGTTCTGCTTCTTTTACAATTTCTTTAGAAACCTTAATGGATCTTTCAGAAATCTTAATTCCTTGTCTTTTATCAGAATCTCCCAAGTTTACAATATTTTTTCTTGTTGAATTGCCTTCCTCTCCCTTTCTATCTTTCTCCTTACGAAGAACTTCACCTTTAAAAACCCAAACTTTAATACCAATTATTCCATAAGTCGTGTTAACTTCAGCAAAGCCATAATCAATATTAGCACGCAAGGTCTGTAAAGGAACTCTTCCTTCCTTCAACTCAACACTTCTTGCCATTTCAGCTCCTGCAAGACGACCAGAAATCTTAACTTTTATTCCTTGAGCACCTGCTCTCATAGCACTGCTGATAGCCATCTTAAGAATACGTCTAAATGAAGACCTCCCTTTAAGTTGTTTTGCAATACCTAAAGATACACACTGAGCATTAGATTCTGCTCTTTTAATCTCTTTAACTTTAAGAGAAGCCCTAAGGCCGAGTTTTGCATGTATAATATTTCCAATCTTTTCTATGTTAGCTCCTTTTGAGCCAATAAATATTCCTGGATGAGAAGTATGAATAACAACACTAATCTTCTGCGGATGTCTTGTAATTTCTATATCACTAACATCAGCAGATCTAGCCTCAGGTAAACCTAAGATCAAACGACGAATCTTAATATCCTCATGCAATGTTTTAGCATAATCCTTAGGATTTACGTACCAACGTGATTTCCAGCCCTTATTGATTCCTAATCGCAAGCTATATGGATGAACTTTTTGACCCATCTTATTCTCCCCTACTTTGCTTTTCATCAACTTCGACGAAAATATGACAGCTTCTTTTTATCAAACGATCTGCCCGACCACGCCCACGAGCCCAAACTCTCTTTTGAGAGGGTCCTTCATCAATCATAATAGTTTTAATCAAAACCGTTTCTTCTTCAAGATTTTTATTTTGATACATTGCATTTGAAGCCGCACTAGAAATAACTTTCTTCAAAAAACGAGCCCCTTTATGAGGAAGAACCCTTAAAATAGCTAATGCTTCTGAATAAGACATCCTACGAATATTATCAGCTAGTGGTCTAACTTTCTTTGCAGATATAGGTAAGTTTCTAACTAATGCTCTATAACCTTTTTTTTGCATAACTATACCTACCTTTTGCCCTTCTTATCAGATCCAGCATGCCCACGAAAAAGCCGAGTTGGAGAAAATTCTCCCAACTTGTGACCAACAACATCTTCAGTAATATATACTGGTATAAATATCTTCCCATTATAGACAGAGACTGTAAGGCCTACCATCTCTGGAATAATTGTAGAAGCACGAGCGTAGGTCTTGATGATACGTTTAGAAGAATCATTTCCTACTTCTTTAACGCGCTTGTACAAATTTTTATCCACAAACGGACCTTTTTTAACACTTCTTGACACAATGCACTCCTACTTTTTTCTTTTAACGATAAAACGGTTTGTCTTATTAGACTTTTTACGCGTTTTAAATCCCTTTGTAGGCTGTCCCCAAGGAGATACAGGATGTCGACCACCAGAAGTTTTACCCTCTCCACCACCATGTGGGTGATCAACAGGGTTCATAGCAACTCCCCTTACTTTTGGACGACGACCTAACCAGCGAGAACGACCTGCTTTGCCTAAGGAGGTATTCATATGATCTGAATTACCTACAACACCTAAAGTTGCCATACATTTCTTAAAAACTATACGAACTTCTCCACTAGGTAAACGCAATGTAGCATAATCACCTTCAATAGCAATTAACATAGCAGAAGCCCCCGCTGTTCTTGCTATTTGTCCACCTTTCCCTAGGTGAAGCTCTACATTATGAACAATACGCCCTACTGGAATACTTTCTAAAGGAAGAGCATTACCATTCCTAATAGGAGACTCAAAACCACTAACAACCTCATCACCTACCACTAAATCTTTAGGAGCTAAGATATAACGCTTTTCCCCATCTTTATAATACAAGAGTGCAATATTAGCAGTTCTGTTAGGGTCGTATTCTATAGAAGCCACTTTGGCAGGAATACCTATTTTATCTCTCTTAAAATCAATCTCTCGATAAAGACGCTTATGTCCTCCACCTCGACGACGGACACTAATTCTGCCTTTAGCTCCTCTACCAGCCTTAGAAGGTTTTCCACTTGTTAAATTTTTTTCTGCCTTTTTGCCTTTTGTTAACTCTTCAAAGCTAAGAGTTGTTGTAAAGCGCAAACTAGGCGTTTTCGGTTTATATGTTTTAATACCCATAATTCCGCCCTACTATTATTCGTTAAAAATATTTAAAGTATCTCCCAATTTAAGAGAAACATATGCTTTCTTCCAAGAAGACGTTCTTCCTGCCTTTCCTGGAGTACGACGAGACATGACTCTTTTCTTTTTGCCGCTTACATTCACAATACGACATGATAGAGGAATCACTTTAAAGACTTCTTCTATAGAAGCAATTACTAAAGCTTTATTAGCCCTAGGACTAATTTTAAACACATAAGTATTTTCTTTGTCTCTTAATGCATTTGTTTTTTCTGTCAAAAGAGGGGAAATAAGAACCTGTTCTGCTTTCATAACTATCTTTTACACTCCATAAAAATCACACAAACTAAGAGCTGCCTTTTCTGAGATAATAACTCTTTTAGCATAAAATAGATCATGTGCTCTTAAACGATTAAAAGAAAAAACTTTCAAGTTAGGGATATTTCTTCCCGCTCTTTTAACTAGTAAATCATCATTCCCGAGAATCAAAATAGATCTTCCAGAAATAGAAAGGGCTTTGAGAACTTGTACCATTTCTTTAGTCTTTCCTGTTTCAAAAGAAAAATCTTCTACAACACTCAATAAACTTTCCTGAGTTTTTTGAGTTAGAATTGACCTAAAAGCTAATCTCTTAACTTTCTTTGGTAAACTATAACTGTAATCTCTCGGCTTAGGTCCAAAAACGGTACCACCGCCTACCCATAAAGGAGATCTTTTATGACCTGCTCTTGCACGCCCTGTTCCTTTTTGCTTCCAAGGCTTAGCACCACTTCCACTAACCTCAGAACGACCTTTAGTACTCGCAGTACCTACCCTCATGTTAGCTAATTCATTGCGAATAGCATAATAGATAGTATCTGAATTAATAGTGCTTAAATTGAAAACATTACCATTAAGCATAATCTTTCTGATTTCTTTTCCTTCAGTGGAGAAAACAGCTATCTCTATATCTGGATTATCAGTCTTCACGCACCTAGCCCTCTATCTTTTTTTGCATTTCTAATTAAAACTAAACCACCTTTAACTCCAGGAACAGCCCCTTTAACTAAAATAGCATTGCGCTCTAAGTCTACTTGAACAACTTCCAAACTTTCTATTGTTTTTCTTTCATTTCCCATTCGCCCAGCCATCTTTTTTCCTTTAAAGACCTTACTTGGCTTTGTATTTTGCCCTGTGCCACCCAAAGCTCTATGAAACTTAGAACCATGAGCAGAACCACCTCCGGAAAAACCATAACGTTTCATAGCTCCCTGAAACCCTTTACCCTTGGAGGTTCCTGTTACATCCACAAAAGAAATGGTTTCAAAAAGTTCTAAACCAAGAGAATCTCCTTGTTTATAAGAACCTGAGAAATCTTTAAATTCAACCAAATGTTTTTTAGGAAGAATTTCTTGAGAAAATTGACCTTTATAAGGTTTATTTAGATTTTTCTCTTTCAAATCTATTGAACCTAAAACAAGTGCCTTATATCCATCTTTCTCCAAGGTTCTTTCTTTAACAACAAAATTGGGCTCAACTTTTATGACTGTGACAGGAATGACCAAACCTTCTTCGGAGAAAACTTGGGTCATGCCGATTTTTTTACCAATTAACCCTACCATATAACTTCCCTATTGTTTGATATCTACTTCCACTCCAGCAGGAAGTTCTAATTTCATAAGAGCATCCATTAAAGCAGTTGTCGGCTCTAAAATGTCAATTAGCCTCTTATGGGTTCTCATTTCAAACTGTTCCCGAGATTCCTTATTAACATGGGGAGATCTCAAAACTGTAAATTTCTGAGTACGTGTCGGCAGAGGCACAGGTCCAACAACTTGCGCTCGCACCTTCTGTGCTGCTTGAACTATTGAATGCACGCTTTGCTCTAATATTTCTACATCAAAACCACGCAAGCGTACTCTGATTCTTTCTTTACTACTCATGTTTATATTATCCTTCAAGAAGCTGAGCCTTCTCCCTATACTTTTGTTAATTGAATAGAGAGAGAACCTCGCAAGTATAAAAACCTATTTTCAACTTTAAGTTTTATTTCATTTTAGAAACATCAACATGATCTTCAAAAATCTCAACAACTTGACCAGAAGCAACAGTTTTTCCACCCTCTCGAACAGCAAAACGCAAACCTTTGTCCATAGCTATAGGATGTATCAATTCAACATAAACTTCAGTATTATCCCCTGGCATTATCATTTCAACACCATCTTTAAGATGAATAGCCCCTGTAACATCCGTGGTTCTAAAATAAAACTGCGGGCGATAGTTTGTGAAGAAAGGTTTATGTCTACCACCCTCTTCTTTGCTTAAACAATAAATAGCTGCCTTAAACTTAGTGTGAGGCTTAATAGTACCTGGCTTAGCTAAAACTTGACCACGTTGCACTTTTGATTTGTCGATACCTCTAAGAAGTAATCCCACATTTTCACCTGACTGACATTCGTCAAGAAACTTATTGAACATTTCAATATCTGTTACTGTAGTTTTCTGCGTTTCTTTAATACCTAGAATTTCAACTTCTTCATTCTTTTTAAGAATTCCTGTTTCTACTCTACCTGTTACAACAGTACCTCTCCCTTGAATAGAAAAGATATCCTCAATGGGCATCAAGAAAGGTTTATCGATATCTCTTTGAGGCTGAGGAAAGTAAGAGTCCATTGTATCTAATAGTTCTTGAATACAACCTGTAGATTTTTCATCATCAAGATTTGTCATTGCCTGATAAGCTGACCCTTTAATAATAGGAGTATCATCACCAGGAAAACCATACTGATTAAGAAGATCTCGTACTTCCATCTCTACAAGATCTAAAAGTTCAGGATCAGCCAAGTCCATTTTATTCAGAAAGACTATCAAATGAGGAACGCCTACCTGACGAGCTAATAAAATATGCTCTCGGGTTTGAGGTTCAGGCCCAGAATCAGCTGCTACTAAAAGAATAGCCCCATCCATTTGAGCAGCACCTGTAATCATGTTTTTAACATAATCGGCGTGTCCAGGACAGTCTACGTGAGCATAGTGACGATTCTCTGTTTCATACTCAACGTGACGAGTATTAATAGTAATCCCTCTTTCTCTCTCTTCTGGAGCATTGTCAATATCAGCATAGGAGAGGACTTTTCCTCCATTTTTCTTTGCTGAATACGCCGAAATTGCCGCTGTCAAAGTTGTCTTTCCATGATCAACGTGACCTATGGTCCCTACATTAATGTGTGGTTTATTTCTTTCGAATTTTTCCTTTGCCATCATTTCCTCCTTATGTGGTGCATAAAACTAAATTAAAAATACATCTAAATCTATAAATCGCTACGACTACAAGACTGTGTATTTTTGAGGAACTTAAAAAGAATGAGATAAATAACATAGAAAAATCAGTCTGAATGACTAATTTCAAAAATGCGTTCATCTACAACTACCACCTAAGATCTAAACAAATTAAGACTTGGTTTGGCTGTTCAGACTTTTTAAACCGCAACTATAAAAAACACTACCTTGTACTGCATAGGCTTTAAAGAAGGAAAAAACCTTCTCATTAAAAGCTTACAACCAAGTGATGTAAAGCACCCTTAAAAATAAGCAATATGTTAAATTCAAAGATACCGCCACTAACTCTAAAAATATTTACTTTAAGAGTCAATATTTTTAGAGATTTTTTTTGAATTTTTAATAAATTTTCAGAAAAAAAATATATAAGTCTCCTTGTAATCTAACAAATATATAAAACTTATTCTTTTTAAATTGAAATATAAAAAATTTTAGAGAAAGAACAAAAAATTTATATCGTTATCTCATAACCTATAGTATAATATTTGATCTTTTTTTCTTTTTATGTACAATGAAAATTCTTTTAAGATTCAAAAATTGAACGATAAAGGAGCTTTCTATGAAAAAAATTATTGATACAGTCATTAGCTTTTTCCTATTAACTGTTATTTCTACCAATTCCTTTGCGAACGAGGGGGATTTTTATTTTAGTTTGGGCTATGGAGGAGATCTTTTAAAAAGAAAGAGTTCTTTTTCTTCTGATAAATTTGATCTTAATTCTCCTACCTATATGCCTGAATGGTCTCTTAATGCTGGGTATTATTTCTTAAAAAAAGATGAATACACATCCATGTCACTAGGTGGATCCTATCAAGGAAACTTTAGAGTTCTTATGGAAATTGAGAATAGAAAAAAAGCTTCTTTAGGAATGGGAATGGATAATTATTTTGATGCCTATTACAAATTCGCTTTTAATAAATTTCCCCATGCTCCCATAAATCTAATTGTTTCGACAGGACTTGGTTTAAGAAATATAGGAACCCCTGTTGTTTTTTATCAAGAACCAACAGGAGAAATGGGTGTCTTTCCTGATGATGCTAAAAAAGAAACTCTTTTAGGTTATCATTTAGGTATAAAATCCTCTATATCGTTTTTTTATATAGGATTAGATTATACATTTTTTCCAAATAGTTTCATCAATAACTATAAAAAAGCTCATTCATTAACAATGTCAGGCGGATTAATCATAAATATGGGAAATATTGTAGCATCTCTCAAAAAAATAGTTAAATAAATCTTTAGTCTAAACAGCAATATTGGCAGGTATCTCAGAATCATACTTCTTTTTAAACACAAAGTAATAATATGCATAAGCTATAGCCCAAGCTATTAAAGTACCATATACCATTCCTAGATAGATAGAAGACTCCCTAAGTCCAAAAACACTAGAGAGAAAAATAGCTGAAGGAACTCTAAAGATAAAAATTCGCATAAAGCTAAAAATCATAACTTTGTTGATGAAACCAAACCCTAAAAAGAGAGAAAGTAAAGCATCAAAAGTTCCTATCAAAACAATAGCTGGTGCAAACCAATTAAGATAGACTTGACTAAAATGGATAACTTCTGGATCTTGAACAAAAAATCTTAAGAAAAATTCAGCATCAAAAATTAAAAAATTCACCATTATTAAACTAAGTAACACTATAGCAATATTCGCATATCTAAAAACCTGAAAAGCCCTTTTTGCTTTTCTCGCCCCTACATTCTGAGCTACTAAAGCTACAAGAGCTCCTGAAAATCCTACAACTGTCATATAAAACATTCCAAAAATGCGATTAGAACTTGTCACAGCGACAAGATAAACCGTACCAAAACTATTTATTGTCATAAAATATAAGGCAAATCCTAAAGAATTTGTACACTGACTGAAAGAAGCTATTAAACTACCCTTGAAAAGTCGCGAAAAAGTTCTTCTATTAAAAACAAAATCCTCTTTTCTAAACTTTCTTTCACCCTTATAAAGATAAAAAATAAAAAGAATAACAGCAGCTTGCAAGCCTTGTGCTAAGACAGTTGCAATGGCTGAGCCATTCATTCCCAATCCTAATGTAAAAATAAATAAAGGATTAAGAAAAAAATTTACTATAATACCTAAAAGAGAAAACAATAAAGGAGTCCAGGTGCGACCCTCAGCATTATTAAAAGCATTAAAAACGAAAGTTAAAAAAACAAAAGGAAATCCAAGAGCTGTAATTTGTAAATATTCTGCTCCCAAAACTAAAATTTCCCCTTCTGCTCCAGAAATCTTCATAATAGGATAAGCTAAAAAAATTAACAAAATCGCACAAAAAATACCTAACAACTGAGAAATAATAATAATTTGAGCTGAAAGTCCTCTAACTCCCTCAAATCTTCCTTCACCTATTTCTCTACCAATAATTGAAACAGCTCCAACTCCAAGACCACCACCAATAGCAATGAAAGCCTGAAGAAAATTACTCAATAGCCCCATGGCAGCTACTTGATTAATTCCTACTTTGCCTAAGAAATAAAGGTCTACTGTAGCATAAAGACTAGAGAGAAAATTTGAAACCATTATGGGAATGGCTAAATAGACAAGAGCATACCAGAGATTACCCTCTATAATAAGAGTTCTTAAGTCTTCTCTGGATGAAATAAGTTTCATGCAAGAACCTTCTTAATCTTAGCTCCTAAGGAGTTAAGTCTCTCATAAATCTTAGCATAACCTCTCTCTATTTGATAGATATTATTAATTTCACTAATGCCTTCTGCACATAAGGCAGCTAGTAGAATAGACATCCCAGCTCTCACATCAGGAGAGGAAACAGTAGATCCTTTCAAAGGAGTTTTACCTGAAACTACGGCTCTATGAGGATCACACAATATAATTCTCGCTCCCATAGCTATTAACTTATCAACAAAGAACATACGCGATTCAAACATTTTTTCATGAAATAAGATTGTTCCCTCACATTGAGTCGCTACAACAATCATTATACTCATTAAATCAGGGGGAAATCCTGGCCAAGGAGCATCGTCAATTTTAGCAATAGATCCTCCCATATCGGGTCTCATGATAAGCGATTGATTTTTAGGAATAAAGAGAGAATTTCCTGAACTTTCCCAGTGAACCCCTAGCTTTTCAAAGCCTATCTTGACCATTCTTAAGTGTTTTTCCTGAACATTTGTTAATTCTAACTCACTATTCGTAATAGCCGCTAAAGCAATTAAAGAGCCTGCCTCCATAAAATCAGAACCTATCGTAAATTCTGTTCCCTTAAGTTTTTGAACACCATGTATAATCAAATGGTTAGAGCCAATCCCACGTATGTCAGCCCCCATAGACACTAACATATGACAGAGATCTTGCACATGTGGTTCACAAGCAACATTAGAAAGTATTGTTTCTCCTTTCGCTGTGACCGCTGCCATAATAATATTTTCTGTAGCTGTAACAGAAGCTTCATCTAAAAAGATATCATTGCCTCTTAATCCATTTGGCGCTGAAATATCAAAAACATCCTTTATGGTATAACTAGCACCCAGCTGAGAAAGTGCCAAAAAGTGTGTATCTAAACGACGACGACCAATAACATCTCCCCCAGGAGGAGGAAGAACAATACGACCCATTCTTGCTAAAACAGCCCCCATTAAAAGAATAGAAGCTCTAATGGCTTTTGCTTTATTGCTATCAATTTCATAAGAATTAATACTTAAAGACTCTATAAGGTAGCTTCCTTTTCCTAAATCCTTAACAATAGCACCTAAATCTTGAAGTATAGAAAAAAGGACGCTAACATCTTCAATTTCAGGTATATTGTGAAGTGTAACCTTTTCACATGTTAAAAGAGCCGCTGCTATGCAAGGAAGGGCTGAATTCTTATTACCATTTACTTGAACCTTTCCTCTAAGAGAAAGACCTCCTTCAACTACATACTTATACATCTACTTTATCTTTCCTCCTTGCTTGAGGAACAACAAGTTTTTAAAGAAGCTGGTGTAAGAAAATGCGGATTTACATCCAAAATATAAGGCATCACTGTAACAGGAAAAACAAATTTCCAAATTACCAAAAGAAAAATAGATAAGATAAAGGGCAAACAAACCAAGTAGTTAAATTCCCCTAGAGATGAATATAAGATTAGAGTTAAAAAAGATGGTAAAAGTATAAGTAAAAAAGCTTGAAGAAAGATAGTAAGATTGGAGGCTTCTACTATAACATTATCATTAACTTTTAAACTATGCCCCTTATTTAACGCCTTAAACGTTAAGTTTTTTACATTATCCTTCTCACAACAAGAAGAAGAAATATTAGATGCATTCCTTTTTCCACCACAACAACCTACTGTTGTTTGAGTTTGAATAAGACAAATATCATCATCAATACGAATAACCTTCCCTATTCTTTTCATATAAAAACCTCCTTACTCTCTTTTAAAATTTCTTAAATTTAAATACGTTAATACCTTCTCTAAGGTAGATAACTAAACCTATTTAAAACTTATTAAATTCTTTTCTAACTCGCTGGTTTTGATAGGCAAACGAACAATCTCTATGCTTTCAGATTGACCACTATGAGCATCAGCTTTTACAAGAATACCCTGCAATTCAATATTTTCCCAACTATCCATTGTTCTTGGAAACTTAGCCATTTTAAATCGCATAATCTCTGTTGAAGAATCAAATCCTCCTACAGAAAATTGACTTCCTGTTCTTCCAGCTCCTGTAATATAGGCAGTACCATTTTTAATTTGTGCATCACTTGTTAACACTCTAGTTTGTGAGCTAAATAAAGAGGTTACCAGACCTTGTACATGATAAAAAAAAGTTTTTCTTTCTGCCGTTGTCATAGCATAAAAATCAATAAAAATGAGAGAAACCATTTTCTCTTTAAGTTTAAAAAGAATCCTCTCTATTTCTTTAAATGGACTATCCAAATGTATACGCGAATACCCTGATTGCCCTAAAAGAGAAATTACTCCTATTGATATCCCAGCTTTTCGGTATATACACCACCCAAACCCAGGAACAGCTGAAGGATAGTTAGCAGGTCTTAAAATATTATAAGATTGCGAAGCTTTTTCATAAAGATCTTTATGAAAAAAAGCTAAATCACCTAAGGTTAAAATATCTACCCCTAGTTTACGAAGATACGTAGCATGATTAAATCCAAGTCCATGACCAGATGTTACATAATTGGCTCCAGCAATAACAAAGTCTATTTTTTCTTTCTCTTTAAAAGAAGCGAGACTTTGCTTAAGTGCATAAATACCTGATTTTGAGATAATACTACCTACATATAAAACCTTGATAATCACAATTTTTTTCCCTTTTTAAGAAGAAACAAAGAGGAAAGAGGAGAAAGAAGATTTAAGGTAATATAAATATGCAAAAGAAATCCTGATAAGGATAGGAAAAAAAAGAATAAAAAAATAGAAAAATATCGAAGAAGAGAATTACTCAAATAAAGCCCTAAGTAAGAATATCCACAAGAAAGTATGATATAGAGCAAAAAAAATCCCAATAGATCACTTAAAACAATAAAAAGCCAATATAGCTTTCTTAAAGAAGGTGAAGAAGTTTTAAATAAACTCGCATAATATTTTCGACGTGATAAGAGTGATTTAGTTTTGGAGGGTTTCATCTTTTTTCCCGTCAAAAACTATCAAAGAAATAAACCACAATACAGCTCCTATACAGACAAAACTATCGGCTAGATTAAAAGTAGGCCAGCGCTCAAGTCCTAATATTCCACCAAAGCCAACATCAATAAAATCGATAACTCCATTTCTTAAAATTCTATCAATGAGGTTTCCTATTCCACCTCCAATAATCAATATTAAAGATATCTTCTGTAGATAAAAAAGTTGATTATTTTCTGAAAAAATATCTTTTCTAAAAAAAGAAATATACAAGAGAAACCCAATAAAAATAATTGGAACAATAATAAACAAGAGAAATCTTATAAGATCTGGAAAAGCATGACCTAAGGAAAAAGCAATGCCTAAATTTTTCACATGAATAATTCTTAACCAATCTCCTAAAAAAGAAAAAGCTATGTGATTAAGAGGAACAAACTTATTAATCCAATACTTTGCAAGTTGATCTAAAAAAACTAAAAAAGAAATACTAAAAATCAAAAACCAAGACCTTCTGATAAATAACACTGAAAAGATCCCCTACTTTTAAAGATATGTTTCATGCTCAAGAAAACAAGTAGAAATATGGTAATATTTTTCAAACTTATCAGCAAGAGCTATAAGCCCCCATTTTTCTGAAAAATAATGTCCTATAGCTAATAGATTAAAGTTAGCTTCCCTAAGGCTATGATAATATTGATGAAGAGTTTCCCCAGTAATCAATAAATCTGCACCTTTCTCTTTAGCCTCTAACCAAGTATCAGATCCAGCTCCTGATACAATAGCTATTTTCTTAATAGAATTTTTGTTATAAATCCATTTAACAACATGTGATTTCTTTTGAAGACCTAAACTTTGTAGTCTTAAAAGGATGTCTTCAATTGTCAAAGAATCTTTTGATTCACCTATAACACCAATAGTCAATCCCTCTTTCATGTAACCAAAAGGTTGAAAATTCTCAAGTGAAAGAAGTTTCGCTAATTGAAAGTTATGGCCATACTGACTATCAGCATCTAAAGGTAAATGAACAGCATAAAGAGCAATATTCAGTTCTCTTAAAAGTTTAATTCTTTGATACAACTCACCTGTAATTCCATTATTTAGTTTACCCCAAAATAATCCGTGATGAACAAATAGAACATTAGCCTGAACCTGATAGGCCATATTGATAGTAGCTAAAGAAACATCAACAGCAAAAGCAATTTTGCTAATCTTCTCTTTAATTCCTTTACCTAATTCAATTTGAATTCCATTAACTGACTTATCCATAGAAGAATACGCTTTCATGGGTAAGAGATGTTGAATATGTTTATCAAATTCTTCTAAAGTCACTATTTATCCCCTATTTTATGAATAAAGGCAAGATTTCTTCCTTTTTCTGTTCTTCTATGAGAGTAAAATCTCTCATCATTACCAACATCTAAGGAGAAAAAAGAAAGATCTTTTAATCCTAAATCTTCTAATAAAAGCAGATTAAAAACTCCATTATCAAAAAAATATTTTCCTTCTTCTTTGTTAAAGCAATCTTCAATCCAAGAAGATTTCCAAGAAGAAATAAAAGTCTCTTTAAAGGAAGAGGATACTTCATAAGACTTCCATCCTCTATAGGGGCCTAAAATAGCCCAAATCTGAGAAACAGGTACTTTAAGATGATCTCTAAAAATTTCTATCATAGAAGCAACAATGCCTAATAAACTTCCTTTCCAACCCGAATGCACTAAAGCGACCCATTCACCTGAAAAACTACCTATATACACTGGTAAACAATCTGCAAATCGTCCACTTATCTGACATTGAGATTTTTGAGTAAAAGAGCCATCAAAAAATTTTCTCTCTCCCTCAAAAGGTATCTTCTGTATAATATTTGAATGGCTTTGTGGTTGGCAGAAATATGACTTCAGAAAGGGTTTAATAAAGCATGTTTTACTTTGAGCATCTCCCCAGTACTTGCTAGTATACCCTAACTCTATATTCCCTTTTAAGGATGTTATAGCTCCTTCTTGCCAAGTTACATTACAGGGTCTAGCTAATGATTGCTTTTCTCTCATAATTGAAAATCTTCTCCTAAATAAAACTCCCTAACATCCTCATTATTCGTCAATTCCTCTTTTGATCCAGCAGCTAAAATAGTTCCTTCGTGAAAAATATAAGCTCTTTCGGCAATTTTTAAAGCAGCTTGAATATGGTGATCTGTAATTAAAATTCCCATTCCTAGATCTTTCAATGTATAGAGAATTTGAATCATCTCCATAACAGATTTTGGATCAACTCCTGAAAAAGGTTCATCAAGAAGAAAAAAAAGAGGGTCACGCATAAGAGATCTAGCGACCTCTGTTCTTCTTCTCTGTCCACCAGAAAGAGCTCCCGCCTTTTGATAAAGAAAGTCTTCTAAATGAAGTTGTTGGATAACCTTTTCTTTTCTTATATCCTTCTCTTCTCGAGAAAGATCATTTCTCCATTCAAGAACACTCTCTAAATTTTGTTCAACTGTTAAAGTCTGAAAAACAGAAGGTTCTTGTGAAAGATAAGAAATTCCCCTCAAAGCTCTATGATGAACTGGCAAGTAAGATATATCCTCTTTAGCCAGAAAAATTTTCCCTCTATCTTGTCTTAAAAGACCAACAACGACAGAAAGAAGTGTCGTTTTTCCTGAACCATTTGCACCAAATAAGCCTACTACTTCTCCCTGAACGATCTTAATTGTCACTCCTTTAAGAACCTTTCTGACGCCTCTTCTTTTATGAATATTCTCAACTAACAATTCCACTACTATCCACCTAAAATTCAGTCGCACTTTTAGCTATAAGATTGAGAATTTTTCTCAATCTTATCAGAATCAACTTTGACCTTTCCTGAAATATCCTCTTCAAGAAAAACCTGATTTGTCTTTAAATTTAACCATATTCGTTGAGAAGAAAAGGTTTCATCTTTCTTAACGGCTTTAGCATAACCTAAAATTTCTAAAATCTCACTTTTCATATCATATCTAAGAATTTCTCCTTCTACATAGACATCTTTTTGAGAAAGTCTGACAGCCCCTTCTGCTAAAATTATATCCCTATTCTCTAAAATAATTTCATTAGCTCTTAATACGGTCTCTTTAGAGGAATCTTTTAAAAATCCATCTCCTTTTACCTGCAAAATATCCTTTTTTTTATCATATTCAAAAGAGTGAGATTGAATAAAAAGTGTACCATCTTTATTAGAAATAAGAATATTCCCCTCACCTGAAATGTTTTCACCAGAAACTCCTGAAATCCAAAGATCTTCAGATTGAATATCATAATCAGAAGTTGTTATTTGAACATTTCCTTTAAGATGAATCTCGTTTGAAACTCCCTGCCAAGAGATAAGAGCTTCTTCAGACTGAAAAGTAAAAGTTTTTTCTTCTTGAGCAAATACAATTAAAGGCCAAATCATAAGTTTAAAAATTAAAGAGACTTTACAAATTTTCACTATTTTTTCCCATCTCACCTATTACCTCGTGAGAAAAAGAAAGACTGTGGGTCTTTCCATCCCATAAAAACCCTTTGCCTTGAAGGGATACTTCTCTTACTTTTATGCTCACTAGATCACTTTCAGGAAATGAATTAAGTGTAAAGCTATTATCATCCCACAAAAATCCTTGTCCTGTTAAAGATAATTTTTGTGATTCATCTAAAAAAAATACATCTCCTTTCATCGTCATTTGTGCTTCTTTATTATCATAATGAAAAAAATTCATTTTAAGCAAAGAAGGTTTTTTCTCCTTTATTTTACCCCATTTAAGAGATACCATATCTCCTTTAACAGCAGAAAAATTTGTATCTATAAAGAAAAAATGAGAGGCTTTTAAGTTAAAAATTTTAGACCTTTTTTGATATGAACTAATATCAAAAAATTTCGTGGAAATAAAATACGATTCATCTTTTTGTGGGTCTTTATCTTTATATAAAGATTCACAAATCCAAGATACAATAAGAATGCAGAGAAAAAGACTCCAATATTTCAACCTTAATAATCTTTTCATAATGCTTAATCTAACTATACTATAAGAGAATGAAGAAACTCTATCTTTTATTAGGTCAAGAAACATCAGAAAAAAATGCCTTTCTCGAAACCTTGAAAACATCTGAACTAAAAAATCTTTTTCAAGAGTTACAAAAGATTACTATTGAAGAAGATAAAGGTCTTGATGTGCTTAACTTTTTACAAAGCCCCTCTCTGTTTAGTCAAAATAGATTATTTTTAGTTAACTCTAGCGAGAAAATCTCTCCTAAATACATTCCTAAAATATTAATTCAATATCAGAAATCACAGGATTTTCTTATACTTTGCAGTGATGAAAATAAACTTACTCAGTGGGAAAAAACAAAAGAAGTTCTCATTATAAAGAAGGTATTTTATCCTCTCTCTGAAATTGACAAAAAAAAATTCGTATTAAGATTAGCTCAACAATACCACTGTAAAATAACGAATGAAGGGGCTGAGTATTTTGTTCTTATGAGTGGAACTGATACAGAAACTCTTAAAAGTTTGGGAAATCTTGTTTTCTCATCTATAGCTAAAGATAAAATTATAGATGAATCTGTTCTCTCTTCTTATCTAACGCATTCTCGTGTTGAAACTACTTATACTTTATTTTACGCTATTTTAGAAAGCAATTTTTCCCTAGCTTTAGATCGTCTTAATAGACTCATGCAATCAAAAACAGAAGCTTTAACAATTATTAGTCTTCTTATCTGGCAAACGAGAAGACTTCTCAAACTTTCTTATGAAAAAGGAAGAGTAGAATTATTTTATGAATTGAAAATCTTTCGAAGTGAAAAATCTCTTTATGAAAAGGGATTACAATCCTATAATTCTCTTCAAATAGAAAAAATCTTAAAAAATCTCCTCAATTATGACCTTATTTTACGAGAAGAGAAAAAAGAAAATCATAATCATCTTTTACAAATCTGCTTATATGAAATAATTTGCAAAAAAGGATCCCCCTGCTTAAAAATCAAAAATGATCTTCCGATATTTCTACCTTGATACTATTTTCTAGAGTAGGTTTTTCTTTTGTTAACAAAATATTTTCTTTTAGCCAAGTTACAAGGGTTTGCGATAGTTTATCAGGAATATTAGCTTTATTCTTCAGGTCTTCAACTGATGCTTCTAGCAAATCTTCCATAGAAGGAAAAGCCTGTATAATCGCTTTAGTTCTTTGAGGACCTATACCAGAAATTTTGTTAATCTCAAGAACTTTAAGTCTTTTAGTCATTAGTTTTCGATTTTGCTTAGTAGAAAATCTATGCGCTTCATCTCTAACATTTTGTAAAACGGCCAAGGCTCTATTCCCTTTAGGCAGAAGAAGAGACTCTGTCTTTTCAGGCAAAAAAATTTCTTCCCTTTTTTTAGCTAAAGAACAAAGAGAAAAACCAAGACCCATCTCCCTCACGACCTGTAAGGCACTTGAGAGCTGCCCCTTGCCACCATCTATCAGAAGAAGATCTGGTAAAATCTGTGCTTTAGAATAGTGACGTGCTATGACTTCTCTAATAGCTTTATAGTCATCAATCTTATCCTCTAAGCTTCGCAAATTATAAAGTCTATAATGAGATTTATCAGGTTTTCCTTCTAAAAAAGAGACAACAACTCCTACAGGATATTTCCCATCTATATGAGCTATATCAATTCCTTCAATACGAACAGGTTTTAAAGAAAGACCTAAAATTTCTTTAAGTTCACTTAAAGCTTCCTTTTCTTTGTGTCTCATATTGAGAGATAGGCGAGCATTTTCAATAGCTATTTTCAAGAGACGCATGTGATGTCCTGCTCTAGGAGTTAAAATATTAACAGAACGAGAACTCTTTTCTTTAAGACCTTGCTGAATCATTTTAAGACTATCTTGAGAAATTTCACAAGAAATATGAATTTCTTTAGGTATACGGTCTTTTCTCTCATAATATTGAGAGATAAACTCCTCAAAGCTTTCCTCTTTTGTTGAGAAGGTTTTGAAAAAAAAGAGATCTCTTCCTATCATTTTCCCTTCACGTACTTGCATAACGGCTAAACATGATTCTTCATCATCTTCGACTAAAGCTACATAATCTGCGGAAGATTGACTTAAATTATCAACATCTTGAGAGATCTTAAAAGTGTCTAAGGAAGCTAAAATTTTATCAATAAGTTGAGCTTTTTCAAATTCTAAATTTTCAGCCGCCTTCCACATCCTTTGAGTCATAATTTTCTTAAAGTTTTTTATATTTCCTCTTAAAAAATCTTTAACTTCTCTCATATAAGAATCATATTCTTCACTAACATCTTTAATACATGGTCCACAACAACGTTTTAAGTGATAAAAAAGACAAGGTTGATTTCTTCGTTTTAAAGGTATTTCTTTACACTTTCTTAAAGGATAAAGTCTATTAATAGCCTCTAAAGCAATATCCATCTGTTCCAAATCAACATAAGGTCCATAGTAGGAACTGCCATCCATAATCATATGGCGTGTTCTAAAAACCCTAGGAAACCTTTCGTGAGTGATACGAATAACGGGATAAGTTTTGCCATCTTTTAAGTTAATATTATAAAAAGGATGATACTTTTTAATTAGATTATTCTCTAAAAGCAGAGCTTCATATTCTGTATTAGTAACAACAAAATCTATGTTAAAAACTTTACTCATAAGTTTAGATACTTTAGGAGAAGTATTTTTAAGAAAATATGATCTAACTCTGTTCTTTAAAACTTTTGCCTTACCTACATAAAGAATATTCCCTTCCTCGTCCTTCATAAGATAACAACCGCTTGTCTTAGGCATTTTTATCGATATTTCTTTTAAAAATATCATTCTTTTAGATAAAATTTCTTTTTCTTTCATCTAAATTACTCTCCTAAATGTCAAACTTAAACCATTGAGTTGATAGGCTTCGATGGCTTATAATACTTAAAGTGAAGAAGGTTGCTTTATCTGTTCTTATTATAAACAATTGAAACCTCATAGAACATTGATACAAACTACTGAACTAGTTAAGATTTTATTATCATCTTTTTTTGTAGAATCTCTATCCTAAGGATAAGAAAGCTTATGGTAAACACACTTTTAAAGTTGACTTTAGTGGGATTCTTTAGTATTTTCACCCACTTATGTTTCTCTCAAGAAAAAACAATTGTCTTAGGTGGTAAAAATACCTGGCAATTACAACAATCTGATAATCTTAATATTTCTCAAGGTTTTAGAAGCTATCCAGATATTAAAATTTCTCATAGCCTACCTAAAGATAAAAAGAAATATGATTTAATATTAACAGTAGAAAATAATTCTCTTAAAGATCTCTCTAATCACTATAGTATAGATACCTCTTTCCCCTATTTTATTTCTCAAGACAAATCTTTTCACAAAACAGGATCTCTTTTATTCATAGGCTCAAAAAATCCTGTTGTTCTTATCCCAAAATCTGATTCTTTGTTTGAGGCAAATTCTAACTGGAAAGATTTCACTATAGAATTTTGGCTTTATCCTAATAAAAATCATAATTCTGAAATTCTTATGAACTGGAAAGGTCTTATAAAAAGAGGAAATGAGTGGAAAAATCAAAGTTTTAAGATATCTTTTGATAAAGGATCTCTTGTTTGGACGATGGAAAATATGTTTATTAATACTGACTCAAAAGATACGATTGTTAAAATAAGCGGTAATAATTCTTTAAAACCACAAGTTTGGATGCACCACCTTCTAAGATATGATTCTCAAACAGGCTTAATAGAATACTTAATCAATGGAGAACCATCCTCCATCAAATATGCTCCTAAACAAGAACCTCCCCAAAATTCCCCTCCTTTACCCATAGTGATAGGAGAGATTAGCGAAAATAAACTAATCTTAGGAGAAAATTTTACAGGATTACTCGAAAATATATCTATATCTCGCTATAGACAAAGTGAAAGAGACCTATATCTAGAACCTCCTCAGCAAGGTTCTTTTATTACAAATGTGATTGACCTAGAAAGTCCTGAATCTCAATTGTTACATATAGAAGCTCTTCAAAGCTTACCTCACCATTCAGAGATTGATTATGCTTATAGAATTTCTAACGAAGTAGTTTTTACTAGAAATAATCAAAGTGATAACCCTCTCAAACAAGTTAAAGGAGAATGGATACCATTTCAGATTAATAGACCTCTAAGTGGATCTCTTTATGGAAAATATCTACAAATCAAAGCAACCCTCTTTCCTGCTAAGCAAGAGCCTTTTACTCCCACTCTCTCACAAATTTCTATCAAATATCTTTCTAATAAACCTTCAAATCCTCCTGTCATTACAAAAACAGAAGCTTATGATCAAGCGATTTTTTTAGAATGGCTCCCTGTAGCTAGCTCTTATGTTAAAGGATATAAAATCTATTTTGGATTAAACTCACATGTTTATCTAGGAGATGAAGCAGAAACATCCCCTATAGATATAGGTAATCAAACTTCTTTTACCCTTAAAGGTCTTAAAAATGGTCTACTTTACTATATTAGTATTGTTGCTTACGGAGAAAATCCTATTACAAGCATGGGTCCATTTTCCGCTGAAGTAGTAGCAAGACCTCTACCCTCTTTAAGAAAAGCCCCTTCTCAGGAGAAAACACAGTGAAAGAAAGTATTTATAAGTTAGCTCTTTCGTTATATGAAAATGGACAATGGGAAGAGTGTTTGACCTTTATAGAAGAAAATATTTCTATAAATTCTTTAGAATTACATGAGAAGAACTCTCTTGTTCTTCTTTTAACTCTTATTCATCTTCAAAAAAGAGAATTTTCTAAACTTCAAAAGTTAATCCATCAGTTTGACATATTGAAAGAAAAAAAAGAACTCATCTACATTGTAGCAGGCGATGCTTTACGAGTAAATTCTTCTTCTTTTTCACTCAAAACAGCTGAGATTTTATACTCATTAGGGCTCTATAAACAAGAACTCTCTCAAGAAAGAGATTCTATAGAACTTTATGAAAAAAGCCTTCAGAAGGACCCATCTTTTATTCCTTCTCTCAACAATCTAGCTCTCCTTCATGAAAAAGCAGGTAATACTTCAGAGGCCCAAAAACTTTACAGAAAAGGTCTTAGCTTTCAAAAAAAAGATCCCTACCTACAGGTTAATCTTGCTATCTTCTCTTCTATCTCTCAACTATCTATAGAAAAAATAGAACTTAATAACTCTTTCAGAATGCTTCCTTCTCATTTATTAGCTAGTTGTATTTCATACTTATTTGTGAAAGATCAAAGGTATAGTTTAGCTGTTAAAGTCTTAGATAATCAGCTAACTTATACTCAACAACATCCTTCACTCTGGTATCAGAGAGGTTTAATTTTAGAAGAACAAGGCTACTTTGCTCAATCTTTCTCTTCTTTTCAAAAAGCTTGGCAGCTAGATTTTCATAATAAAACTATATTTCAAGCCCTTTGGCAACTTCTTTTCAAAAATAAAAAAACCTCAGAAATGAGAGAAATTTTAAACTTACTTAAAGAAGAATATCCTCATAGAGAAGATACTCGCTTTTTTTCTGCTCTAGAAGAAATTAAAAAAGGTCAATGGGAAAAGGCTGAACTAAATTTAAGATATATCATTAATCATAGCTCTTATTCAGAAGAATATTACGAAAAAAGCTTATATCTTTTAGCTATTTTGTATGATCGAATAAATGATTTTTCTCAAAGTTCTCTTATTCTTACACAGCTCAAAGAGAATTTTCCTGATAATACTGTTTATGAATTAGGGAGTGTGTTAACACTTCTTAAAAAAGGATCTTTAGAAGAAGCCAAATCTGCTTTAGATATGTGGCTTTTAGTCTCTCCTCATCATTTTATGGGGAATCTTTTAAAAGCTAAACTATTTCAAGCACAAAAAGATTCTCAAAAAGCTCGAGAAATTATCAAAAGGCTTGATCCTCAAAAACATCAAGTCAAACAAGTTGCAGAAGAAATTGAAAAAGATATACTTTTTTTACCATCAGAACAAGACTCTTTATGGCAACTACCATTTCCAATTTTACAAAACTCTCTTAACCAATACTTTATTGATTGTCCTGAGCGTCATTACAGATTTTCTTGGCCTATAGAAGATGATTTTTTTATGATCCCCTCATTACCTAGAGAAATACTTATTAATCAAGAAATGCTTAATTTTTACCAAAAAACTCCTATGAATGCTCTTGAATCTGCTATTGAACTAGAAAAAACCTTAGAGCAAGGAGAAGATCTTATTTTAACTGAATCTCTAATAAAAAAAGATGATGAGATTATAGACATCTCTTCTACAAGAATTTATACAATTAGTGATCTTGCCATACTTTTAGATGCTGTTGAGGAAGCTCCTTTACTATCAGAAAATTTAAGAAAAAAAATCAAGGAACAAAAGTCTATTTTTGTTCCATTAGAGTGTTTTAAAAGCTTACAAGAACTAAAAGATTTTTGGAGAAATTCTCTTTTATAAACTGATTTAGTTTTAGCTTGACACAAAGACTTTAGAATGATAAAAGTAGACTCTAAATAGGAGAGATGGCAGAGCGGTCGAATGCGGCGGTCTTGAAAACCGTTGAAGGTGATGAATCTTCCGTGGGTTCGAATCCCACTCTCTCCGATTTTATAAAAATCCCAAAGATAAAGAATACCTTGACAAGATGGCTCATATTTTGATAGTGTGGGTAGGTCTTTTAATGACAAGGAGAGGTGCCAGAGAGGTCGAATGGGGCTTCCTGCTAAGAAGTTGTACCTGCAAAACGGGTACCGAGGGTTCGAATCCCTCCCTCTCCGTTTTTTTATGCTTATTTGTACCCGTAGCTCAGCTGGATAGAGCATCAGATTGCGGTTCTGAAGGTCGGAGGTTCAAATCCTCTCGGGTACGCTAGGGAGAGATGGCCGAGTGGTCGAAGGCGCACGCCTGGAACGCGTGTATACGCTAACCGCGTATCGAGGGTTCGAATCCCTCTCTCTCCGATTAAACTTAAAAACCTTCTAAAGGTTTTCATTTTATTATTTTTAATAACCTTAATTTTCCTAATAAGTAAGACTGCCACTCTCCCTCAAGATAACGATATTCTATGTGCACTTCTCACAAAAATCCTCTCAATCAAGTACTAAAAAATTGAGTGGATAAAGAGACTTCAGTTAATTCTATATATAAATTAATTATAAAAATTTAATATGCTTGAGATATTCTAATGAACTAACCTTAAGGGAATATAATGATTTTTTTAGGAACCCTTTCTTTGGGATTTTATATTTTAGTTGTGTTTTCTTTTTTGAAAATTCAAAAATTTAAACACAGACTTCCTAAAAGAATTCAGGGAAAAGTTTTTCCAGTTGATGGCGATGGATTTTTAATGGGACCTTATTCAATTCGCCTTTGGGGAATTGATGCACCAGAACTCCCTCAAAAATGCGGTCAAATAGACTGTGGGAAAAAAGCTAAAGAATACCTACAATTATTAACTAAAGGTCATGTTTTGTGTTATCCTGTGCAGCGTGATTCCTATAAAAGACTTGTCTGTCGTTGTTATAATGAAAAAGGAAAAGATTTAAGCTACGAAATGGTGAAAGCAGGATGGGCTATAGACTTGCCAGATTTTAGTTGTGGAACTTTTCAAAAAGTTCAAAAAAAAGCTCAAAAAGAGAAAATAGGCATTTGGGGAAAAAATAGTCTTTTTACTCTTCCTTCTAAATGGCGAAAAGAAAAAAGAGACTCCAAAGATTCTTTCACTTGACTAAAGATAGTGAGAAACTATAAGATAGCCCTGCCCTAGGAGCTATTTAATAGCGATCTACCCAACTCCGTCAGATTCGGAAGAAAGCAGCGGTTAGTAGTTTTGCTGTGTAAGTAATCACTCTTGGGGTTTTTTGATACTTTTCCCTATATCAAGTGTATTATTAAGGGGAGGTTATTCTAAAATATGTCAACTTATATATCTACAGCCACTCGAAAACGTCCTAAAACTTTTGAAACGCTCGTTGGACAAGAATTTGTTTCTAGCACTTTAAAAGAATCTATTAACAAAAGAACAATTTCTCATACTTATCTTTTTTCGGGTCCTAGAGGAGTTGGAAAAACTACATCTGCTAGAGCTTTAGCTCGCGCCCTTAATTGTGAAAAAGGCCCTACCCCTTATCCCTGTGGACAATGTCGTAACTGTTTAGCATTAGATAGCCAAAATAGTCTAGATGTTATTGAGATTGACGGTGCTTCACATACTTCCATTCAAGATATCCGTGAAATTAAAGAAGAAATTCGCTTTGCTCCTCAAACAGGAAAATATAAAATCTATATTATAGATGAAGTTCATATGCTCTCTAATTCTGCTTTTAATGGTCTTTTAAAAACTTTAGAAGAGCCTCCTAGCTATGTTATTTTTATCTTAGCCACAACAGAACCTCATAAAATTCCTGCTACTGTTCAAAGCCGATGTCAACATTTTCATTTTAATGCTATTTCTTTTGATAAGATTGTTGAGCTTCTTAAACAAGCTAGTGAAGAAATAGGAATCGCTTATGAAGAAGAAGCTCTTATTTGGATAGCCAAAGAAGCCACAGGTTCTCTAAGAGATGCTTATACCTTATTTGATCAGGTTATTGCCTTTTCTCATGAAAAAATACAGCTTAGTCTTATTCAAGAAAAATTAGGTCTTTTAACCTATAGTAAACTAAGAGAATTAACACTTAGTATTGCTGAAGGAAAAAAAGAAGTAGTTCTTAATTTATTTGATTCCTTCCTGAAAGAGGGAATCACTCTTGAACAAGTGCACCATGACTTAAGTGAATATTTACGAGGACTTTTACTCTACAAGAATGGAATTCGAAAGACAGATATATTAGGAACAACTTCTGATGATTTTGCGGGTGAGGTATCTAATCTTTGGGAGATAACTCAAATAGAAAAAGCTCTTACTTGGTCTTTTGAAATACATAGAAAATTACGCTATTCACTTAATCCTCGTTTTGAATTAGAACTCATGCTTTGTCAATTTTGTGAATTAAAAAGCTACCTTTCTCCTTCAGAAATTTGGAAAGAGCTCTCACAATTGGAGTATCGTTTAAATCAAGATGACACCTCTCATCAAGAACAAGAAAGTGAAGAAGAAAATTTAGACTACAAAAAATCTGAAGATTCCCTAGAAGAAAAAAATAATATAACGCTTAAATTAGAATCTTCAATAGAATCTAGGTCTATAACTGAGAATTTTCCTCCTCAAGAGATAATACAAAACCTCTTTAATAGAATTTATCCTGAATTACTTCTTGTTGAAAATCAACAGTCTCGCCTACAATTAGAAATCGAACAACAGATAGTACAAGTACATTTAGCTGGCTATGAAGAAAGAATTTTCATACAAAAAAGAGAAGTTTTTGAAGCCTCTTTAAAGAGAGAACTTCCTAAATGGAGTATTGAAATTTGTGTCGACAAAGATTCAGAAAAACAAAAAATTTCTAAGATTGAAAGTCTTTTCAATGCTAAATTTATAGGAGAAAATGAATGAGTCAAAATATTTTTAAGAACCTTTTAGCAGGATTTCCTGAAAAAATGGAAAAAGCTCAGGCAGAAATGCGTTCTCAATCTTTTGAAGGTTTTTCTGGAGGAGATTGGATAAAAGTAATTATCAATGGAGAAGGAGCTATCCAAAGTCTTAAAATTGATCCCTCTTGTGTTAACCCTGAAGAGGTTAAAGTGCTTGAAGACTTAATCAAAGCAGCCATTAATCAAGCTCAAGAAAAACAAAGAGATTGGCTTAAGCAAAGATCTCTTTCATTCCTTGGTTAGGTTATGAGTTTTTTAGATAAACTGACACAACAACTTTCTCGACTACCAGGAATTGGCAAGAGAGCTTCTTTGCGTATTGTCTATCATCTTCTACAAAAAGATCCTAATCTGGCTACATCATTAGGAGAGTCTCTTCAGCAATTACCAGAAAGAATTCAAAATTGTCAAACTTGCCGCACCTATACTGAAGGAAATATGTGTGATATCTGTCTTGACCCCTCTAGAGATCCATCCCTGCTTTGTATTGTAGAATATCCACAAGAAATGTCGAATATTGAAAACACACAATCTTATAATGGATATTTTTTTGTTCTTCATGGGCGACTCTCTCCTATGGATGGGATAGGTCCTCACTCATTGAGAATAGAAAAAATAGAGACTCTTGTTCAAAAACGAAATGTTAAGGAAGTTCTTTTAGCTACTAGTCTAAGTCCAGAAGGAGAAGCCACCGCTATTTATATTAAAAAAATGCTTCAAAACTATCCTTTACTTCTAACAAGACTAGCCTCAGGATTGCCTGTTGGTGGTTCTATCGACTCTGCTGATAGACTAACGATGATTCAGTCATTACAAGGAAGAATAAAATTCAACTGAGAAGTGGAATATATTCTAAAATGATAAGGAAAATTTATGGAAAAAACATTATGTTTATTAAAACCCGATACTATTAAAAGAGCCTTAATAGGAAAAATTCTCTCTCGACTTGAAAGAACAGGTTTGAAAATAATAGCTATAAAAATGCTACAAGCTTCTCAAGAACAAGCTCAAAAACATTACACTTATGAAGATATTAGCGTAAGACATGGAGAAGAAGTTCGCCAACAGCTGATAAGATTTATTACTTCTTCTCCTATCATAGCTTTTGTAATAGAGGGAGATCACGCTGTTCAAGCTGTTAGAAAACTTATAGGTTCTACAGAACCTTTAAGTGCTACTGTAGGAACGATAAGAGGAGACTTTGCTCATCATTCTTTTGATCAAGCAAAAATTTTTAAAAGATCAGTTTGCAATCTTATTCATGCTTCAGCTTCTTCTGAAGAAGCTGAGAGAGAAATTTCTGTTTGGTTTAATCCCTCTGAAATACTGAGCTATTCTCTTTCAGATGAAAACTTACATGATTTAAGTCTTTCTTTATAAAGACTTAAATCATTAAAAGTTTCTCGAATAATTAAAATTATATTCATCTCTAAACTGAACTTGTTGTTTCTTATTTACTGTAAAATAAGAATAATCGTTGACTTTTTTATAGAAAAATTTGATCATTCCAAAATGAAACAAATAAGAATAGCCTATATCGTTGATTCATATCACCCTATTATTAATGGAGTAACAACATTCGTTGATGCTTGTGTTCGTTATATGAAAGAAAGAGGAAATGAGATTCTCATTATTGCTCCGGACTATCCCAACATCTCTGATGGAGGACCTTGGGAAGGAAAAGTCCCTATCAAGCGCCTAAAATCTTTTGGATTATGGTTTACAACTAACCGTTATGAGAGATCCATTTTGCCAAACTACAAAAGACTAGCTACTGTTCTTGATGAATTTCAACCTGATGTTATTCATGTCAATATGGAATTAATAGGAGGATTTTTAGCACGTCATTATGCTCTAAAAAAGAATATTCCTATTATAGCGACAGCTCATACAAACTTCGCTCCCTATTTTCATATTTATGTTCCTTGGCTTCCTAAATTCTTATCCAATTGGATTATTTCCTTTGGATCACGTCGCTTTTATCAAAAAATTGATAGAATTATGACACCTTCTCAAGAAATGGCAAATATTCTTATCAATGAATTTCACATTAAAGCTCCTATAGAAATCTCAACTATAGGAATTGATGCTAGTGAATTTGAAGGCATTAATCGTGAGAAAGAACTAAAAAATTCTCGATTTTTTGAAAAATATCCTCGAATAAAAGAAAGAAAGCGTCTCCTTTTTGTAGGAAGAATTAGTGAAGAGAAAAATATATCTTTTCTTTTAAAAGTTCTCAAACGTATTTTAAAAATTCGCCAAGATGTTGAACTACTTTTAGTGGGTGGAACTTCTTTTAAAGATTATTATCAAAAAAAAGTTCAAGATATGGGAATAAATGAGCATGTTAGCTTTATGGGACTTATTAGAAGATCAGAAATAAAATATGTTTATGCGATTGCTGATATTTTTACCTTTCCTTCAGTTACAGAAACTCAAGGTTTAGTTACGGCTGAGGCTCTCTATAATGGAATACCAGCTGTTGCTATAGGATCTATGGGATCCTTAACAGTTTTAAAAGATGAGAAGGGTGGATTTTTAACAAAGGAAGATTTATCAGAATTTTCAGAAAGAATCATTCAACTTCTTGAGAATAAAGACCTGTACTTACAGAAACAAACTGAAGCCTTTGAGAGAGGAAAAGAACTCTCATTTGACAAGACAGGTGAATCTATTTTGAATGCTTATATGAGTATCTTAAAAGATAAGAATAAATAAAGTTTACTGCTATGACAGAACTTATTATAAAGGCTTTGAAAGTTCAAATAATTTTCTAAATATTGAATGCATAACAGACTTTATAGAAAAAATTAGTGAATTCCATAAACCTATGTCGTAAAATAATTACGAAAGGAAAGAGAATCTCATGAAAATAGTGTACGCTGTCGATACCTATCATCCTCGCATAAATGGGGTCATTACCTGTATTGATGCCTCTCTTAAGTACTTGTATCAAAAGGGGCATGAACTTCATCTTATTTGTCCTGGTAAGTATCCTGAAGAAGAATTCACTAAGGATTCCCTATCAAAGATTGTCAAAATTCACCGTTTCTCCTCGCATTCGCTTTGGTTTTCTGCTAACAATGAAGAAAGGCTTATCTATCTTTGGGAAATCTCTCGTATTAAAAAAACCCTCAAATCTATTAATCCTGATATTATTCACTCTCATACAGAGTTTTTAATAGGAAGAGTCGCTCGTTCTTTTGCTTTAAAAAATAATATTCCTTTTGTAGCGACAGCTCACACTTACTATCCAGATTATGTAGCTGGTTATTTTCCATGGATACCAAAATCTTTCTGTTACTGGTTTATTCCTAAATTTTTTCAATCTTTTTATCAAAAAGCAGATATTATCCTTACGCCCACCAGTGAAATGGCAAAAGTAATGCGAGAAAAATTAGATATTCGCAGACCTATTACAATCTGCTTTATTGGAATTAATACGGATGATTTTATAGGTATTGATCGTGAGAACGAAAGAAAGAACTCTTTTTACTTTGGAATGTTTCCAAGATGGAAAAGAAGAAAACGTCTTCTTTTTGTAGGAAGGTTAGGTCCAGAAAAAAATATTCAGTTTCTTCTAAATTCTTTCAAAGATATATTGAAACAATATTCTAACTTAGAACTCATTATAGTAGGCTCTGGATCTTATTTAGAAGAATATCAAGAATATGCTGCCCAAAACAAACTAGCCTCTAATATCACATTTACAGGAGCAATAGCTCATGAAAATCTTAAAGAAATCTACGCCTTAGGAGATATTTTTACCTTTCCTTCCGTATCAGAAACACAAGGTTTAGTTACTTTAGAAGCCCTCTATAGTGGACTTCCTGTAGTGGCAATGAACGCATTAGGAACCAAAACCGTTATGAATGGTGGAAAAGGGGGCTTTCTAGTAGAAAATAAAAATGAATTTGTAGATAAAACACTCTGCTTACTTACTGATAAAAAATTATATTGCTTTAAACAAAAAGAAGCTATCAATCATGCTAGAAATCTTACTTTTGAGAAGACTGGCAAAATTTTAGAAGAAAGTTATCAGAGAGCTATTAAAAATACATCTTCTCTTAAAAAATCCTAGACCTGCCAAAACTTATTCTGCTAAAGTAAGCACAACTTACACATACTCATGTTTTATTAAGGATAGGTAGATTTATGGATGCTAGTTGGCAAAAAACCTTTTCGTGTGGTGAGATCAAAGATACTCATATTGGCAAACAGGTCGTTTTAAATGGATGGGTTTCTCGTTTAAGAAATCACGGTTCTCTAGTTTTTATCAGCTTAAGAGATCGTTATGGGATAACTCAAATTACTCTTAACCAAACAGATAATCCAGACCTTTTTAAAGTCATTTCCTCTCTAAAACTTGAATATTGCGTGTCTTTTAAAGGAACTGTCCAAGCTAGAAATTCTTCAGAAATCAATCCTGAAATGGCAACAGGAAAAATTGAAGTCATTCCTTATGAGATGAAAGTTCTTAACACATCTGAAACTCTCCCCTTTATGGTAATGGAAGAGGGCAAAGCTTCTGATACTTTAAGACTCCAATATCGCTATATTGGTTTAAGAAATCCACTATTACAAAAAAGACTAGAAATTCGCTCTAAACTTTCCTTTATAACTCATCAGATACTGCAAAAAGAAGGATTTATAGAGGTTGAAACCCCCACCTTTGTCAAAAGTACTCCAGAAGGGGCAAGAGATTTTGTCATCCCTTGTCGAATGCATAAAGGAAAAGCTTTTGCTTTATCTCAATCACCTCAACTTTTTAAACAAATGCTCATGATGGGAGGTCTGGATAGATACTATCAAATAGCACGATGTTATCGTGATGAAGATCCTCGAGGCGACCGCCAACCTGAATTTACACAAATCGACTTAGAGATGAGTTTTGTTACACAAGAAGATATTCTGAGATTAACAGAAAAGCTTATTAAAGCTATGTTTAAAGAAGTTCTTAATCAAGAAATACATACCCCTTTTCCTAGAATGACTTATCAGAATGCTATGGAAACCTACGGAAGTGATAAACCAGACATACGCTTTAACCTATTTTTAAAAGATGTGAGTGAGCTTTCTCAAAAGACGAATTTTCCCGATTTTGATAATCAAACTTTCGTTTATGCTATTCACACTGAAGAGTCTATTACCCGAAAACAACTCTCTGAATTAGAAGCAACGGCTCAAACTTATGGTCTACCTAAGTTACTCTTTTTTAAGATAAAAGAAGGAAAAGCAGAAACAGGCATAGCTAAATTTATCAAATCTCCTGAAAATTGGATAAAAGAACTTTCTCTTGAAGAGAACTCTACCGTTATTTTAGCTTTTGGAAAAAATAAAGAAAAAACTCTTAATGCTTTAGGTCAAGTTCGCTTACATTTAGGCAAAATTTTTCACTTGATTGACCATTCTCAAATGTCTTTTTTATGGGTAGATTCCTTTCCTCTTTTTGAGAAAGATGAACTAACAAATTCTTGGATAGCTAAGCATCATATGTTTAGTCGACCTCAAAGTCAATTTATCAAAGATTTTGAAAATAATCCCAAAGAAGTTTTAGGAGAACTTTATGATTTGGTTGCTAATGGTTGGGAAATAGCTAGTGGTTCTATTCGAATTCATGAGAAAAGTCTACAAAAAAGAATCTTTGAATTAGTGGGATTTTCTCAAGACAAAGCACAAGAAAGATTTGGATACTTTTTAGAGGCTATGACTTATGGGGCTCCTCCCCACGGAGGCATAGCTTTAGGTTTTGACCGGCTCGTAGCATTGATGACTCATCAACCGAATATCCGAGAAGTGATAGCCTTTCCTCGTAATTCTTTTATGGCAAGTCCTTTAGATGGCAGCCCTTCTTCTACAGATCCAGAAGCATTCAAAGAAATAGGAATTTGTTGGGAACCTAAAGAAGAAGCCCAGCAAACTTAAAGAAAGACTATTAACCTTTTCATTATATATTTTGTGTTCTTTTAAGACTTTTTAAGTAAGAGAGAACTTCTTGAGAAGTCTGTTTTTTAATTATCTCTTGAAAGACAGACTTTGTTGGATTAAGCAAACTTGTTAACTGAGCGATAGCCTCTAAATGAACAGAAGGCCCCTCTTTAGGAGATATAATAAGAGCGAGGATATGACTTTTTTTACCATCCATAGAACCAAAATCAACTCCTTCTGGAGATATTCCAAAAATGATTTCTGTCTTATAAATATCTTCTACTCTCGCATGTGGAAGAGCTAAACCTCCAGGAAACCCTGTTGTATAAGAACCCTCTCGAACCAAAACACCTTGATAGACAGACTCATGATCAAGAAAAACTGGCAAATGACCTACTAATTCTCTAATAACGTCTTCTTTTTTTCGAGAATTGAGAAAGATAATATTATCCTCACTAAAATATTTAAGAGTTGACCTAAGTAATTTGTAGCTTATAGCTGATCTCTCTTCTATTGTTTTAGCAATCTCTTGATTATAGTTGTTAAAAATGCCTTTAACCCGTCCTAAGTCTTCCATCATACTTAAGAGAATTTCATAAAGAAATGTTTTGACAAGTAGTGTGTCATTCTCATTAAGAGAAAAAGTGAGACAATTTTCTTGTCTTGTAACACTAAAAGAAATACTATTCTTGCGAACTTGTAATATATTATTACCATAACTTTTTGAATGATAAACATAATAATTTTCTTCTTCTAACTCTGATTGCATCTCCCATATAATAATTTTAGCTAATTCATTAGAAGGAAAAGCATACACTAATTCTTTTTCTTTTGTCTCTTCAACGGAGGAAGAAGTTCCTGATCTATGCGAGCCAAAAAACCAACTGATAAAAGGAGAGGCCATAAGAGAAGGTAGAAAGGTTACAGCCACAGCCACAGCAAATATCTGAGAGGTAATAAAACCTAATGAAAGGGCTGTACTAGCAATAACTAGTGTCATTTCACCACGAGAAACCATACCAAAACCTATACGGAGAGCTCCTAACTTGTTGAATCCCATAAAATAAGCAGGGATAGCATTGCCAAAAACTTTAACAATTGTGGCTAAAAGAGAAAAAACAACTCCTAAAAAAAGCGTGTTAGGATCTAAAAGAACTTTTATATCGACAAACATACCCATAACAACGAAAAAAATAGGAACAAAGAAACTTTCCAAAGTATGAAGCTTCTCACGAAGAACAAACTTAACATCCGTGTTAGAAAAGGCTAATCCCGTTACATAGGCTCCCACAATAAGACTTAATCCTACTAATTGCATCGCAACAGAAGCTATAAGAGCTATAATTAAGGCTATAATAGCCATATAGGTTCTATCCTCTGGTGCTAATTTTTTCAAAAGAGTAGCTAATTTTTGTGAAGATAACAAAGCTAAAGCTCCAAAAACCCCTAAAATACAAAGGGATTTTACAATAACTAAAATAACAGAAGAAACTGATATACTCTCTGATGTTCCCCCTCCACTTAAAGCTACAAGACCCATCACGACAGAGAGCAAAACAATCGAAAGAATGTCATCTAAAACAGCAGAAGTAATAATAATGACTCCCTCAGGACTACCTAATTTCTTACGACTAAAAAGAACTTCTGCCATAATAGCAACAGAAGTGGGTGAAATAAAAACAGCAATAAAGAGAGCCAAGGGACTAAAAAGAGTAGTATTAAAATACCAACTGGCGAAGAATAAAGTTGCTAAAAAACTGAAAGCCACCTCAAAAAATCCAATAACACTTCCTTTAAACAAATATCTTAAAAATAGACCTATATTTGTCTCAAGACCTGCCATAAAAAGCAAAATAACATAAGAGAGAGTTGATAAGAGATAAATTTCATAAGCTACAGGTACACCTTCAGAAGAAGAGTTAAAAGGAAAGAGAGAATTATTGAAAAAAGAAATAAAGAAAGAACCCAAAAAATAAGGACTTATTAAAATACCAATTACTAGCTGTCCTAAAGGTCTAGGCAGTCTAACTAACGAAGCAAGTTCTCCTCCTATTTTACCACCTATGAGAATAATAGCTAATTGAAATATTATATGAGCTACGCGTATTTCCTCAGAAACTTCTCCCACGTTTGCCCAAAGAGAAGAAAGACCTAGTAAAAAAACAACCGAAAAAATACTTGCTTTTCGAAATGGATACTTCATAATAAATTCCTTTTTTATTAATGTAATGACTATTCTTCTATAAAAATAAAATCTTGTGAAAGATAGTTAGAAATTTGTTCAACAGCCTCTTTCTCTCCTATCCCTTCTGCTTGAACTGTTAAAATACTACCTGAAGGAATAGCTTGCATAATAAGAGACAAAATAGATTTAGCATCAATATTCTTTTTTTCTGTTTCAATGTGAATACAACAATTCTCAAAAGACTGTGCTATTTCAACAACTTTGGCAGCAGGTCTCGCATGAAGTCCACTAGGGTTTTTAAAACTAATAATCTTCTTTTGCATGATGCAATAATTCCCCTTTCATACTAAGCTAAAATAGCGCCATATTATAATATTAGAAACAGATCACCTGAAATCTTTAACGTTTTTTTAAATGAAGATGTTTATCTTTCTCTCTTGCAACAACTATCATAAGACGATGAGCCATTTTATTGATAGCCGAATATAAATTTCTATCAAATTCTTCTAAATGCACTATAGAACCCCATTTAAAACGAATATGAGATTCTACTAAGAAGTTTTTTTCATGAATGACAGATATTTCTACTTTATTAGTTATTGAATCAACTAATTTTAAAACTCTTTTCATTTTATTCTTTATAAAACTTGTAACAAGATCATTAACTTGATAGTGAATACCCTTGATAAGTAAAATCATAAAATCCTCCTAACTTACTAAAAGAAAATCCCATGCAATAGATAAACATCCTAAAGAAATAAAAAGATAAAGAGAGGGTTTTTTGATAACCCAAACATAAAAAAATCCAATACTTATAAGAAAGATAGCTTTGAGAGAAGGAAAAGTACTACCTTCAGGAAAAATGACTGTAGAAACTAAAACAAGAATACCAACAGCTAAGAGAGCCAAAGCAAGAGGACGAAAACCTTCTCTTATAGTAGAAAAAATAGCCTCTGAATAATGCTTAAGAGACATAGCTCCACTCAAGATAAAAAAAGAAGGCAGAACTACTAAAATGGTGGTTACAGTAGCCCCTGTTATCCCATAAACTGTTAATCCTGCATAAGTAGCACTGTTAATTAATATAGGACCCGGCGTTAACTGAGAAACTCCTACAAGGCCAACAAACTGTTCTTCAGAAATAAACTTTGTTACATGAACGAGCTGTTCATGAAGAAGAGGTAACACGCCATTAGCTCCGCCAAATCCTAAAAGTGTAATTAAGAAAAAGACCTTGGCTAGAGTCAAAAGTATTAACATGTTTAATATCCTCTCTGAGAATTTTACTTGAATTTTATCCTGAAAGACAAGAGGATGACTTGAAGTAAAACAATAGTTAAGGCTATTGAAATAACACTAAGAATAGGCAACTTAAAATAGTAAATAAGAGAAATAAAAAGCAAAAAAGCCAAAACAACTTTAATCTCTTTAAAAGCTTTAATCGCTGAACGATAAAAAGCGTCAACATAATAAGCTACCGGACCGCAAGCTACACCAAAGAGAAAAGTTTTCATGGTAGAGCCATCAAAAAAGTAAATCATAAGAGAACCAAGTGTTAACATGGATAAGAAAGAAGGCAATACCATTCCGGTGATAGCTACAATAGCTCCCCAAATTCCATGAGTATAATAGCCAACAAGATAAGCTAAGTTAACAGCAAAAGCACCAGGAGAAGATTGAGAAATAATAATGGCTTCATCCCAATCTTCTTGTGAGATGAGTTTTTTTTCTTTAACATAAAATTCATAAAGAGGCAAAAGCATACTGTAGCCTCCCCCTAGTGTAAACATGCTAATAGAAAAGAAGTTAGTAAAAAGTTTTTTGAGAGAAAAGACACTCTCTTCTGTTTCTTCCATTATGAATCCATCCTCTCTCTTAATTTAAGAAATTAGTAAATAAAAATATAGATCTCTGTAAAAAAAGAGAATCAGCTTGTTTATCTTAAAAAGAAAAACAAGCTGACTGATAATTAAACTCTCTACAATAAATGACTCAATGAGTATTTTAGATAAAAAGATCTAAAATCTTATTTCTTCGTCTTCTTTATTGCAATTTTTCGAGAATTCTCTGTTTCTGCCATTCTAGGCAAGTTGATCAAAAGAACACCTCTTTCCATTTTAGCTTCTATCTTATCTATCTCTACATCTCTAGGAAGAGAAAAGGAACGGTCTATATGAAAATGCTCATACTCTTGTACAAGATATTCATCAGAATTCTTCTTATTCTCTTTCTTAGCTTCTGAATGAATATAGAGAATGTTGCCTTTGATCTCTACATTAATATCTTCATCATCTAATCCCGGCAAAGCCATTCTCATTTCATAACACTCAGGCTTACTTTTAACGTTAACAGCACCAAAACTATAAGAACTTAAGAGGGACTTTCTATCATCTAGGCGAAACATATCTTGAAAAAGAGAGTCCATTCTTCGTGAAAATAATGAGGGTAAAGACATTAAAATCCTCCTAAAATCATAGACTTTAGAAGAATTTTAAAACGCTCAATCATTATCTGTCAATCAGATTTTTAAAAATTTTAGATATATCTATTTTTAGCATTTAATTCATCAAAAGCTATGTCAAGACGCTTAACAATAGATTCTTCTGATTTTCTTAACCAAACACGTGGGTCATAAAACTTTTTATTAGGTGCTTCGTGATCTTGACTATCTGAAATACCTAACTGACTTTGAAGGCGATTTTCATTAGACTTATAATAATCAAGAACACCTTTCCAAGATGACCACTGTACATCTGTATCAATATTCATTTTTACAACACCATAAGAAACAGCTTCTTTAATTTCTTCATGTGTTGATCCAGATCCTCCATGGAAGACAAAGCTAACAGGCTTTTCTTGAGAAAGTGAATGTTTGCTTTTCACAAAATCCTGACCTTTTTTCAAGATAGAAGGCTGAAGTTTAACATTACCAGGCTTGTAAACACCATGCACATTCCCAAAAGCAGCCGCTATAGTATACATAGGACTGATAGCCCCTAATTGAGAGTAAACGTAGTCAATATCCTCAGGGGTTGAGAAAAGCTCATGATGAGCTACATGACTATTGTCTACACCATCTTCTTCTCCACCTGTAATGCCAATCTCAATCTCAAGAATCATTCCCAAAGCAGAAGTCTTCTTTAGATACTCACAACAAGTTTCTATATTTGTCTTCATAGATTCTTCTGAAAGATCTAACATATGAGAAGAGAATAAAGGTTTTCCAAACTTTTCTTTATGAATAGCTCCAACAGCTAAAAGACCTTCCACCCAAGGAAGCAACTTGCGAGCACAATGATCAGTATGTAAAATAACAGGAACACCATAAGATTCAGCTAAAGAATGCACATGAAGAGCCGCTGAAATGCTGCCTAAAATAGCTTCTTCTTGACCATTTACTTTTACCTCTGTTCCTAGATAATTAATTTTTCCCCTCTGTGAATCAGATATTTTCACACCTTTACCTGCATAATTAATAGCTCCTCCATTAGAGAGCTGAATAATAACAGGAGAATTAGCAACACGAGCTGCTTCTAAGACAGCGTTAAGAGAATTAGATCCTACAACGTTCACAGCAGGAAGAGCAAACCCTTCTTTTTTACAATGTTCAAACAGCTTGAGAAGATCTTCTCCCCACACAAGACCAGGTTTTAAAAAAGTTTTAAGAGACATAGCATACCTTCCTTCTATTCTTCTTTTTTATGATAATGAATCTAAAGACAAACACTTGTCAAGAATCTCTAATATTGATAATAAAAGCCTAAGCCATACTGCAAAGTATCTCTCCATTCTCCTTCATACAAATCTGCTACATAAGTAAGATCTGTTTTAAAAGAAACATTATGACCATTTAACCAGCGAGATAGTAAGATTTCTGCTCCTAAACCTATAGCATGTTCTGTATGAATCTTGCCTGAAGGGGATCTCTTATCAGATTCTCCTGAAGCTTGCGACCAAGGGCTTAAAAGAGTCATTTCACCTTTAAATAACAAACTATAATCCAACCACAAATTAAAAAAATATGGCCTTTCATATTTTAGTTGAGAGAAAAATCTTACCAAATCATTTCCTAAATAATAGCCCAGAGGAACTCTTGTTAGCAAATGAGAGGCTCTAAAACCGGGAACCATATCTAAGTAAGTAGATAACCACCTTTTATAAAAATACAAACCTACAGAACTCCTATCCAGATAAGAATAAGGATCAGTTTTAACAAACTCAAAAATCCATTCTAAGTATCCTTGAGTAAGAGGATAACTAACCTGAGAACCAAAGATAACCGGTATAGAACCTGGAATAGAGTCTACACCCTCACCTATACGGTTATAACCTGCTGCTACTTGATCAGCTAAAATCTGTGCATAGATTTGCCAAAAAGAAGTAAGAGTTATATTAAAATCGAGAGATAAAAAGTAATCTGCATGACCTGTTAAATACCAATTATGAAAAACATAGAGCGGATTAAGGAAAGCTAAGTTATGAATTTTATCTTCATAAATAACACCTTCAGAAAGAGCCAAATTCATATAATTTCCCATTTTAAAGTCAAGCCTATGGAGTAAAAAAAAGAGAGGAATTTGCGGACTATTAAATAAATCCGCCTTAGCATAATACTTTTTACCCTCTATCTCAATATAATCATCTTCAAGCTTTCCTGTTGATGAGTTCTTTTTTTGTAAAGGTTTATAATTTTCAAGAAATACCCATAAAGAAGAAAATCTCACATATTTCGACCAAAGAGAACCTAAAATATAATCTAGCTCACCTGGAGCATCAGAAAGCAAAAGATTACCCGTCTTTCCATTACCAAAATTGAGCTTTCCATGCCCTCCTTGAAGGTTTAAATGGGGAGAGGAGTAAGAGGCATAAGCTTCTTGAGGCATAAAATTATCGAAAGACATAAAAGTAAGTGGAACATTACTCATATAGCGAGGATTCAAATCAAAGAAAAGTCTTTCTTGACGAAATTTTGCAACAGTCTCTATAAAAAGATTATCAAAAAGAGATGTTTGCCCACCAAGACTCAAAACAGGCGTTCTGTTTTTGTAACCATGCCTATAGAGCTGTTCTACTGGTCTTCCTTCATTTAAAGTCTGAAAGTACATTTCAGCACTTGTCAAAAATACAGGATCAAAAGCTATGATTCCTTCACTAGCTAAAACAGATTCTTCTGTAAGATCCCATATCTTTTGATAGAGTTTTTTACCTATCGGAGAAAGTCTTTTAAAATCAAGTCTTTCTTTCATTAGATAACGAACTTCTTCATAAGAAATGGGATAAACTTGCGAAGGAACTGAAAGACCTTGTTCTAAAAAAAGCCATTCAATATATTTAATAGCAGGATCTTCACTCTTAAAAACTTTAGCAAAAGCATGTTTAGCTTTTTTTTCTTTTAAATTTTCAGAAGAAATTATTTGTTTTTCTTGAGTCCATGCAACTGAAATATATACAAATCCTAAAAAACAAGATAAGACACCCTTTAAAAGAGATTGATTCAATAAAAGTCTCCTTTTTTAATTCTCTATCAATTTTTCTTTACTAGATTCTGGTTGAGAAAAGTCCCAATTTAAGGCAAATCTAACTCCTAATCTAATATCAAAAATAATCCTTGTTTTATTTCCTGGTGATAAATAGGGGTAAAGGTTCCATTTTCCGCTAGTTTCTGTTGGATATGTTAACTCCAAAGCATTAAAGGCCACTCCTACCTTACTGGCTAAAGAAACCTCCCACCATGGCTGAACAAAATATCCTATGGTGTTGTAAAGAAGAATTTTTTTCTCAGCAAGTCCTGTTAAAAACCGTGTCCCTTCTCCATCATCGGGATATTTATTAAATTCTGTCCAAGCATTTGATCCTGGTGATTGACTGCCTGTAACAACAACTTCAAACGCGCCCGCGTAGTTTAATTTTTTCTTAAAGAAATGATTATTATACATCACTACAAAAGAAATATTATTCTCACCATTCTTATAACCAATATTGGTCTCTTGCGCTTCTAAAAAGTAAGGAGTATCTCCTGGTCTAAGACTTTGTGTAAAAAAAGTATAATAAGAATAATTCTTATTTGTGCTTTCTACATTTTGAAAGGTATATTTAGTAGCCCCTGCATGAAAAATCCCCCATCTTCCATAAGAAGATTCGTAAAATCCTCCTATATTCCAAGCTAATTTAAAAGGATTTTCTGGCCTTTTTCCTAAAATAGTATTAAGACTAAGGTCATCTACCAAAAGCTGACTGGAAGCTTTTAAAACATTATCATCATACTTTAAAAAAACACCTATAATACTCTGATCATTAATTACTTCGGCTCCTGGACTTCCTAAAGAACTTCTTGTGTACTGCACAAGAACCCCTGGTAAAGGTATTGTCATGTAAGCAATATCAAAGATTCTGCCTGTATAAAGAGTGCTATCTTGATAACCTAGAGAAAAATTGCCCAACTTGAAACCAAATGTTTTATAGTTGTAAGCTCTAATTAAACGAGGATCACCCGTCAAAATTTCAAATTCACTCTTAGTACCTTCCTTACTATTATAAAATTTTCTACCCTGCTCATTAAAAGCAAGACCTGTCCAGTTCATATCAAAAAAGAAGATATCTCCATCATAAGATAAGTTAAAAGAAGGTCTGGCCAAAGAAACCATCATGGGATCTAGCAAAGAAGCTCCATTAAGAAAAAGAGAATAGGGAGAAATAACTCGATCTTTAGGCTGATAATACCCTAATTGAGCTTGCATTCCTTCATAAGTTACCCTCATTCCCCCATAATTTATCCTAAAATAAAAAGGCGTTTTACTCTCTAAACCTTTAAACTTTTTGTCTGTATAAAAATCAAGACTTGTTTCAATATGCCAAATATCGTTAAAGAATGACTCACCCAAAGAAAGATTCATAAATTGATACTGATAACCTTTCTTAGGAACAATATCTGAAAATCCTTGTTGTATATTGAGATCAGCCTTAAAGGAAAAACCAGAAGAAACAAACCCAAAAAATAAAAAGAAAAAACCTACCCAACTTTTACGAGACATAACAGCTCCTTAATCTCAACTCTTAATATGATCTTTTAAATAGCTAGTATAATACCAATTAATAAAACCTTTTAATCGGAAGGTAAATAATCGCTGAATCCTACCAAATAAAGATGTTACTTTACCATAACTAGCAAAATAAATAAGATAAGTATCTTCTAACTCTTTTATCCAAACATGGTTAATTAATTTGCCTTTTTGAGAGGCTATAAAACCTTGATATTTAATAGCCTCTAAATTGACTGATTTAAAGAAAATCTCAGTCTTTAAATAATCATAGTGATAAAGAGATGAGACTAGACTTTCAGGTAAAAAATTTTGATAAACCAAAATATCTTTTTGAGATGTAAAATGATCTGTGATAGGATCAGGAATCTTCTCTTTAGTATTAAGATCCTTAATAGCATAAGAAAATCCAAAAAGAGGATGCTCTACTTTTTTATCTTCGTTATAATAAAAAACCTTGCTAAAAGCACTAACTCTTAAAAGAGAATTGTAAAAGTAGAGCAAAGAAAGATCTTTAGACTTAGGCACTAAAAATAGACCCTCAATAACGATATTAGGAGATATTTTTCGTACTTCTGATATGATTTCTTGTTTTCTTATCTTTTCCATAAAAGGAGGTAAATAAT
The DNA here is from genome assembly GCA_963082485.1 of Eudonia mercurella. Taxonomy (NCBI): domain Eukaryota; kingdom Metazoa; phylum Arthropoda; class Insecta; order Lepidoptera; family Crambidae; genus Eudonia; species Eudonia mercurella. Next base: position 440,560 of record CAUJAO010000068.1, read on the forward strand.
TTAAAGACCTTTTAGAAGAAACTTCTAATATTTTCTTTTCTTTTAAAAGAGATTCTTTTTTCTTTTGTGAAAGAAAGGAAAGATCTTGTGAAGAGAGAGAAGAAAATAAACAAATCAAAGCCAATACTGACAAGAAAAACTTCATTAAAACCAGTACTCCATATTGACTAAAAGAAAACCCATTTCAATAGCCTAATTTTAAAAATCTATATATTATGTATTCTTAAAATGTAATAAAATGCTTCTCATAATACCTAAAGGCAAGGAAAAGAGGAAGAGAATCTTTCCCAAAAAAGAATGAATATGGATAAACATTTCACGAAAAGACATCTTTAATTTTCTTCCATATATCCAAAAATTAGAAGCTCTCCAATAAAAAACCAAAGGATCATAAAAAAAATAATCCATTTCATAAGAAAGTGTTAAAGAAGTAGCCCTAAAACGCATAAGAAATCTTCTAGGCGAACTTTCTAATGTAAGAGAATCACTTTCATTCTGATAATAAATTCTCAAAGGCTCATTAATACATCTGACCTTATAGCGTCGTAAAAACTTATACCAAATAACATGATCAGGATAATCCTTTAAAAAATTGTATTGAACAAATAAATCAGCTCTCTCTAACCATACTTGTTCTTGTCGACGATGATATTTAAATTCAATCTCAAGAGGATAGGCATCAATATATTCAGAAGAAAATTTCTTACCTACTATAAGACCTTTTTGATTCATAACCCTAGCCCCTATAGCTCTAAAAAAAGGCTTCGTATTTTGAGGAATCATTTCCCACATGCTAAGAAAGTATTCTATCATATGCGGTACGTACTCATCATCACTATCGCATTTAATAACAAAATCACCTGTTATTAACTCTACAGCATGGGAAAGAGCATATGGCACACCTGTATTTTCTTTATAAGAATAAATAATAGGAAAAAATGAATTTTGTTCTTTAAATGTTTGAACAACCTCTTCTGTATTATCTGTAGAGCCATCATCAATAATGATCCATTCAAAATTTGTATATGTTTGTTTAGTTAAGCTATTAAAAACACGAGAAAGTACATTAGCTCTATTATAAGTGGGAGTAATGACTGAAACCTTATAAGTTAAAAGCAAATCTTTTTTAAAAGACATTATGAAGAACCTCTTGAATGAGATTCTGCCAATCTTGACTTATGTTATGAGAAGATAGGCGAGAATCTTGATAGGTTTTTTCACCAATAATTTTTCGAAGATTTTCATCTTGAATAATTTTTTGTATTTGATGAAAAAGAGCTTCCCAATTTTGATTCTCAACTAAAAACCCTGTCTTGTTATCTTTTATTAAAATCTCTGGCCCTGAAGGGCAATTAAAACTAATACGAACACAGCCATAAACAGCACTCTCTGCTAAAACCATTGAATATCCTTCTCTTTGAGAACAAAGAATAAAAATACTCGCTTTAGAGTATATTTCCTTCATTTCTCTCAAAGCCCCTAAAAGAGAGACCTTTTCCTTAAGATGATAATGATCAATTTTAAGTTCAAGTAATTCTCTCTCTTCTCCTTCTCCTGCAATCCATAACTGCCAATCTTTCCAATCATATTGAGAAAAATAATCAAGAAATATTGTAAACTGCTTTACCTTTGTAAGGCGACCTGCTAGAAGAATAATTTTTTCTTTATATTTTAAAGGATCTTCTAAAATTTGTTTATCTACAGGATTAGCTATTATTTTAATGCGTTTATTAAGATTTTTAAAAAGATCTTTTGAGAGAGGCGTTAAAACAACCAATCCTTGAGATTTGGGATACAAGATATTTCTTAAAACCTGTAAAATAGGATCTTTGAGATTAGCTTGATACGAATGCTCCATAACAATACAGGGAACTTTTTTGTTAAGAGAAGCCATAATGGAGGGAATAGCTGCCTTAGGTAAGTGGGCTATCACAATATTAGGCTGTATTCTCTGAATTTCTTTCTTTAAAAAACGATAATTAATATATGGCTCAAAGATTCTTCGAAAAGCCCAAAAAATTTTCCCTAATAGATGCATATTTGTCTTTTTAAGACTTTCTTTTCTTAGACGAACTCTGAAAATTCCTTCTGGTAATTCAAAAAAATCTTTATCAGATTCTGTAGTAACAACTGTTAAAAAATACCCTTGATCTTTGAGTAACCTTACCCAACTAACAAAAGCTTTTTCAGCACCTCCTAAAGACAGAGATGGGATAACCGCTAATATATGAATTGGTTTCACTGCCCTCTTCCCATAAGAATAATTTGAATTGTTTTAAGAGAAATTTTAAAATCTAGCCAAAGTGAATAATTTTGTATGTAGTACAAATCATATTCTGTTTTATATAAAGAATCTTCAATACTAGAACCATAAGGAAAATTCACCTGAGCCCAACCGGTTAAACCTGGTTTAATAGAATGCCTAAGATCATAAAAAGGAATATTTTCTTTTAAAATTTGTACAAATTCTATCCTCTCAGGACGTGGCCCTATAAAGCTCATATCACCTTTTAAAACATTCCAAATCTGTGGCAATTCATCAAATCGCCATTTTCTCATAATTTTTCCCCATGAAGTAACTCGATTATCATCTTTAGTAGCCCACTGAGCGCCTTTTTTTTCTGCCGAACTTACCATACTTCGAAATTTACACAGTTTAAACAACTTTCCACTTAGGCCTACTCTCTCTTGAAAATAAAAAATATTACCTTGACTGGTCAACTTAGTTATTAAAGCTATGAAAGGAATAAAGAAGATGGCAAAAGGTAAAAGAAAGAAAACAATACATAAATCAAAAAATCTTTTGACAAAAAGAGAACTATTAGAAGGTTGTTGAAAGAATTTTTGCATCCAAACTGGCGATACTTGTTTAACAGGAATAATACCCAAATGATCTGCTACAAAAAGAGAAAGATCTTGAGAAGAAAATTTCAAGAGATTATCAGGAAGACCAAGGTAAGAAAAACCTTTTAGTGGTAAGGGCAATTCATAAACTAAGATGTCAGGATTGAAGGTAGTCACAAGCTCATAAACTTCTTCCCAATTATTCCAAATAATTCTTTTAGAAGGAGGCGGAAAAATATCTTCTTGGTGAGTCAAAACAGCTTTAACATTCCACTGGCTAGTTTCTTCTAATCTTTTGACTAAAGCTAAAGCCGTTGAACTTTCTACTAAAAAAACTATATTTTTAAGAGGGATTAATTTAAGTATTAATTTAAGAATAAACCTAATCAAAGAATCTAATCCCAAATAAAAAAGAAGGAATGAAAAAATAAAAGAAAATTCTCTTGTTTGTGCCCAACTTTGAAAGAGTAAAGCTGTCGAGACGTAAAAAAATAGGTTCAATAAGACAGGAATAATGTAATCTTTAAGAGACCAAGAACGATAGAAATCATAAAAGAACCATCCATAAAAACTCATCTGAATCAAAAAAAAACAAAGAAAAAGATAGGCTAACTCAAGATAAGATAAATGATAAGAATTTAAAGATAAAAAGGATATGACAAAAATTAAAAAAGAACAAATTAAAAAAATGTACTTATGTTTCATGTCTATAATCCTTAATTTTTAATTTTTTGTATCCTTAATCTCTACTGATTTGATTTGACCTTTCTCTATATGAATAATTTTATTACATTGTTCAAGTGTTGTTAATCTATGAGCAATAATAAACAAAGTAGCCTCTTTTTCAAAACTGTACACTTCTCTCATAATTTCTTCTTCTGTTTTATTATCAAGAGAAGCTGTTGATTCATCTAGCACAATAAACTGAAATCCTGAATAGAGTGTACGAGCAATTCCTATTCTTTGACGTTGCCCACCTGAGAGAGAAGTACCATCAAGATTAATATGAGTATGAATCCCTTCTTTTGTTTTAAGAAATTCCCATATATGAGCCTTTTTAAGAGATTCAATAACCTTTGAATCTTCTAAAGGTTTATCAAAAGCTACATTTTCAGCGACTGTTCCATCAAAGAGAAAAATACTTTGTGGAATATAACCAATAGCTTTTCTCCATCTGCCTAAATTTTCAGAATTTATGAGAATCCCATCTACTATAATCTCTCCTTTATCAGGTTGCAATAAACCTATAAGCAAGTCTGCCAAAGTTGTTTTTCCTGCTCCACTTTCTCCTACAATTCCAATACGATCACCCTTTTGAATAGTAAAAGAAATATCCTCTAAAACAGGTTTATTAGGCTCATAAGAAAAAGATACATTCTTCAAAACTATTTCTCTCTCAAAAGAAAGAGGCTCTCCTTTATAACTTACAGATTCTGTGGATTGATTGAGAACTTCATTTAAAACCACAACTGCATTATTATTTTGAAGAAGAGACTGATATCGCCCTAAAATTTCTTGAATAATAGGAACCATTCTATAAAATGAAATAGCATAAATTGATAAAAGAGATAAATGCTGAGAGATTCCCTCTTCTTTTAAACTAAAAAAGACAATCATAGCCACTAAAACTACAATACCAGAAAGTTCAATAAGAGAGCTATTAAGTAAATCTAAAATATTTAAAAATCCTCTTTTAACAAAAGATTTAATGCCACTCCCTACATATTGAGAAGAGAGATCTTGAATACTTTCACCTCTCGTTTTTATAAACTTAAAATTACGAAATAATATATTGATAGATCGATTTCTCTGCATTTCATATTCAGAAAGTTGCCTTCCATATATTTTGATATGACTTCTAAGAAATAACTGAAAAACCAGAAAAACACAGAAAAAATACAAATAGATAGTAAATGTCATTTTCCAATCTAAGTAAAAGAGAAGAACCGTATATCCTAAAAAGATGATAAAGCTTGAGCTAATTTCAATTAATGTTGAAATTAAAGTTGAATAATTATCAACTAAAGATAAATCACGCGCTACTAAATGAAAATCTTTCTTCTGATAATCGACATAAGAGAGATTCATATTTCGAGAAAGAACTTCCTGAAAAAGTCTCCCAACAATCCTTTTAAGAAAGACTATGGAAAGATAGGTACTGAAAACTCTCAAAAAAATACGAATTATCTGAAAAAAAAGAACAAAAAAAGCATATTTAATAGTTAAATGAGAAGAGCCTAAAAAACGAGAAATAAGATCACTAAAAGTCTTTAAAATTCCCTTATCTGCTCCAGAAGCTAAACCAATAAGTGGACCTAAAAGAACATAAGAAAAAACATTAAAAATAGCTGAAACGAGAAAAACAAGAAATAAACCCCATAAAGCCAATTTTTGTTTAGAAGAAAGAAATTTAAAAACCTTTTGAAATAAAGAATCTTTAAAAAAATTAACTTTTAACTTTTTTAAGTTAGACAAAGAATGCTTTCTCCTTTTTCTTAATCATTTTTAATGAAAACATAAATAACTTAAAACTGGTAAGAAATTCTTACTCTTTTTAGAGTTCCTGTTCCCTCACTATGAGTTTTCACATCTGAGAGATCATTAAGAGCTGAATGAATCAGTCTTCTCTCAAAAGGATTCATAGGTTTTAAAAGTAATGATTGACGAGATCTTCTAACCCGATCAGCACTTTGAAGAGCAAGAGCGAGTAACTTTTCTTCGTATCTTTCTCTGTAATCTTCAATATCCAAAATAACCATAATTTTTCTCTGATCATCTTTCTTCTCTGTTAGTTTCATCCAGTAGGCATTTGCTAACACCTGCAGAGCATCCAAACTTCTCCCTTGACGACCAATAAGCACATTAGCATTAGATGTTTCTAATTGTATGTAAGCTTTATTATCTTGAACCTTCTTAAGAGAGAATTTACCTTCAAATCCCATTAAAAGAACAATTTCCTCTAAAAAAGATAAAAGTTGATTTATTATTTCCTGCGAAACCTCTACTAAATTAATAATAGGTTTGATATCTTCTTCAAGGTGAATTCTTATTTTCACGACATTTCTTTTAAAAAAAATTCCTTTCTGTTCACGACTAACAATTTCTACATCAAATTGCCTCTGAGTAATACCTAGTTGTTTTACAGCTTTATCAATGGCTTCTTGTTCCGTACGACCTTCAAATTCATATGTCATTGTGTATACTCCTTATAAATGTAAGCTATCTCTGGTAGCGAGTTAGATAAGTTTGTTGCAATACTGTTAATATGTTATTAACTATCCAATAAATGAGAAGACCTGAAGCCATGTTATAGAGAATAAAAAAGAATAGGGTTGGCATTCCATAAAAAAGGAACTTCTGTTGACTGTTGCTAACAGCTGCCGATTGAACCATATTCATACTTACCCATCCTGAGAGAAATTGAGTTCCCAACATAACAAAAGGTAGTAAGTGAAAATCATTCCAACCTAAAAAAGGCAAAGCACTGCTAAAATGATAAATGCTTTCAGGTAAAGAGAGATCTTCTATCCAGTGACTAATGAAAGTAGCTCCTCTCAAGGGTAGATAATTATTCAAAAGAGCATAAAGAGCAAAAAAGATAGGAATTTGCACTAAAATAGGCAAGCATCCCCCTAAAGGATTCACACCGTGTTTCTGATAAAGTTTTTGTAACTCTAACTGCATTTTCTTAGGATCATCTTTATGCAAATCTTGCAATCTTTTCATCTCAGGTTGAACCTTTTGCAGGCTAGCTGTAGAGAGATGCGCCTTAAGAACTGCCGGATAGAGAAGAACTTTTACCATGATAGTTAACAAAATAATAGCTACACCCCAGTTAGGAATAACTTTATAGAAAAATCCTAAGATAAAAGAAAGAATCTTTTCTAAACTAGAAAGCCAACCTTTCTGAATGAGACTGTCAAGATACAGAGAGGCAAGTTCAAAATAGTTATTTTCTTTTTCACTATAAATTGATAAATGATCGTCATCCTTAGGACCTACATAGATGTAGAATACATTCCTGCCTGATTCGTTTTTAACAGGCGAAAAAGTAGTCAAAAACTCTTTTTTTTCAGACAAATTCCACTTAAAAGGGGATTGGTAAGCAGGAATAAAAGCAAGAGCCAAATATCGATTAGTGGCACCAGCCCAAAGAGCTTTTTCTATAGATTTTGGTTTTTTAACAGAGGAAAACTTCTCATTATAAACATGTAAACTAGTAGGATCATTAAGACCATAAGCAGGTAAAAAGTTAGAAAAAGTAATTTCTGAATTTATTGGAATGATTTTTTGCGAAGAATCTTCTAACCAAAAAGAAACTTCTAAAAGATATTCATCAGAAGGTAGTCGATAAGATTGATAAAGAGAATACTTTAAGCCCTTTAATTGAAATGAAGTTTTGAAGAGATACGTATTATCTGAATGAGAAACTAGTTCGTATATAAGATCTTCAGGTAAAATATTATCATCAAAATTCAGAATTTTTTTAAAAAGGCCTTTTGGACTTTCCTTAGAAATAAAATTAACTAACTCTATATCCTGCTTCTTTTCATCTTTGTAGTCTTTGAATTTTAATGAAGAAAGAGTAGCCCCTAGTGTGGAAAAACTTCCCTTGTACTTTTGGGTTTCAAAAACGATTTCTTTCTCTTTAAGAGGCTCTTTAATTATTGAAAAAACAGTTTTATCTTGTGAAATCTGCTGTTTGGGTGAATTTTTAGATTCTTGAGAAATCTGTTGAGATTGAGAGGAAGATTTACCAAGTGGTATATTCGTCGAACGAGGAAATAACCAATCCATAGCTGCTGTTACAGCGACAGCGGCTATAATAGAAAAAAATGAAGTTAATATAATGCGTTTATTCATATTGCAAACCTTTAAAAAGATTAATTTACGTATTAATTTTCTTTACTTTGTAAAAGAATTAACGAAAATTTTTTAAGAATACGACTAGCTAGAGAAACATAAAAATCAGAGGTTGTCAAAGAAACAGGATAAAGAATAAAGATCAGATTGTAACCTAATGGCAATTTCCCCGTATTTTTTCTGATAGATTCCCTTACACACCTTTTAAACCGATTACGAGTAACGGAATTTTTAAAACCTCTCGACAAAGTAATCGCCACACAAGAGGGATCTTCTCCATTTTTTTTATCTGCTACTAGAGCAACACCTCTCTCCTTAAGTCTTATAGCTTTGGGAGAGTTAAAAGTGTTTTTAAGAGTCGATCTACCTTTCAGCTTTATAAGACTAGTAAGGCTTATTTTCATGAGAAACGGTTAATTTAGCTCTTCCTTTTCTCCTTCTTCTAGCTAAGACTTGACGTCCTCCAGCAGTAGCCATACGAGATCTAAATCCAAACTTGCGAATTCGCTTTGTTCGACTAGGTTGATAAGTTCGTTTCATTCTTTACTCCCTATGTAGTTAAAAAGTCTATAAATTGTCCTGTCAAGGCTATAATTTATTCAAACTGTTCAATAGCCTTAAGCAAATCATCTAATAGTTCTCTTAAAGATTCTCTTTCTATGTCTTCACCCTTTTCTACTATTCCTGTAGTAGCAAAAACTAAAGGATGGGAATAGTCCTTTTTGCACGAAGATTTCTCATTATCATTAGCATAGGCCACAGAACATCGCACATCCTCTATTTTTAGAGAATCTGCAACATCTTTAAGAGCGCTTATAATATCTTTTTTTTTCATTAAAAGCAACTGAATAAAAATAGGATGATTGACTTTAATCCAGACTACTTTACCCTGTATTTCCATATCGATAATATGAGATTGTATGTTTTGAGATAAAAATGACTGAATTATTTTATATACTTTAATCTCAGGCTTTTCTTGAAGAAAATCCTTGTGATTGTAATTTATTTTACCTAATTCTTTCATATAAGAATTTGTGAAAAAACTCCATCCTCAACAGAATATACAAGAGTTTTATCCTGTATATACAATCTATAGTCTTCATTAGGCAGAAAAGTACAAATAACTTGTTCGCTTAAAGGAAGCAATTCGAAAAAAGCTAATCGCTTAGAATGATCTAACTCGAGAAGTATATCATCAAGAAGAAGTGTAGGCAATCTTTTAGATTCTAAAGATATCAACTGCGCTTGAATAAGTCTTAAAACAAGCACAAAGGCTCTCATTTGCCCTTGAGATGCTTGAAGAGAAAGATCTTTTCCTTGATATTTAAAAACTAACTTGTCTCTATGAGGACCTAATAAAGATACCCCATAAGATTTTTCTATGCTTCTTTTTTTTCTTAAAACATTGATTATCTCTTCTTTATCTAAACCTAATAAAGAACTTTCATAACAAAGTTGAATTTGTGTAAATTCAGGCAAAATTTTCTCTAAATACAAATTTAATAACTTTCCCATCTTTTTTATTAAATCATCACGGAGACTTAAAAGAGAAGAAGCTAATTGAGAGAAAGGAATATCAAAGGCATTTAATTCTTGATTGGATCCTTCTTTCAGTAGATAATTTCTATGAGAAAGTATACGCGAATAATTTCTCCATGAAAATAAATAATCAGAATTCAATAAAGTCAAAGTTTGATCTAAAAATCTTCTGCGTTGATGAGGAGATCCTTGTAATATTTTAAGATCTTCAGGTGAAAAAATAAGAGGAGCTTGAATATTAAACAAATCTTTACGATCTGTTACAGCTAAATTAGAGACTTTAATTTCTTTCTCACTACCTTTTTGCTTAAGTGAAAGAATAATATTTTCTTTTTCATTTTTGTAAGTACCTTCTAATAAAAAACCTTCTTCCGTACCTTGTGTAACGAGAATAGATGATTCAAAAGATCTCCAAGAAGATTGATAAATTAAATAATAGATCGCTTCTAATAAATTACTTTTTCCTTGTCCATTATTTCCTACTAAATAGATATAAGAACTCTCAAAAGAAAGAGTCTGATTTTGTATATTTCGCCAATGATAAAGCCTTAAAGAACTTAACATTCTTAATTTAGATTCATAGGCATTATAATATGAAGAAAATCTTCTTGAGGTGACTTTAAAATACACACACTTTTATTATCACTGAAAGTAAAGGTAATTTCATTTTCATCAATAACTTTGAGAGCTTGTTGTAAGTAATCACTATTGAAAGCTAATCGACAAGATTCAGAAAAGGTTTCGCTTAAAGATATTTCTGAAGAAGTAAATCCATCCTCCGATTCTTCTGAAGAAATAGTAAGAATAGAATCTTTGAATTCAAAAAAAATTCTTTTTGATCTTTGATCAGTAAGCACAGTTGCCATTCTAATAGATTCTAAAAATTCTATTTTGTTAAGCGAAATTGCATATTTTTGAGAATCAGGAATAATTGTTTCATAAGAAGGAAAGTTGCCCGCTATAAGTCCCATTGATAAATGGTAGCGATCAAATTCAAAAAAAATTCTATTTTCTTCTAAACAGATACTACAATTACCCTCTCCTGACATTAAATTTTTAATAAAATTGAGTCCTTTGGCTGAAAGAATTAAAGATAAATCTGCATGTAAAACATTAACTTCTTGGGCTACTGCTAAACGATTTCCATCTGTTGAAGCTAATTTTAAAAGAGAATCTATTATTTTAAAAGAAACTCCTGTTAAAGAACCTCTATTTTCATCATTGGATACAGCATAAACACTTTGAGTAATAAGTTTTTGAATTCTTTTTTGTAAAATTTCTAAAATTTGTTCAGAAGAACTTTTGCTTAAAGGGAAAACTAACTCTTCAACATTGGCTAATTTGAGATAACTCACATTAGTTTTAGAATTTTCTTTTTCTGTTTTTATTTCTAAAAGTTGTTTTTTTGTTTCAAATAGTACGTATTTTTGTGATCTTGCTTGTAAAAGAGAAAGCAGTTTTTCACTTGAAATAACAACTTCGCCATCTTCATATCCTAAAACAGGCAAACATGTTTCAAAACAAAAATTGCCATCTGTTACTTTCAGTTTGAGAAGACTACCTTCTAGTTTTAATAAAATATGAGAATAAATGTCGTAACTACCTTTTGAACCATTAATATTTTTAGAATGGTTTAGTTCTTGCTCTATTGATATTTTTTCACATTCGAATTTCATATTATCCTCGTTTATATTTAATTAATCTTGTGAATATAATTTATCATATTTATTAAAAAAAGGTAGTAGTAGTAGGGGCTGTGCGTTTGTGCGAAACTCATTTATTTTCTTTCCTGAAAAAGAATAATATTTTTTGTCTTTGTGCAAAACTCTAAGAGAAACTCTTAAAAGTCAGGTTTCCCACAGGTTTCCCACAGGTTTCCCACAGGTTTCCCACAGGTTTCCCACAGGTTTCCCACAGGTTTCCCACAGGTTTCCCACAGGTTTCCCACAGGTTTCCCACAGGTTTCCCACAGGTTTCCCACAGGTTTCCCACAGGTTTCCCACAGGTTTCCCACAGGTTTCCCACAGGTTTGGTTAAGAAAGTAATTCTTTTTCTTTAATCTTTTGGGTTAAGGCTTTAACCTGTTCTCTTAGAGAAGCTTTTTTTGAAATTTCTTTTTTAAGAGACTTTTCTGCATTCACAACTGAGCTGTGATGGCGATCTAGATATTCACCTATCTGAGGGGTAGAACATTGAGTAAATTCACGAGCAAGATAGATAAAAATTTTTCTAGCATTGGAAATTTCTTGGATTCGAGAATTAGAAAGAATATCACTGGGGTTAAGATGATAAAAATCACAAACACCTTTAAGAATGTCATCAAGAGAGATTTCCTTTTTTTTCATTTGAGATCTTCTAATATCAATAAAGTCTTTTAAAAGCTTATGAGCAATCTCTGTTGTAATTTCAGTTTTCATGCTTACATTATATTGAGCTAAAGTTTTTAGCGCAGATTCTAAAATACGAATATTAGATTTTATCATTTTAGCTGTAAACTTTAAAATGGATTCATCTAAGTGAGCAGGAATAATTCTTTGATAAGATTTAAGGTTTCTTTTAAGGATTTCAAGCCGTGTTTCCCAATCAGGTTCAGAGATAGAAAGGATAACTCCTCTTTCAAAGCGACTTTTTAATCTTTCCGTAAAATTGTTTAACTCTTTAGGAGGGCGATCACAAGTAAAGACCATTTGAGCATTAGAATTATAAAGTGCTTCAAAAGTATGAAAAAGCTCTTCTTGAGTCGCTTCTTTATTTCTTAAGTCGTGAACATCATCAATTAAAAGAACGTCTACATATCTATACTTGTTTTTAAATCTATATTGTTCATGTGATTTTAAGGCTTCTTGAAATTCATTTAAAAATGTTTCAGCTGTTAGATAAAGGATTGTTAATTGGGGATTTTTTTGATGTAAGGTATGACCTATGCTTTGCATCAAGTGGGTTTTGCCAAGACCTACGGGACCATAAATTAAACACGGGTTAAGTTCCTTTCCTGGGCGTTCGGCAATAGCCATAGCTGTTTGGTAAGCAAATTGATTATTTTCTCCTAAAACAAAGTTTTCAAAAGTGTATTTGTTGTTGAGAGTAGGATTTGGACTCACCTCTTTTGGGTTATGATGAGGTTCAATTTTTATAGAAGACTTTTCAGGAGAAATAGCTTTTTGCATGCTTTTAACTTCATTAGTTTGTTGAGAATGAGAGAGTGTAAAAATGTTGGTTAAGGAAGAAATATCCCCTTTCTCACATTCTTCTTCAGAAACAAGCCATTCACAGAGAAGAGGAATGCCTGTAATGTCTTGAAGTTTTTTCTCTATTAATAGGTCATACTCTTTAGACTTGAAAGTCTTATAAATAAATTGATTTTTAATCGAGAAAGCAATTTTTTCATTTTCTTCTCTAAAAAAAGAAACTGCTCCTAACCAAAAAAGGAGATCTTGTGTGGGAGGATGTTCCATGAGGTCTTTGAGAGCTATTATCCAAGCCTTTTTGAGTGGCGTTATCCCAGCATTGATCATAAAATAAGAACTCCTTAAATTGTTAATGGCATTTCTGAATGAAGCCTATTATAGAGGAATTAATTTGCTCTCTCAAGTTTTTACATTTTTTTGTAATTCTATTTTGTTAAATAAGTTACAAACATCATATTAGAGCTCTTAACTTCCTTTACATTTTTATTTTATAATCCTATAATTAAATGCCAGCTAATTTGAAGAAGAAAAATATTCTCTTAAAAAATTAGCTTTTTCTAGAAAAATCAAACTTTCAGGATGTTCAACTCAATATGAAAAATAATTACAGTGCAGATAATATTCAAATTCTTAAGGGTCTAGAGGCTGTTAGAAAAAGGCCAGGTATGTATATAGGTTCTGTAAATGAATCTGGGCTTCATCATTTGGTCTATGAAGTGGTCGATAATAGTATTGATGAAGCTCTAGCGGGGTTTTGTACGCACATTTATATTGCAATTGAGGCTGAAGGTAGTATTTTTGTTTTAGATAATGGAAGAGGAATCCCTGTTGATATTCACCCTGAAGAAGGAATCTCAGCTCTTGAGTTAGTTTTAACTAAACTTCATGCAGGAGGTAAGTTTGATAAAGGAACTTATAAAGTTTCAGGTGGTTTGCATGGTGTTGGTATTTCTGTTGTTAATGCTTTATCACAATGGTGTGAAGTAAAGGTTTATCGCGATAATCAAATTTATTCTCAAGAATATAGAAGAGGAGATCCCCTCTCATCTGTAGCTAGTCTGGGTTCTTGTGATCAACATGGAACGCAAGTTCGTTTTATGCCTGATCATGAGATCTTTGAAACCTTAGATTTCAATTTTGATACATTGTCTCAAAGAATGAGAGAGTTAGCTTTCTTAAATAAAGGCATTTTTATAAGTCTAGAAGATAAAAGAGAAAACAGAGAAAAGAGAAAAGAGTTTCATTTTGAAGGAGGCCTTATCTCTTTTGTAGAATATATTAATAAAGGAAAAACAGTTCTTAATGCGCAACCCATTTCTTTGGAAGGAAGAAAGGAAGATGTGGCTATTGAGGTAGCTCTTCAGTGGACAGATGGCTATGTTGAGAATGTTTTCTCTTTTGTTAACAATATTAACACAAGAGAGGGGGGAACACACCTTGTAGGGTTTCGCTCAGCTCTTACGCGTACTATGAATGATTTATTCAAAAACTCTAAATTTTTTAAGAAGCTTGATGATTCTATTACAGGAGATGATGCAAGAGAGGGCTTAACAGCTGTTATTTCTGTTAAGGTACCTGAACCGCAGTTTGAAGGGCAAACAAAGGCTAAATTAGGTAACTCAGAGGTAAGAGGGATTGTTGAGTCTTTTGTATCTGATGCTTTGTTAGACCATTTTGACAAAACACCTCGTGATTTAGAGATTGTTCTTGATAAAATGCTTTTGGCTGCTAAGGCACGTTTAGCGGCTAAAAGAGCTCGTGAGATTACTCGTCGTAAATCATTTTTAGAGTCTAATACTTTACCAGGAAAGTTAGCTGATTGTGCTTCTAAAGATCCTAAAGAATGTGAGATTTTTATTGTTGAGGGAGATTCAGCAGGAGGAAGTGCTAAAATGGGGAGAGATCGTCATAATCAGGCGGTTCTTCCACTATGGGGAAAGATGTTGAATGTTGAGAAAAATCGTGAAGATAAGGTTTTAAGTAACGAAAAACTGATTCCTATTATTACGAGTCTAGGAGCTAATATCGGTCGAAGTTTTGACTTAGAAAAGTTACGCTATCACAAAGTCATTATTATGGCTGATGCGGATGTAGATGGTTCGCATATTAGAACACTTCTTCTAACTTTTTTCTTTAGGTATATGAGAGATCTTGTTAGTGAGGGTCATATTTATTTAGCTATGCCTCCCCTCTATCGTATTAGTTTAGGATCTCAGGTTGAGTATGCCTATAGCGATCTTGAGAGAGAAAATATTCTCTCTCTCTTCAATGAAGGACAAAGAGAAAAAGTTTCTCTTCAGCGTTATAAGGGTTTGGGAGAAATGAATCCTGATCAGCTATGGGAGACAACGATGAATCCTCAGACTCGTTCTATTATGAAAATTACTATGGAAGATGCTATTGAAGCAGAGCGTATGTTTGTTACTTTAATGGGTGATGATGTAGCTATTAGACGAGATTTTATTGAGAAGAAAGCTCTCTTAGTTCAAAATCTGGATGTTTAGAAGGAGATAAAACGTGAAGTCAGAAATTCAAGAAAAAATTATACCCATAGCGATAGATAAGGAGATGTCAAATTCTTATTTAACTTATGCTATGTCTGTAATTATTTCTCGTGCCCTTCCTGATGTTAGAGATGGTCTTAAACCTGTTCATAGAAGAATTCTCTATTCAATGCAAGAAATGGGGTTACAGCATACAAGATCTTTAAAAAAATCAGGACGTATCGTAGGAGATGTTTTAGGTAAGTATCACCCTCATGGTGATCAATCTATTTATGAAGCTTTGGTTCGGATGGCTCAGAATTTTTCTTTGAGATATCCTCTCGTAAGAGGTCAAGGAAACTTCGGTTCTGTGGATGGAGATCCACCCGCTGCTATGCGATATACAGAGGCTAAGCTTGAAGCTATTTCTGAAGAACTCTTACGAGATATAAAAAAGCAAACAGTAGATTTTAAAACTAATTATGATGATTCTCTTAAAGAACCTAGTGTTTTACCTTCAGCTTTACCGTTTTTACTTCTTAATGGAGCAAGTGGAATTGCGGTTGGTATGGCTACTCAGATTCCTCCTCATAATTTAAGTGAAGTGGTTGAGGCTTTACTTTTTTATCTTGATAATCCTGAATCAACTGTAGTGGAGTTGATGAATTACATTAAAGGGCCTGATTTTCCAACACAGGGAATTATCTGTGGACGATTAGGGATTTTACAGGCTTATAAGACAGGTCGTGGTCAGATTATTATGCGAGGGCGTCATCATATAGAAGAGATGGCTCCACAAGGGCGTGAGAGAATTGTTTTTACAGAGATTCCTTATCAAGTTAATAAAGCTAACTTATTGATAAAGATTTCTGATTTAATTAAAGATAAAGTTTTAGAGGGAATCTCTGATTTAAGAGATGAGTCAAATAGAGATGGGATTCGTATTGTTATTGAGTTGAAAAAAAGTTTTGATTCAATTGTTATTTTAGAATCTCTTTTTAATTCTTGTGACCTCCAAAAGTCTTTTAATGTAAATGCTGTTGCTCTTGTTGCAGGGAGCCCTAAACAGTTAACTTTGGTTGATTTTTTAAAGGAATTTCTTAATTTTCGTAAACAGATCATCTTAAGACGGACAAAATTTGATCTTGAGAGAGCAAAATCACGTGAACATATTTTGCTAGGGTTAAAAATAGCGATTACACACATAGATGAAATCGTAGAGATGATTAAGAGGGCAAGCAATCCTCTAGAGGCTAAACAATCTCTTATTACTAATTATCGTTTGACAGATTCACAGGCTCAAGCTATTCTTGAAATGAGATTACAGAGGCTAACAGGGCTTGAGATTCAAAAAATCCATAATGAACTGAAAGAATTAGAGATGTTTATTTCTGAATGTCAAGAGATTTTGAATAATGAAGCCAAGATGCTTTCTGTTATTCGTAGTGAGTTAAAAAATATTTTAGAACGTTTTGGTGATAAACGTTTGACTGAGATACAGGAAGAGGAGGTTTCCACAATAGATATGGATGATTTAATTCAAAGAGCCGAAATGGTGGTTTTATTGTCGACAGCAGGGTATATTAAGAGAGTTCCCTTAACAGAGTATCGTTCGCAAGGGAGAGGTGGAAAGGGTATTAATTCTGCTGTGAGAGAGGATGATTCAGTATTTCGTATGCTGACAGCTAATACTCATGATTATGCTTTTTTTGTGACGAACTTAGGGAATGCTTACTGTCAGAAAGTTTATACTCTGGCAGAAGGAACACGAAGTTCAAAAGGAAAGCATGTTAAAGGATTTTTGAATTTAGAGGACGACGAGGAAATTCGCTCTATAGTTACCTTCTCTGATTTTAAGGTAGATGAATTTATTTTAGTAGCTACTCAAAAAGGTCAAGTTGTTCGTATTGCTACAGAAGCTTTCAAAAATGCTAAATCAAGAGGAATTAAAACAATAGATATTGCTGAAGGGGATTCTGTTGTTGGTGCTTCTTGGACAAATGGGCATAGTCAGCTTATAGGAATCACAGCTATGGGACAGGGTGTGCGTTTTTCTGAAGACGAAGTAAGAGAGACTGGACGAGGCGTTAAAGGAGTAAGAGCTATGAAGCTTAAAGACAAAGATAGTCTTCTTTCCGTAGTGGCACTCTCTCATAATGAAAAAGAGGTTGTGGTAATTTCTGAGAAAGGATTTGCTAAAAGATTAAAAGCAGAGGATATTTCTGTCTTTAAAAGAGGAGCTTCAGGAGTTATTTGTTACAGTAATAATGAGGAAAGTCTCAAAGTAACAGGGCGCTTAGTTTCTGCATTAGCTTTAACCTCTCAGGTGGACGTTATTTGTGTAACATCTCACGGTAAAACAATAAAAACTCCTAGTGATGAAATAGCTCTTCAGGGCAGAATGGCAAGGGGAGTTAAGGTTATTTCATTAGAGTCTGGAGATAAAATTGTAAGTTGTGCTTGTGCTGAAGCAGAAGAAGATTAATTTTCATAAGTAATTTTCTCATTACTTAGAAAAAAGTCTCCTCTTTTAAGGGGAGACTTTTTTGTTATCATTGATTGTACTAGAATGTTCCACGTGGAACATTCTATAAAGGAAATGGTAAATATGAATGAATTAAAAGAAAACTTGAGAGTGGAATGGGTCTCTATAGGACTTTTAAAACCTAACTCTAAACAACCACGTAAGCTTTTTAATGAAGATACTTTAATATTGCTATCTCAGTCTATCTCTGAAAAAGGAATTTTAACTCCCTTGTTGGTTGAAAAACTGGGTTCTTTTTATCGAATAATTTCAGGAGAAAGGAGATATTTAGCCGCTTTAAAAGCAGGTTTTGAAGAAGTTCCTGTTATCACTAAAAAACTTTCTTCTCAAGAAATTTTTGAGGTGGCTTTGATTGAGAATATTCAAAGAGAAAACTTAACACCTTTGGAAGAAGCGCTTTCTTATGAAAAGATGCAAAAAGAATTTGGATTAACTCAGGATCAAATTGCTAAAAAGATATCTAAGAAAAGAACATCAGTAGCTAATCTTTTAAGAGTTCTTTCTTTACCTGAGGAGATGAGAGAATCTCTTCATAAAGGAGAAATTTCTCTAGGTCATGCTAAAGTATTAGCAGGTATTGAAGATATTATAGAACAACATGAGGCTTATCTTCTTATTCGGATAAATGATTGGTCAGTAAGAGACTTGGAGAATTTTATTTCTCAATCTTTAAGTAAAAAAAACTCTAGGAAGATAAAAAAAGATGGAAATTTAGTACACTCTTCTAGTGTGATGGTTCAAATGGAAAATGAGCTTTTGCATAAATTAGGAAGTCAGGTTAATATCAAAGGTACAGAAAGCAAAGGAAAGATTACTATAACATATGGCTCTCAAAGAGAATTCGAAATTTTATATAGATATTTACTATCTGTTAATACTTAGTCACTATACTTTAACAAGGAGGCCTTTATATGAAGTCTTTTAAATCTATGTTTATTTTTTATTATTTATTAGTTAATGTTATAGCTTTTTTTTATCTTTTTATAACAGTAACAGGGCAAGCTTCTGATATTATGCTTTTAGAACATAAAAATGTTTTTCTTATTTTTTCTGGGATAGGAGGAAACATAGGGGTTCTCTTATATGAATATTTCTTTTCACAAGAACCTAGCTTTAGCTTTGGATTTCATTTAATTTTATGGGGAATCTTTTTTTATCAATGTCTTTTTTTTCTTTGGTCTATTGGTCTTTTTTCAAAGAGAAAGTCATAAAAATACATCTTTAATTTTCATTTACTAAAATAAAATGTTCCATGTGGAACATTTTATTTTAATGAATCTACTTTTAAAAATTTTTTCATTTGATTTTCTAAAGCACTTATATCCATTAGATCTAAAGGAAGAACAACCTTATTCTTCTTAGAGATTAAATTATCAATTTGTTTGATATAATTAGATATTAATTCAAGAGCAAACGCCTCCTCTCCTTTCGTTTGTGTTAAAACATTTAACATTTTCTCCAGATTATAAGTGTTAGCTTCTGAAGCTCTTTTTATTTCAAAAGCTTTTCCTTGAGCTTCATTAATTGATTTTTCTTTATCACCCTCTGATAGACTAATCATTTTCATTCTTTGGCCTAATGAATGGTTAATTTTACTTGCTTTTTCTCCCTCAGAATTAGCTATAATAGCTCTTTTTTCCCTTTCTGCTTTGACTTGATACTCCATAGCTTCTTTAATGCTGTCAGGTATGCCTATCTCCTGTATTTCATAACGAGTTACTTTGATTCCCCAGCTGCTTGAAGCTTCGTCAAGATTCATAATAATCATTCGGTTTATATTTTCACGATCTTGAAAAGTCTGATCTAAAAGCATTTGACCTACTACTGATCGCATAGAAGTTTGAGCTAATTGAATAGTTGCCACTTTAAAGTCTTCTATATTATAAACGGCTTTTTTAGCATCAAAAACCTTGTAATATAAGATGCCATTAACCATCACTCGTAAATTATCTTTAGTAAAGCAAGGTTGAGGACTAACAACTAGGGCAATTTCTTTTAATGAAATGCGATAA
Organism: Eudonia mercurella; assembly: GCA_963082485.1. Taxonomy (NCBI): domain Eukaryota; kingdom Metazoa; phylum Arthropoda; class Insecta; order Lepidoptera; family Crambidae; genus Eudonia; species Eudonia mercurella. The sequence continues at coordinate 460,034 of CAUJAO010000068.1, forward strand.
GGTGTTGTATCAATTAGGGGAATGATGAGGTGAATACCAGCTTGTAAGCTTCTATAATACTTACCCAATCTTTCAACTAAAATAACTTCTTGAGAAGTTACAATTAAAACAGAATGAAAGATGAGGACAATAAGAAAAAGAGAAAGACCTATAAATGGAGAAAATAAGCAAGATAACATACTTAAAATAAGAAGAGAAATTAAGCTGATTCTCTGATGTTCTCTCGTCTGGTAGTAGTATCTATCTTGTAGAGAAGGATTGCGGGAAGGTTTCATAAGGTATCTCCACTATTTTTTTGGAAGTCTTTTAAGTTTAGACTTTCTATAATTCCTCTTATATTTGCCAAATCTTTAGGGAGGATAGAAATTTCTGAATTTTTAAGAATTTTTCCTAAAGGTTCTAAATAAAGTGAAAAGATATTATATTTTAGAGCTTCGTAAGCCTTTGGATGTTCTAAAGCAGATGATATTTGAGATAGCCCTTCTTTTGTAGCTTCAGCCATAATTTCTACAGCTTTTGCTTTTCCTTCGGCTTCATTAATACGTTTTATTTTTTCTCCTTCAGAGATATTAATAAAGGTTTGTTTTTCTCCTTCAGCCAGGTTAATCTGAGATTCTCTTTCTCCTTCGGATAAAAGAATTTCAGCTCTTTTTTTCCTTTCGGAATAGACCTGTTTTTCCATTGAGTCAACTACCGAAGTAGGGGGAATAATATTAAGAATTTCATAACGATTCACCTTAACTCCCCATGCTTCTGTTATCTCATCTAATTTGATTATGATATTTCGGTTAAGATCATTCCTACCAGAAAAAGCTCTATCAAGTTCAATCTTTCCAATTTCAGCTCTCATTGTTGTTTGAGCTAAAGATTCAGCGGCTATTTCATAGTTATCAATAGCGTAACTAGCTTTGATTGCGTCAAAGATACTCATGTAAAGAACACCATCCATCACAACAGATACATTATCTTGAGTAATACATGTTTGTCCTGGGATACTAATAACTTTTTCTTTGAGAGAGTGCTTATAACGAATAGCTTCAATGATAGGGATTTTAAAATGAATACCAGGCATAAGAACTCTATTGTATCTTCCTACTCTTTCGACAATAAAAGCCTGTTGTTCAGGAACAATAACGACAACCAGATGAACGAAAAGAATAAATATGATACTAGGGATCAATAAAATAAAAAACATAGTAAACCTCATGAATTCAGATTTTATAATCTTTTAACTATTAGTGTAAGTCCTTTCTGTTTAATTATTTGAATCTTTTCACCAGTTTCAATAGTTTCAAGACTAGATGCTTTCCAGTAACTACCATGACAAAAAACCGATCCATCTTCTTTAGCAGATATTTTTTCACTGCAAGTACCAATAGAATTTAACATATCGTTAGATATATTAGAGATTTTTTCTAATTGAAATGATTTCTTTATTCTTTTGTAAAAAAGAATAAAGAAAGAAAAAGACAATATGAAAAATGTGAGTAATTCTATCCAAAGAAAGAGAAAATTATAAGAAGGAAGGAAAAAGCTTATCAAAAAAGTTAAGCTGGCTCCTAAAGAAAAAAAGAGAAATTCAACAGAGAAAAACTGTAGAGTCAGAATCCACAGAAATAGAGAAGAAAAAAACCAAAAAAATACAAAGTTAGTCCACATTTAATCTATTAGATCCTATATAAATCGATTAGCGACTAGATAATTAAAAATATCTTTAGGATCTCTTATCTCTTCTAAAATACTTTCAAGTTTATTATTTATATGGGGTACGAGTTTCTTATACTGGTAATCAATATTGTTTTCTTCGAGAAGAACTCTTGCAGATTCACTCATAACATCGGCTTTCACTTTCTTAATATTAATTTTTATTAAAAAGACAGCAGAAGCTTTGCCTATAACCTTATCGTGAACAAGCAGTCCTTCTCTGTTTTGAACATATCGAGATATAAAATTATTAAGTTCGATAAGAGGTTCTAGATTACGTCCTATATTAGAAAATAGAACTTTATGGTTTTTATAGAGGTAAAGCGTAGGTTTAAACCCCATCATAAGGGACTCTCCTTATCCTAAGTGTGAAAGTTTTATATTTTCATCTTTTCTTGTATACAAAGATACAAGGGATGATATCCTTTTTTGAAAAATCAAGCAACTAAAGATAAAATACCAAAACTAGTTTAATTTTTCAAAATAGAGTTATGTTTTCTTGTTAGGTTAGGAGAATATTTCAATGGAAATACGATAATGAAGATTCCTGCTAATAAAACTGAGTCGAAATTGACAGTTAAAAAATCACTTTTTTTTTCTTTTTGTTATCCCTTTTCTGAATTAAACTTGGTAAAAAATTTCATCAAAGAGGATAGGTCTCAATATCATCAGGCTACTCACTATGTCTATGCTTTTAGGATAGGAGACAAAAAAGATTTTCAAGAAGGATTTACTGATGATGGGGAGCCTAAAGGGACGGCTGGCAGACCCATTTTATCTATTTTAAAAAATAAAGATTATTCGAATATTTTAGTAATCGTTGTTAGATTTTTTGGTGGTATTAAATTAGGAGTAGGAGGCTTGGTTAGAGCTTATAGTGATTCAGCCCAACTCTCTCTGCAGAAAGTTCATTGGAAAACTTTTGAAATAACAATTAGGATTAATCTGCTTATTCAATACTCTTTTTATAATCTTGTTATTAGAGAACTTTCTTTGTTCGGAGCTATTTTAATTAATGAAAATTTTTCAGATAAAGTTCAGATTTCCCTTGAAATTTCTCAACTCAAAAAAGAGTTATTTTTAAAACGTTTGTCTGATCTGAGTTCAAAAACTCTTTTTCAAGTCGGCAATGACCTTTATGATTTTTCTTAATATTATAAGATCTAAGATTGAAGGAAAACGTAAGAGATTCTTTTTAAATTTAGTTACTCAGATTTTTTTAAAATGGAAAAGGAGATAGATTAAGGTGTCTACGCTTTTTATTATTGGGATGCCTATTGGTAATCCACAAGACATAACATTAAGAGCTCTTAATAAGATTCAAGAATTAAAAATTCTCTTTTGTGAAGATACTCGTGTAACATTTAGATTGCTTAAACAATGGGAGATTGTACCCAAAAAACTTGTTAGTTGTCGTTCTCATAATGAAGAGCAATGTATTTCTAAAGCTATTGCTCTATTGGAAGAAGGTCAAGATATTGGGTTTGTTAGTGATGCAGGTAGTCCAGGGATAAGTGATCCTGGAGCTAAACTTGTTAGAGGTATTCGTAAAGCAGGATATCCTATAAGACCTTTACCAGGAGTTTCTGCATTAACAACACTGATAAGTGTTAGTGGATATGCTGATTCAGTGATTACTTTTGAAGGTTTTCTTCCTCAAAAGGGAGAGAAAAGAATTAAAAGGTTGCAACAATTGTACTGTCGAGATGAGGCATTTCTTCTTTTTGAGTCCCCTTTTAGATTACTTAAATTATTAAGTGAGCTAATTCAAATAGATCCTAAGATGCAACTTTTGGTAGGTAGAGAAATGACTAAAAACTTTGAAGAATATCAAGAAGGAACAGCTGAATTTCTTTATAACTATTTTCTTTCACAAAAAGCTTTATTAGGAGAGTTTTGTCTTATTGTTTCTCGTCGTTCTGTAAAGAAGATATATGAAAATCAATGAAATAGTGAGAGATAAGTATAAAATTTAATAGGAAGAGTCTAACTTGGATTTTTGCTTTTTAAGAATATAGGAAGTTGTTACTGAATTGCTATCGAGAAGGGAAAGAGAATCATCTTCTAAGAAAGTTAGAGAGATATTAGGATATTCACTATCGTCTGGTTTTAAAGTAATCATATCTTGTGAGATTCCTTCTAAAGGTTTTTTTTCTTCGATAGTATAAGTCCCTGTGCTAGCATACAAACTTACAGTTTCTGATTTCTCAACTTCAATTTGTTCCAGTGTATACTCATTAGGGTCTATTAAAGTTAAAGTACTTTTAAGTGTTTTTCCGTTAATAAGAAGGTCTCCTATATAAATAGCAAGATTTTCTTCTTCTATCCCTTGATTTTGTTCAGAGCTATCTAGATCCAGAGTTAGGTTTTCTAAAATTTGTTGGTCTTGAGATTGTTGAGATTGTGAACAAGAATTAAAAATTATATTAATAGATAAAAAAAAGGTAAGTAATCTTACAGGTAATCGGTAAATCATATAGTTTTTTTCCTTTAGTTTTATATTTGTTGTTCTAACAAACTTAATTAAAGTATCTTTCTTTGTCACTTTGTAGAAGTTGTCATAGCTTTATTCTAACCTAAATAACAAAGATTTTTAATTTAAATAAAAAAATATAAATTTTTTCAAAAATAAGTTGACAAGCTAATGAGTATATGGCATATTGTGCAGGCACTTGAGAGAGCCTCTTGAGTAGCGATGTTTGAGAAGAATAGAGAAGGGTAATAAATAGAATATGGTCAAGTAAGAAAGGGTTCATGGTGAATGCCTGGGAGCTACAAGGCGAAGAAGGTCGTGGTAAGCTGCGAAAAGCTTGGTGGAGGAGCAAACATCCTAAGATACCAAGATTACCGAATGGGGTAACCCCCTAGAGGAAGACTCTAGGACTCTGTTTTATATGGAGAGCGAAACTGAGGGAACTGAACCATCTAAGTACCTCAAGGAAAAGAAATCAAAACGAGATTCCCTAAGTAGCGGCGAGCGAACGGGGAAGAGCCTAAACCGTTAATGTGTCAAGCTGCAGAGCGTTGCATTAGTGGGGTTGTAGGGCGTCTGACTTTTAGTCTGTGATAGAAGCAAGAGTTACAAAATAAGCATTTAGCAGAAGTGTGTGGAAAAGCATGCCAAAGAGGGTGAGAGCCCCGTAAGCGAAAAGTGACTTATCTCTTGAAGACGTACCTAAGTACGACGGGGCACGAGAAACCTTGTCGGAATCTGGGAGGACCACCTTCCAAGGCTAAATACTATGTAGCTACCGATAGTGAACGAGTACCGTGAGGGAATAGGTGAAAAGCACCCCGGGAGGGGAGTGAAAGAGAACCTGAAACCGTGAACCTACAAGTGGATAAAGCCACATCTAAGTGGTGATATCGTGCCTTTTGTAGAATGAGCCTGCGAGTTATCTTATGTAGCAAGGTTAAAGCATTGAAGTGCTGAAGTCGAAGCGAAAGCAAGTCTGAATAGGGCGTCTAGTTGCATGAGATAGACCCGAAGCCGAGTGATCTATTTATGGCCAGGTTGAAGCTTGGGTGAGACCAAGTGGAGGACCGAACCCTAGTCTGTTAAAAAAGGCAGGGATGAGCTGTGAATAGGAGTGAAAGGCTAATCAAACTCGGAAATAGCTGGTTCTCCCCGAAATGGATTTAAGTTCAGCCTCACGTAATGTATTGAGGAGGTAGAGCACTGATTGAACTAGGGCCCTTCACCGGGTACCGAATTCAGTTAAACTCCGAATGCCTCAATATAGTAGTGGGAGTGAGACTGCGGGCGATAATGTTCGTGGTCGAGAGGGAAACAACCCAGACCATTAGCTAAGGTCCCAAAATAGTACTAAGTGGAAAAGGAAGTATAGGTGCTGAGACAGCCAGGAGGTTGGCTTAGAAGCAGCCACACCTTGAAAGAGTGCGTAATAGCTCACTGGTCGAGCATTTGTGCGCCTATAATGTAACGGGGCTAAGTACTATACCGATGCTATGGACTTGCGCAATTTAATGCGTATAGTGGTAGGGGAGCGTTCTGTAGGCCGGTGAAGGAGAAGTGGAAGCGACTCTGGAGGTATCAGAAGTGAGAATGCAGGCATGAGTAAACGAAAAGAGGGGTGAGATCCCCCTCCACCGAAAATCTAAGGTTTCCTGGGTAAAGTTTGTCTTCCCAGGGTTAGTCGACCCCTAAGGCGAGGCTGAAAAGCGTAGTCGATGGGAAACAGGTTAATATTCCTGTACTTGTTCTAGTTTCGATGGGATGACGCATGAGGTAAAACTCCTCCAGCGATTGGTAGTGCTGGTCTAAGCGTTCAAGGTGATGAGGCTTATAGGAAAATCCGTAGGCTGAGCTGAGACGTGATGGGGAAATTTTGTAATGAAATGAACGGAGTGTAGTCAAGGTGCCAAGAAATAATCTCTAAGGTTAGGCTAGAATGAATCGTACCGCAAACCGACACAGGTAGATGAGATGAGTATTCTAAGGTGTACGAGAGAACTCACGTTAAGGAACTCTGCAAACTACGCACGTAACTTCGGGATAAGTGCGACCTACGAGAGTAGGTAACATAAAAGAGGCCCAAGCGACTGTTTACCAAAAACACAGGTCTGTGCGAATCTGCAAAGAGACGTATACGGACTGACACCTGCCCGGTGCTGGAAGGTTAAGAGGAGTTGTTAGGAAACGAAGCAGCGAATTGAAGCCCCAGTAAACGGCGGCCGTAACTCTGACGGTCCTAAGGTAGCGAAATTCCTTGTCGGGTAAGTTCCGACCCGCACGAATGGTGTAACGATTTGGGCGCTGTCTCAACGTGAGACTCGGTGAAATTACAGTATCGGTGAAAATGCCGATTACCTATGGTTAGACGGAAAGACCCCGTGAACCTTTACTGTACTCTGGTATTGATATTTGGCTAAACATGTGTAGGATAGGTGGGAGACTATGAACTAGTATCGCTAGGTGCTAGGGAGTCATCCTTGAAATACCACCCTTGTTTAGTTAAGTGTCTAACTCCTGAACAAACAGGAAGACAGTGCCAGACGGGCAGTTTGACTGGGGCGGTCGCCTCCTAAATAGTAACGGAGGCGCGCAAAGGTTGGCTTGCGATGGTTGGAAATCATCGTGAAAGCGTAAGGGTATAAGCCAGCTTAACTGCGAGACTGACAAGTCGAGCAGATACGAAAGTAGGTCCTAGTGATCTGGCGGTAGCGCGTGGAAGCGCCGTCACTTAACGGATAAAAGGTACTCCGGGGATAACAGGCTTATCCTTCCCAAGAGTTCATATCGACGGGAGGGTTTGGCACCTCGATGTCGGCTCATCGCATCCTGGGGCTGGAGCAGGTCCCAAGGGTATGGCTGTTCGCCATTTAAAGCGGTACGTGAGCTGGGTTCAGAACGTCGTGAGACAGTTCGGTTCCTATCTGCCATAGGCGTTGGATACTTGAGAGGGTCTGTCTTTAGTACGAGAGGACCGAGATGGACAAACCGCTAGTGTATCAGTTATCGTGCCAACGGTAAGTGCTGAGTAGCTATGTTTGGAAGGGATAACCGCTGAAGGCATCTAAGTGGGAAGCCCGCCTCAAGATGAGGTATCCTTATGAGAGACCAGAGAGAACATCTGGTTGATAGGCTAGAAGTGTAAGTACGGTAACGTATTAAGCTAACTAGTACTAATTTCTCCAACACTTGACCATATTTTATTTATTACCCATAACCCTGGTGGTTATAGAGAAGAGGTCACACCCGTTCCCATTCCGAACACGGCCGTTAAGCTCTTCTTCGCCGATGGTACTTTCGATGAGAAGGTAGAGTAGGTCGCTGCCAGGGTTTTTTTATATCTTTTAACTTCTTGGATTTTACAGATATGTCATATTCTTCTTTTTCCGATAAATCTTTTTCTAAAAAGCCTTTCAGGCTTTTTTTTGTTTCTTCTCTTGTTCTACTTTTTCTAAGTTTAGGTCTTTATCTTTTTTTCTCTCAGACCTCCCAAACTTCTTCTTCTCCTTTTCTTAACTATTCTCCTCGTTGATTTTAAATCATTTAAATTGTATTATTGGGTCTTATATATTCAAGATAGAGGTTTTTTTGATAGAATGAAAGATAGTATTAAATGTTTTTTTGAAATTGCGAAAATTAGTTTATTTATTTTGTGTCCTTATTTTTCATTTGCTTCAGGCATTTCTGATTTTACGGTTAAAAACAAGAATGACTCTTCTGCAGGTGAATGGGTTTACAGTTTTGATATATTAATCTCACCCTTATATCAAGGATATTATAAAGAAATTTGGGATACTGTTGACTATTTGGCTATTTTGCAAAGACAAGGAAATACAAAAGAGCAAATAAGTTCAATGGCAATTGGAATTACCTCTCGTCTAGGGAAAGTAGCTTACAGGGATGGAAATTTTTGGGCCTCTGTTGGTGCAGAATATGAAACTTCATTTTTTAGCTTAGAATCTCGTTATACATTTGGTGAAAATGAGAAGGATGAAAATGGGGAGAATGGATTTGATTATGCTCCTGCTCAAGGATCACAACAGAATTTGTTAATCAAAGGTTTAGAGCATAACATAGCTCCTTATATAGAAGTAGGAATGAACCCTTCAAGGTATTTTCCTTTTCCCATAAAATTGCAGTGGAGTTTAGGTATCGTTTTAGCCCATATTCTTGACATGAATCTTATCGATCATGATGGTAAAGTTCATTATGTCAACATATTCCAATCTAACAAGGCAATCGAGCTAGAAACAAAAGGTATAATGGGAATAGGACAGGGTAAGGTTTTGATAGATTTTGGGTTTAAAAACACTTCTCAAATGGCATTTACAACAGGATTTAAGGTGTTTTTAGGTAATCTTGTAACAGGAATGCATTATTCTACTGATATGATAGGCAGTTCTCTTAAACTTCAAATAGGCCTAGCTCTTCAATAAATTACTTCTATTTTAGGGAGTAATTATTTTAATTTACATGATAGGACTTTCAATATGAAAAAATTAGTTGTCATCTTGATCTTTTTAAAAACTTTTGCGTTTTCTAAAGAAAACGTTATAGATTCTCTAGATTTTTATGTAGGAGTAGGCATGGGCGCTAGTGCTTCTGGTTTGCCATCTCAAATAAGTAATGAAGTAGCCAAAAAAGAAGAATTTATAGAAGGGACTTATAATGAAACAGGATTGCCGATATCTACGAGTGTCTTTACTGGTGTGGGATACAAAGTAACCAAAAACTTTACATTAGGTTTTGAATATGGGTTTGGGTATAATATTGATGGAGGAAAAGCTGATATTAAAATTGGTAAAGTAGTTCCTTCTTATATTAGAGAGGCTATTAGAAATTCTGATTTTTCTGAAGAATATAAACAGTTAGCAGAAGAGATGTCAAAAACCTTATATCCTGGCATGACAGTGAAAAATACTAGAATGAAAGGTTCTTTTTGGGATCAAAAATTGCTGGCTTATACCAAATTAGCTTCTGATTGGAAAGAAATTCCTATAGGTTTGCAGTTGAGTTTAGGGTTAAAAACTATACAGACACAAGATTACTATGCTATTCAATCAAAAAACCCCCGTGATTATCTTATTGATCCTAAGAATGAGGCCTGGGGTGATCAAGGAAATTTAGACAGTTCCTTTTTGTGGAATCTTCTTTCTGTTTGGTCTGCTAAGCCTGTTTATATCCCTTTTCCTCTTAAACTGAACAATGGAGAAGTTTTGATGTATCCTCATCAACTTCTTTTTAATGTTTCTTTAAGAGCGAATATGAGCCTTTTTTATGTAGATGTTGATTATGCTACGGAATTCAAATACATTCATAATACAAAAGTTACTGTAGGCTTCATTTTTGATCGAGGAGTCTTTTCTATTTAAAAATACATAAGAGAAAAGAGCTATATTTTTTTAAGTGAGACACTCTAAAATTCACTTTGAGTGAGAACACAATCTATTGGAGGACAGGCCTTGTTAAGAAGGGTTCAATTTTTATTAATAACAGTTATTATTTCTTATTTTAGTATTGTTTCTGCTTTAGCTCAAGAGTCTAAAATTCAAGACTACTTAGATTTTGATTTAGCAGGAAGTTTGGACTTTGCTTATACTCAGACACCTTTACATTATTTAGCTTATCAAGATTCCTCAGTTTATGATGATTTTTTTAAGCCGTATTTTACTAATGCTCGTAAAACTATCACAAGTGGCGTAGGTTTTGGGGTATGGGGTGGTTTAGGTTCAGCTGTATATAAAGACTCTCCTTTAAAGTTAGGTGTGCAGTATCAATTTTCTTATGCTGGTAGTAGTGTTAGAAAGGTTTCTCCTTATCAAGAAAAGGTGGTGATGGCTTCTAGTTATATGGACCATCGTTTTCGCATCTACTCTAAGTTGAATTTATTTAATGATAAAGATTGTTCTTTTACCTTTACTGTATTTACAGGATTAGCCCTTATTCACTTAGGTGATTTGCTAATAAGTGAACATAGTGACTATAGTAATCCAGTTTATAATGGATCTATCGCCTCTATTAAAGGTAAGGATCATCAATTATTTTTTAAGTCACCCCTTCTTTATGGTTGGGACTTAGGAATAAGACTTTCTATCTATATGTTAACGACAACTTTTGATTTGGCTATTACTCCAGAGTTAACCCTTCCTCGCTTTAGTTTAGGATTTTCTCTTAACAAAGAGACTCTAAATATGATGAATGGCTAAGCTAAAAAAAAGCTTTTCTTGTCAAGAATGTGGTTTTTTAAGCTCTAAGTGGCTAGGAAGATGTCCTGATTGTGGTTCTTGGAACTCCTTTAAAGAAACAGACTATAGTGCATCTTCAAATACACTTTCTTATCATGAAGTTCCCTTAGTGCAGTTATTAAATGAAATTGTGGTAGAATCCTCTCAAAGATTGATCCTGAGTTTCTCTGAAATGGATCGTGTTTTAGGTGGAGGTGCTGTAAAAGGCAGTGTCATTCTTGTTGGTGGAGAACCTGGAATTGGTAAGTCTACTCTTCTTTTACAGGTGTGTGATAAGGTTTCTTCTCTAGGAGAGAAAGTGCTTTATGTTAGTGGGGAAGAGTCTTTGCCACAGGTTAAGATGCGTTCTCAAAGGCTTAATATTCAAGGGGTAAATATTAAGCTTACTAATGAGGTTGTAACCGATAACCTTAAAGGGCTTCTTACGCATGAAAAACCTACTTGCTTGGTAATTGATTCTATTCAAACTCTTCAAAGTTCTCAAGTTGACTCTTTGGCAGGTTCACCCTCTCAACTTAAATTTACAACTTTAGAAATGATTAATTGGTGTAAAATCCATCAAGTAACATTATTTTTGATAGGCCATATTACTAAAGAAGGGTTTTTAGCAGGTCCGAAAACTGTTGAGCATATGGTTGATACTGTTCTCTATTTTGATCAGGGAGAGTCAGAGTTAAGAATTTTAAGAGCCACTAAAAATCGATTTGGTCCAATTGATGAAATAGGGTTTTTTCTTATGGAAGAAAAGGGCCTATTTCCTTTAGAGGATACAGAAAACTATTTATACTCACATAGTGAACGAGAACTGCCTATAGGGGTCTCTCTTGCCTGTTTGCATGAGGGATCTCGTTCATTCATAATTGAGATACAGGCTTTAACTGTTCCTGCCTCTGGAGGATTAGGACGTATTTATTCAGATCGAGTAGATTCTAAAAGGATTTCTCGTTTATGTGCTGTGCTAGAAAAGCATATAAATATTAAGTTTAGTGATCAAGATGTTTATGTTAATATCTTAGGCGGATTACGTTTAAGTGATGTTGGTGCAGATTTAGCTTTGTTGGTAGCTTTATACTCAGCAAGAACCTCTATTGTTTTACCTAAACAAACGGTTTTTTGGGGAGAAGTTTCCTTGTCTGGAGATATTAGACCTGTTCCGCATATGAAAAGTCGTTTGAAAACATCTAAAGAATCTAAAATGAAAAATCTTGTATCTCCTGTATTAAAACAAAATGAAGATTCTCGTTACTTAAAAAAGATTTTGAGTGTTCAAGAGGTTATTCATTGGATTCTTGAACATTTTGAGTCAACGTCTAAAAAAAGGTAAGATAAAAATTTAATAGGTTAAATCTCCTCTTTGCATATTGATTGTATCAATAAGTTCAATACCCATATTTTCAATACTTTTTTCTACTGATTTTCTGTTTTTGGGTTCTACGCAGTTTGTACAATTAGTTAGAAGTTTTATTTTAGGATGTTTGTTATTTAAATTCTCTTTTAAATCTTTAAGAGTGTAGAAAATACAAAAATCTAAAGCTTGACCGGCTATGACAATAGTATCAGCTTTTGTAAGAGAAGTAATGAATTTAGAATTTAGGTAAGTTACAGGGTCTTCATTTGAGGGAACTTCAGCCTTAAGAGCACTATAGTGCTCAGAGTGAGGATAAGAACCCTTTAAAAGAAAATTAACGTTTCTAATATTATAGATTTCCCAATTTTGCAAAGACTGTAAAATCTCTTTTTGAACAAGATTTCCCCAACTTCCTATAAGGCAATGATTAGGCCATATTATTAGTTTGTGTTGATTGTTTTTCTCTAAATTTTCTAGATATTTTAAAGCTTTATCATAATATTTAAGAGTGCGTGGAATCCACTTTTTACTTTCAAGATCTTGAGTTGTAATAGTTGTAAAAGGTTGAGGACTTTGAAATTTTTCATTTCTCCAATAAAGAGCATGAAAAATTTGCCACTGACTATGACTATCAAGAGTTACGTGTATTTTCGAGATTTTCTTTAGGTTGTTATCTATAAATTGAGAGAGATTTTTGGAGCTTTTTTCTGCTCCTTTAACATAAAGAGTCCCCTTTCGATGACAAAAATCATTTTGAGGGTCAATAATCATAAGTTCAATTTTATTTTTGATAAAAATCCTCCTAGTTATCAAAATAATATTTAATATATTAGATATTATAGTAAATATTGACAATAATCTTTTTTAGGAAGGCGATTGGGTATTGACAAAGCTTAAATTAAGTGATAGTTTGAGCGAGCTGATTCAAGAGAAGTTGAATTAAGCAGGTTTGATAGGATATAGAGAAGGGGAGAGAGAGTCTCTGGATAAAGAAGTTCAGAGATGTCAGTAGTAAGTATAAGTAGAGGGGATCAAGTAGAGATAATTTAAGAGGAGACTTTTAGATTGTCATTGGTTTTAGTAAAAAGATCTGGTCGCAAGATCAGAATAATACTATAACGGAGAGTTTGATCCTGGCTCAGAACGAACGCTGGCGGTGCGTCTTAAGCATGCAAGTTGAACGGGTTGTAGTAATACAACTAGTGGCGAACGGGTGAGTAACGCGTAGATGATCTACCTAGAAGAGGGGGACAACCTGGGGAAACTCAGGCTAATACCCCATAATTTCTTTAGTTTTGACTAAAGAGGAAAGGGGCCTTTAAAGCCTTGCTTTTAGATGAGTCTGCGTCCTATTAGCTAGTTGGTAGGGTAAGAGCCTACCAAGGCGACGATAGGTAGCCGGCCTGAGAGGGTGGTCGGCCACACTGGGACTGAGACACGGCCCAGACTCCTACGGGAGGCAGCAGCTAAGAATCTTCCACAATGGGCGAAAGCCTGATGGAGCGACACCGCGTGGATGAAGAAGGTCGAAAGATTGTAAAATCCTTTTATAGGTGAGGAATAAGAGCTAGAGGAAATGCTAGTTTGATGACGTTAACCTATGAATAAGTCCCGGCTAATTACGTGCCAGCAGCCGCGGTAATACGTAAGGGGCAAGCGTTGTTCGGAATTATTGGGCGTAAAGCGTACGTAGGCGGTTCTAAAGGTCTCTTGTAAAAGACCACGGCTTAACTGTGGAAATATAAGGGAAACCGGAGGACTAGAGTCTTCTAGAGGAAGCTGGAATTTCTGGTGTAGGGGTAAAATCTGTTGATATCAGAAGGAACACTCATGGCGAAAGCAAGCTTCTGGGGAATGACTGACGCTTAGGTACGAAAGCGTAGGTAGCAAACAGGATTAGATACCCTGGTAGTCTACGCCGTAAACGATGCACACTTGGTATGGGGTGAGAGTTCCGTGCCGAAGCTAACGTGATAAGTGTGCCGCCTGGGGAGTATGCTCGCAAGAGTGAAACTCAAAGGAATTGACGGGGATCCGCACAAGCGGTGGAGCATGTGGTTTAATTCGATGATACGCGAGAAACCTTACCAAGGCTTGACATGTTAGGAAAAGTTCTAGAGATAGGATGTGCTCTTCGGAGCGTCTAACACAGGTGCTGCATGGCTGTCGTCAGCTCGTGTCGTGAGATGTTGGGTTAAGTCCCGCAACGAGCGCAACCCTTATTGTCTGTTACCAGCACGTAAAGGTGGGGACTCAGACGAGACTGCCGATGATGAATCGGAGGAAGGTGAGGACGACGTCAAGTCATCATGGCCCTTATGTCTTGGGCTACACACGTGCTACAATGGTTGGTACAAAGCGAAGCAAAGTCGTGAGGCAGAGCGGATCGCAAAAGCCAATCTCAGTTCGGATTGGAGTCTGAAACTCGACTCCATGAAGTTGGAATCGCTAGTAATCGCGCATCAGCATGGCGCGGTGAATACGTTCTCGGATCTTGTACACACCGCCCGTCGCAGCAGCCGAGTTGGGAACACCCAAAGTCGTGAGTCTAACCGCAAGGAGGACAGCGCCTAAGGTGCGTCTAGTGAGGGGGCTGAAGTCGTAACAAGGTAGCCGTACTGGAAAGTGCGGCTGGATCACCTCCTTTCTAAGAGAAAGGAAACTAGTTAGAGAAATGCTAACTAGTTAAAGACACATATAATCTTTTCTACCACTTAACCTCTCTCCCTTTCCTTCTTATCATTTATAATAAAGGCGGGCCTTTCATGAGGTCTGCCTTTTTTATAATTTTAGATTTTTATTTTTTAGGTATATTCTTTAGTTTAATCATAATAATTCTCGCATTCATGACATTCTCATGTTACGATAGTTCTATAAAAAAAGTTTGTTAGTCTATAAAAGGGGGATTATATGAACATAATGTCGTCGCTTCAGAAGATAGGAAAATCTTTGATGTTTCCTATAGCATCATTACCAGTAGCTGGACTTTTGTTACGCTTTGGACAGGAGGATTTGCTTAATTTAGCTTCTATGGTAAATGCAGGGAATGCAATTTTTAGTAATTTGCCTCTTATTTTTGCAGCAGGAGTAGCTATAGGGTTTTCTGAGCGAAACAAAGCCACAGCGGCTTTTGCAGGTCTCGTTGCTTTTCTTATATTTAGAGATAGTTTATCTACTTTTACTTACGAGGTTTTGAGTAACAATAATGGGGCTATTGAAAAAATTAATAAGCCAGTAGATATGGCTGTTTTAGGCGGAATTATTATAGGGATTCTAGCAGGTCTTATGAGTGATAGAGCCGTTAACTGGAAGTTGCCTGAATTCTTAGGTTTTTTCTCAGGGGCTCGATTAGTTCCTATTGTTTCTGGTGTTATAGCTTTTTTCTTAGCCTTTATCTTTGGTCACATTTGGCCTCCTATACAACATGGGCTCGATTCTGTGGGAGGATGGATAGGAGCTTCTGGTTGGTTAGGAGCTGCTGTTTATGGATTTTTAAATAGGGTGCTTATTATTACTGGATTACATCATGTTGTAAACTCCTTCATTTGGTTTTTATGGCAGATCCCTGGCTCTTCTATTGTAGGAGATTTGAATCGTTTTACTTTAGGAGACTCTAAAGGAGGATGGTTTACAGCTGGTTTTTATCCTATTTGTTTATTTGGATTACCAGCTGCTGCTGCTGCTATGGTAGTTTGTGCCAAACCAGAAAAGAGAAAGGCGACAGCTTCTATTATGGCCTCCGTAGCTTTTACCTCTTTTTTAACAGGAATTACTGAGCCGATAGAATTTTCCTTTATGTTAATAGCTCCTATTTTATATTTAATACATGCTATTTTGACAGCTATTTCTTTGGCTATTAGTGCTTATCTTGATATTCATTTAGGTTTTACTTTTTCAGCAGGTTTGATAGATTATCTTTTGCTTTATAGTATGCCAGCTCAAAAGAACGCTATTTTATTGATTCCTCTAGGTCTTCTTTTTGCTGTTATTTACTTTGTTCTATTTGTAACAGCTATTCGTGCTTTTAATATAAAGACACCAGGACGAGAAGATGAAGATATCTTTGAGGGAGAGACAATTTCTTCAGGTAATGATTCTTATGAGGCTGTTGTAAAAGCTTTGGGTGGTATAGATAATGTTATTAGTGTAGACTTTTGTATTACACGTTTAAGGTTAGAGTTGAAAGATGTAACTTTGATTAATCAAGAAATTTTAAAAAAACAAGGAGCTAAGGGAGTTATTTTTCCTGGTGGTACCGCTGCGCAAATAATTTTTGGTCCAAAGGCTGAAAAAATAGCTGAATATATGATGCCTCTCTTAGGTAAGCTAGAAGCATAAAATTCTCTAAAAGAGTATCTTGATAAGAAAAAGTGAGAGGGGCTTTAGCTTTTCTCACTTTTTTATTATTTAAGTTTTTTTAAAGAAAATAGGTAATTGTAGAAAAGCCAAGATACTTATACAATCAAATTTTTCAATAGCATTATGAGGAATATTATGGATTATCAGATAGAAAATCTCATTTCAGAGCATGTTCTCAAAAAAAGGGTAGAATTTTTAGCAGAATCTCTTAATAAACATTATCAAGATAAACAAGATGTTGTCGCTATTTGTTTATTAAAGGGTGCTTACACTTTTTTCTCAGATATTGTGAGGGAATTAAGGATATCTAATATAAATGTTGATTTTCTGCAGGCTTCCAGTTACAACAAAGGACTTAACTCGTCTCTAAATGTAATTATTAAGAAAGATATAGAG
The DNA here is from genome assembly GCA_963082485.1 of Eudonia mercurella. Classification (NCBI taxonomy): domain Eukaryota; kingdom Metazoa; phylum Arthropoda; class Insecta; order Lepidoptera; family Crambidae; genus Eudonia; species Eudonia mercurella. The sequence goes on from CAUJAO010000068.1 coordinate 476,559, forward strand.
ATTAGTATAAAAGATAAAGATGTTATTCTGTTTGATGATATTATCGATACAGGCTTGACACTTAGTAAGATTAAGAGTTTTTTAGAGGTTAAAGAACCCAAAAGTCTTAAAATATGTACTCTTTTAGATAAACCTCTTAAAAGACAAGTTTCTCTTAAATCTGATTATGTTGGTTTTGAAATACCTGATGAGTTTGTTGTTGGTTATGGTATTGATTATGCAGAAAGACATAGGGAATTAAAGTATATTGGCAAGGTTGTTTTTAATTCAACCTAAAAAAGGAGAGTTTATATATGTCAGTTTATGCGATTGTGGGTACGCAGTGGGGTGATGAAGGAAAAGGAAAGGTTGTAGATTATCTTTCTCATAAGTTAGATTATGTTGTTCGTTTTCATGGAGGTAACAATGCAGGTCATACAATTGTAGTTAATGGTGACAAGTTTGTTCTTCACCTCCTTCCCTCAGGGGTTATAGCAGGAGCTACATGTGTGATAGGTCCAGGAGTTGTTGTAGACCCTAAAGTTCTTTTACAAGAATTGAAGATTTTAAGAGATAATAATATTTCTATTCCTCTTTTTCTGAGTGAAAAGGCTCATATTATTATGCCTTATCATATTGTTTTGGACTCATTACAAGAGAAAAAAAGAGGAAAAAATCTTATAGGAACAACTCAAAGGGGAATTGGTCCTTGCTATTCTGACAAGATTAACAGGTGTGGTATTAGAGCTATTGATCTTTTAGATTGGGAGAAGTTTGAGTTTAAGCTTAGATTAAACTTAGAAGAGAAGAATGAACTTTTTGAGAAAGTATATGACTCTCAAAAATTGCAATATGATGGAATTAGAGAGCAATATTGGGAATATCATTGCGCTCTAAAAAACTGTATCTGTGATACTAGTATCATTTTAAAGATGGCTTACTTAGAAAAAAAATCTTTTCTACTAGAAGGGGCACAAGGCACCATGTTAGATATTGAACATGGAGATTATCCTTTTGTTACTTCTAGCAGTACACTTATTCCTAATGTTGTTAGTGGAGCCGAGGTCCCATTAAGTTGGGTCACAAAAAAAATAGGTATTATAAAGGCTTATTCTACTCGCGTGGGTGAAGGCCCGTTAGTAAGTGAACTTTTTGGCAGACAGGGAGAAGATATTCGTCAAAAAGGACAAGAATATGGATCCACAACAGGAAGACCAAGAAGAGTAGGCTATTTAGATCTTTTACCAATTAAAAAATCAGTTGAATTAAATGAACTCAATTTTTTAGCACTCACTAAATTAGATGTTTTGAGTCATCAAAATGAATTAAGAATTTGTATAGGTTATAAAAATAACAATCAAACCTATACAGAAATGCCTAGTTCCGCAGAGGTTTGTCAAACATGTGAGCCAATATATGAAATTTTTCCTAGTTGGGATGTAGATATTTCTCAAATAAAAGAATATGAGCAATTACCCTTAGAGTGTCGCAATTATATTGAATTCATTGAGAAAAAATTAGAAGTTTCTATTTTTCTTGTATCAGTAGGCCCTGATCGTAAAGAGACTATCTTAAGAGGTTCTTATGACTGGTGATGAAATGAAAAAATATATAAATCCTTTTGAAAATCGTTATGCTAGTGAAGAAATACTTTTTATTTTCTCTCCTCAATTCAAATATTCTACTTGGAGAAAACTATGGTTTGTTCTAGCTGAATCGCAAAAAGAATTAGGTTTAGATATTTCTCAAGAGCAGATTGATTCTCTTTCAAAGTATCTTGATCACATAGATTTTGATAAAGTTTCTTTTTATGAAAAAAAGTTTAAGCATGAAGTAATGGCACATCTTCATGCTTTTGGAGACATGGCAGGAAAGGAGGCGAAAAAGATTCTTCATTTAGGAGCAACAAGTGCTTATTTAATGGATAATACTGATTTAATTCAGATGAAAGAATCTTTAAAACTGATAGAAAAAAAGTTATTACAAATAATAAAAAGTCTAAGAAATTTTTGTTTAGAGTATAAACAAAAACCTATTGTAGGATACACTCATTTTCAGCAGGCTCAGTTAACAACTTTAGGAAAAAGAGCTAGCTTATGGTTACAGAGCTTTTTTTTTGATTATCAAGAACTTCAACAGATTAAAAACTCTCTTTCTTTTAGAGGTGTTAAAGGCGCTGTGGGAACACAGGCCAGTTTTAAAACTCTTTTCAATAATAATTGGGAAAAGGTTAAAGAATTAGATAAGAAGGTCGCAAAAAAGATGGGGTTTGACAGTACTTTTTATCTTACAAGTCAAACTTATGATCGAAAGTTAGATTTTCGTGTTCTTAATTTTATAAGTAGTTTAGCCCAAAGTGCTCATAAAATGACTAATGATATTCGTCTTATGCAGCACCTTAAAGAGGTAGAAGAAGATTTTTCTCAAGATCAAATAGGTTCTTCAGCTATGGCTTATAAGAGAAATCCTATCTTGTGCGAAAGAGTTTCTTCTTTAAGTAAATTTGTGATGAGCTTACCTTCTACTGCTGCTATGATAAGTTCTACGCAATGGCTTGAAAGAACTTTAGATGATTCAGCTTGTAGAAGGATTACTTTACCTCAGTCTTTCATGGGGGCTGATGCTATTCTTTCATTATCGAATAACATTGTCTCAAATTTAAGTGTTAACGAAAATATTATTGATATTCATGTAGAAGAATCTATGCCCTTTGTTATCACTGAAGAGTTGCTTATGAGAGCAACTCAAAAGGGGTTTGATCGTCAAGAGGTTCATGAAAAGATTCGAAAAATTTCTATGAGTTTAGAAAGTTATTCTAATAGGGAGACTAAATCTAATTTAAAAGACTATTTATTGACAGATGGATTTTACGAATTTGATGAGCATGTCTTGAAAGATATCTTAAACTCTAAAAACCATATAGGGTTTTCTAGTAAACAAGTAGAGAGTTTCATAAGAGAAGAAATAGATAATCTTTTTTAGGAAGGCGATTGGGTATTGACAAAGCTTAAATTAAGTGATAGTTTGAGCGAGCTGATTCAAGAGAAGTTGAATTAAGCAGGTTTGATAGGATATAGAGAAGGGGAGAGAGAGTCTCTGGATAAAGAAGTTCAGAGATGTCAGTAGTAAGTATAAGTAGAGGGGATCAAGTAGAGATAATTTAAGAGGAGACTTTTAGATTGTCATTGGTTTTAGTAAAAAGATCTGGTCGCAAGATCAGAATAATACTATAACGGAGAGTTTGATCCTGGCTCAGAACGAACGCTGGCGGTGCGTCTTAAGCATGCAAGTTGAACGGGTTGTAGTAATACAACTAGTGGCGAACGGGTGAGTAACGCGTAGATGATCTACCTAGAAGAGGGGGACAACCTGGGGAAACTCAGGCTAATACCCCATAATTTCTTTAGTTTTGACTAAAGAGGAAAGGGGCCTTTAAAGCCTTGCTTTTAGATGAGTCTGCGTC